>OY747134.1:19630159-20230159 GCA_963556465.1 Berberis vulgaris | reverse complement strand
GACTCGTCTTTGTTTGCTATTCGTAGAATAGGCTTAATTGGACCAAGGTTGTTATCGCCAATTACAACTGACTAAACCGGGGTCAGGTTTCGGCGATTGTAGTGGTCCCTGGCAAGCCATCTTGATAAGGCGACGAGGGCGCTAACTAGACTCCCACTTTCGAACCCATCTTGATCCGGTTCGTGGCAGAATAGGAATTGGAGCGAGCCAGCAATTATCACCGTCAGCCATTCTGACTAAACTTTTGGCGGGAGTTCGACGATCATTGTCTGTAGTTGGCCAATGATTCATGGCAAGTTGTCTTCACCAGGCTACATGAGCACTGACTAAGCTCCTACTTTCTGCAGCGAACTAGGTTTCGAGCAGACTAAAACCATCGTCATCAATGGCCATTGACTAAGTTTTGGTCGAGGTTCGGCGATCACTGTCTTCGTACGAGTAGTGACCCTGGAAATCCATCTTAATCAGGCATCGAAAGGGTTGACTAGACTCCTACTTTCTAGGTCGTCGAAATCAATTATTTGCGGACTAGGCTCCAAGCAGACCAGAAGCCATCGCCGGTCATCACCGACTAAGCTTCGGTCGGGTTTGGTCTCTATTGCCCATATTTGGACTATGATCCTTGGCGGACCATCTCGGTCAGGCATCAGAACGCTGACTAAGCTGCCACTCTCTAAACTGTTGACACACATTTAATTTAATGGATTGGGCATTAGAGCCTACCGAAAACTATTGTCATAGGTCGAAACCGACTAAGCTTTGGTTAGGTTCGACGACCATTATCTATAATTGGACAATGGTCCCTGGCAAGCAGGGGCAGAGCTAGGATTGCAGACAAAGGGGGGCAAAAAATAAATAAATAAATATGATTAAAACAAAGTTTCAAAAGTAGTACAAGAGAAACATATTTTATGTGTCAATGTTGTTGCACATTGGATTTTAGTAGAAACTCTCTACAAGTTCTCATGTTCATAGGGTTTACCAAACCAGACCCGAAGGCTACAATATTGTTGCCACTTAATATCCTTTGCATTGTAATCCATGCACGAAAGCTATATAACTGACTCTATAGGATTTACCAAACCAGGCCCGAAGGCTACAATATTGTTGCCACTTAATATCCTCGTCGTCTCTATCTCGCAGGGAAACTTACTTTCACTCCGGTCCGTTGTCTCCACCTTGCATGAAGATGGCTTATCCATGACGAAGCACATGTGCTTCTAATAATTAGGTGAAAACTCACAAAATCTTAACTGGTGAATCTCGAACCTGCGACCTCTTTCAAGGAGAGTTGATGTCCGATCAACTGAGCTACAATTGGTGGACAATTGTTAATATTAAGAACGTTACCGTCCAATTGCTTAGCTGAAGCAGACTACTGTGAAGACTGAAGAGTGTCGATGAGGAGCAAACAAGCAAGAGAGAGAGACTACGTCCATAAATCGATCTATGTCTAATCGAAATCGTATTGTGCGATTGGAGAAATTAATCTCCGATGAAATCGTCTTGTGTGATTGGAGAAAATCAATCTTTGTCGAAATCGTTTTAGGCAATTGAGAAGGTGGAGAGGTGAACTTGTGAAGGCTTGCGAACTTGCGAAGGGTTTGCGATTTTGTGTATATTTGCATTTTATTATCTATGAGAGGGGGCAATCTAAAATTTTAAAGGGGGCAAAATTACAAATATTGTTAGTTTAGTGGAGTTTCTTAAAAAGCTAAGGGGGGCAATTGCCCCCCTTAGCTATAAGGTAGATCCGCCCATGCTGGCAAGCCATTGCGGTCTAACATTATAAACACTGACTAAGCTCTCACTTTCTAACTCATTGTCGTCTGCTTTTGGCAGACTAGGTGTTAGAGCGGACCAGAAGCTAATGTAATCAGTCAGAGCTGACTAAGCTTTGGTCAGAATAAGATTCTGGGCGTGTAAGTCTGACTTGGGTGTCCTGACTTACTTGGCTCGCATATAAAATTTTGGGCATGTAAGTCTGACTTGGGTGTCCTGACTTACTTAGTTCGCATATAAGATCCTGGGCGTGTAAGTCTGACTTGGGTGTCCCGACTTACTTAACTCACCTGGTGGTCTGATTCTGGTGTAAGTCGGATCGATTGATCAGAGATAATAGGTTGACCGACTTTAATGCACAGTAACTGAATAATAGTGGAGTTGATGCCTTGGATTTGGTGATAACATTCTGTAGGCGCTCTCCTTATTCTGTGAGCGCTCAGGGCCTTTGTTGTTTGCTTATTGCATGTGCTGGGCCGGATCTGGCAAGGCATAATCTTGGGCCCATTTAGAAAAAATCTTTATGAATCAACGTGTCGGGGTTATGGGACATTCTGCAAGAAAGTTCAGTATCGATTACTCCCCCAGGGTTGCTTGCAGGGTCATTAATTCAAAAGACGTGGACTTGTGCAATTGCAATTTGAACCGACGTTTTCCCGATTTCCTGTACAACATTTAATGCTGAAGTAACTGCTTGTTGACACCTCTTCGTAAACCATTTCACCTATATATGGGCTGGCTATTCTGCGTTCAAGCACTGCAATGAAAATAGTAGAGCATGTTAATCAAATGTTTCTTACCAGAGAGTTTGTTTTGGGTTTTCCAAAGGCTGAAGGAATATCTCCTTCACTAGAGTTTTCGAATTTTCTGACATTTGCGCCGAAGAGACTTTATAAGACTCGCTATTATGCGGTGCCGCGCGCCTGATCTGGGTGGGCACTGTGTTGATCTCATGAGATCTTGTAATGTCTTCTTACATTGTGAAAAAGAATTATGGACTTCCTATCGGGGGTCTGGTTTGTCTTCCATTCTCTGGTGCTCAAACACTCTCTCATCCATTTACCGTTGTTGAGGGATAGTCCTCACAGTTAGGGGTGGGCATCTTATCCCACGATCCCGATCTTGTCTCGTCCTAATTTTTTGGGGTCATTTTGGGATTGATCAAACCCGTCCCGTCCCAATCTAGAGTGGGATGAGATTGGGATGGAAATTTTCAATCTCGCCTATCCCGTCCCGCCCCGAATTTATTTATTTGATATTTATTATTATTAATTTTAATCAAAATACTCTTTTAAACTAAAGTTTAGAATGTGTTGAAATTAAATCAATGTGAGATGAAGAATTCTAAATGAATTAAATCATGACTTCTGAATGAAGTTTAATATTTATTTATTTAATATCTATTATTATTTATGATAAAAGTTATATATATATAAATTTTACATTATTGGTGTGTAAGTAATGTGAGATGAAGCTCTTTCATTATTTTTTATTGGAGGAATATTTAGTACGTGTTCATCCCGTCCCGTCCCGATCCCGAATGAATAGGATGGGATAGGGATGAATTAACAGCGTCCGCTTTTTCATTTGTTTGGCTATGTCTCTTGTCCGAGCCTAGGCACTCCTTGAGTTTGCCTTTCCTGATCCAGTACTCGACTTCTCCTTTGAGATTTCTGCAATCCTCAATATCATGTCTGCCTTCCTTGTGGTAGCGTAGTATTTGATGTTGTCGCGCCTAGCAAGGTCTCCTCCCTGCTTAGGTGGCCACTTTAGCTCTTCCCATCCTAGATGGAGATGTCGGATAGACTGGTATTGAGAGGGGTGGCTGACCTAGACCCGACGTAATTCAAGGCCAAGTCCTGCCTGTGGAGGCCCGAGTAGGTCTTGTCGTCTGTGCGTTTCCTCATGTTACTGTCATCATCATCTTTCTTCTTCCCCTCTTTCATGTCCTTTGGAACAAAGGGTTTTTTCTCTGACTCCGCCTCTTTCTTGGCGGCTAGCATTTCGTCTAGAGTGATGTATCTTTGGGCATCTTGGAGCAAATCTGTCATATTGGTTGGGGGTCCAGGGTGATGAAATCATAGAGCTTGCCTCTTCTTAAACCCAAAGTGAAAGCCGTGATGGCGGTGTCATCACTACAGCCGTCAATGAGGGTCAACTCATCATTAAAACGAGTGACGTGCTCCTTCATCATCTCGTTCTGTTTTTATTTTAAGGTCAGCAGATAATGCAAACCCCTCTTGAGCCGTTGATTGCCCCACGAAGCGTGTGAGAAACGCCAATGCCAATGTCCAGAATGAATAGATAGATTTTGGAGGAAGGCTATGGAACCTTGTCAAGGCTGACGTCTTCAGGTTTGCAAGGAATGATCGACACATTATTGCATCAGACCCTTCCTTAAGCGCCATAATGTGTTGAAAGTGGCTCACTCGATCGGACGAGTCTCCAACTTCAGTGGGGTGTTTTTCTTTGGCAATGATTCGTCCATGAACGAAAGGACCGTGAGATTAAACAACACGTCTGGGTTTGTGGCTCCGTTGCGGATGGGGTTGTGTGAGACGTGTCTGTCAGCTCTGGACGTTGGGCCTCTATTGATCGCGCCTCCGCCTTTTGTCCATTGAGAAGTTGTTGGGACAAAGCGACTCTCTTGAACATGTTTTCTGAAACTTTCTGGGGATTGGGCCCTTTACTGCTCACGGTCTCCTTCCGCAAGTGGAGAGTTTCGTTGTTTGAGAGCCTCCAACATTTCTGCGATTTATTGCATCTGTGTTGAAAGCAGGTCCACCCTTGGGTATGTTGCGATTTATATTAGTGGAAAACATGATATTTGATATTATCCTTATGTTAGATGTATTTCGTGAGACTTTTCAACTCGACTTTTCGCGCACTATGAGCCAAGTCAACATGATTTGAAGTTGATTAGTGAGATATTGAACTAGAAAACCTTAGAATAATAGTGGAGACTTAACCCTTGTGAGTTTTGAGCCATTCTTTATTTCTTGAGGGTTATTAATTACACTCTGATTTTTCTTGAGTCCGCATTATTTCGTTGATGATCTCATTATTCTTGATTTTCTTATTGATTGCTTTAAGAATGACATAAAAATTGAATCTTTACACTAGAACTTCTTGCTTTATTTAGTTGAGATGTCCTAGTACTAACTAGAACTTATGAAGTGATATAGGCATTTCTTTCTTTAAACCATTTTTAGCCTTTTAGCCTACCCAATAATAAATATCCATTTGCAGCCATTTGAGCCTTTAGATAGTCTTTTCTTTGTTATCCCCATTCCCAATACCTACTCCAATCAAGGAGTAATACCTTTATTATTTTATCCTTACCCAATTTTCTGAGAATGTATCCGGTGAGATATATTTATGGAATGGGCAAATAGAAAAAAAAAAAAAAAAAAAAAAAAAAAAAAAAGATATTTCATGCGCCCTCGAAGTAAAAGTGTTGGATTGTATCAATGGGGAAAAGCATGTCAAAAAAAAAAAAAAAAAAAATGTGATTGAAGAAGAAAATAATGAAGAAAAAGTTAATGGTGTACAACATTGATTTGTTCTTCAATGCCCTATGTTTTATTCAAGGGTGTATCCATTCTCAGAAAATCTTTGTATCCTTTTTGTCCATTATTGTTTGCCATAATCCAAGCCCCAATACAACCTAGTAAAGACCTGATTGATCTTAAGTGAAAGTTAGCTTAATAGATGTGGAGATTGAATAGGCAAGAACTATGGTGTTTGGTTCAACATTCTCAAAAGTAATCAATATTCCGGTCCATGAGATCATATTCATTTCACTCTTTGAAAATTTCGTTTTTCATGATAATTATATGTGAGACGTTTGCATTTTCCATAGTATATTCTTTTCCTCACATATAAACTGAGTTCCTAATCTCTGAACGTTTCATTTCTGAGCGACATGAGAGAATTGTAGTCGAAACGTCTTTTCTAAAGGTTATCTTGTCACATCTTTACTATGAGATGAAGAGTTATGTTGATAAGGCTCCTCACACACACACTTCGAGTTGAGAATGATTATGAAATTCATTTAACCTTTAGATACCGTTAAATTATTGTACTCTATTGATATACTTTTGTGACATTATTAGTTTGTTGTTTTTCTTGAATTATAAGCAATCAGAAAAATACTCTAAGGGAAATAAAAGGGAATGTTCATATGTTTTGCATTATGTTTTTAGAAAGTAGATTTTGTTTTATTGAATCAGTAATGTTTGGGGGTAGCATTTCTGGAAACCCTCACGAGACTATAACTCGTCCTCTAGAGGTAATCTAGAGGTTTAAAGCCTTGTTGCACGTTAAGGTAAGTGCAACCGTGATTCCTACGAAAGTGAGTTAGGATTTTATTCTTTATTTTGTTTTGCTCGAGGACTAGCAAAATATAGGTTTGGGGGTATTTGATATACACGTAATTATTACAAAATATATCCCTTAATTTATATATGTTAGTGCTTCAATTAATATATTTTATTCTAATTATTTCAATTTTTATGTTTTTGTAGGAATCTGCGCGCGTGAACGATAAAATCGCATTAAGGCAACAATTTGAGGAAATTATTAATTTGTTGATTCTAGCGGTGGTACAAAATAGTGGTTCACACATCTAAGCCTAACCCACCCAAATAAGCATAGGTCCACTTACTTTAACCTAGCCCAAGCCCAAGCCCAAGCCCAGAAAGCTAGAATCCTAAGCCCAGCCTAACAAGGAAATAGGGGAACCCTATTCCTATTTAGGTTTCTCTCTTGCCTTCTCTTTGGAGACTCCTCTCTTCCACGTTTTTGGGTCTTCCTCTCTTTTCCAGCCACCATCTCCACCTCCACCAAGGCAGAGCCCTGCCTCTCTCGCCACTAACCAGCCACCGTCCTCGCCACCGTCACTAACCACCCTGTTTCACGGTACAAACACCGACCTCGACACCGTCCTCGCCACCGTCATCTCTGTCCATAACACAGCCGCCACCACCATCTCCCTCCCTCTCTCTCACAGCCACCATCACCCGAGCACCATCGCCACTACCGCGCGCACAGTACTGCCGCGAAACAGGGAGAGCACCTCCCTGTTCCTCGTCCTCCTTCGCGGTTTTGTTGTTATCCCTGTTCCCTCACCCTCTCTCTTTGTTCTTGCAGGCACCGGAGCTGGTTGGGAGGAGAGAACGCTCGCGAGGAGCGAAGAACAGCGGCGGAGTTGGTCGCGTCGCGCTGGAGAAGACGAACCAGCAGAAGCAGCGAATTCGCGCGGGAGAAACTGTTTTTCAAAACTGAAAAACAGTTTTGGCTATTGACACCCCGAGAATTTGTAAGAGCCACCACAGAGCCTTTTTAGCTATTTTTCTCGGGATTCGTGCGCGTACAGGAAGTGATGGATTCCTCCTCCAGTGATGCTGTGACCACCACCACCATGAGTCACTAAACCCCACGCAAGGTGAAGAGGTGAACTCCTAGATGTAACGCACTAAATTAGCATTTGATTCGCTTTAAGTTTTCACGATGAATAATGATGTTTAATGATTATCACTTTTATTTAATATAGAAATCTATGTTATTTCAGTGAGAAGGATATCATAGATTTCTTCGTAGATTTTTATTATTCCGGTGATTATCTTTTCTTCTCCATATAAGCTTAGTCACGCTTTTCTTATGTGTGGAATGTTTAAGAATTAATTGATTTCGGTAGGTTAGTTATATGTGATCGTCATTTATTACGGTATTGTCTCCGGATATATCGTAAGTTTAGGATATCACATATGACAAACCTTTGTGTTTTCTTAGAAGAAGTGAAATCTAAAATTCATTTACATTAGGGTATATTAATGATTAAAAGATTATTTTTCCGATTACGTCGTTTGGGATGTGAAACACGTAGTTGAGTCATCATAGCGAATCAATACTAGTTGGCGCGTGAAGTCTAGGAGGGATCCTTGGAACCTTGTGATTTTTCCAAACTTAATTTTCATTAAATTAAATTCAATTTCGTATTTTAAATTTGTTAGAATTTATTAACTTTAGTTTCGCATAGTTTGTCTTCCTTAACCTTATTTTGTAGATCGTTTTTCCTCGTGGGATCGACACCCCATTCTTTACTGCAATTGACCGCGTGTACTGTTTGGGCGTAATCAATTACTGTTATTTATGAGAAACTCTATTGTTCCCCACGGTCAGCTCCAAAATGATGTAGTCGATTCATGCTCTTCTTCCGTGCTGCTTACCTAATTCTGCATAGGTAGCAAACATGAGCCAAAGACCATCGTGTGGTGGCCGATGACACTCTAATGCTTAAGTTAGATAAGGCTTATGAGAGGCTTAAAAGTGTAAACTGGGAGATGTTTCCTTTTCTGAGTGTTGTCCATGCAAGGAAGTTTCCTTGCCCAACTTGTACTCTAATAAATGTTTCCTAGTCGAATCCAATGTATTGTTGGCTTGCCAGTCTTGGGTAGATCTCTCAGATACTCGCGATAGATGTCTTACGAGTATTGGGCTTGACCGCATGACGTGTGGGCTTAATGGCTCATTGCAACTCGGATCTTACTGTCTGGATCCTGCCAATAATGGGCTTAATATTGTTTGGGCCTCGCTGGATTGAGCATGCAATCGTGTCTACTTCGAACTATTGACGAGATTATCATGACACGTGTACGGTGCTGATCAGAAGACGGTTTGATGTATGATCGGATGTTATTAGCCAGATTTCTCGAGGCGTTGTTCATTTGGATTGTGCGATTATGTGTGGAAGGAATCCCATTTTTTTGAAACGCGAGCAAAGTTTTTTATCTGCTGAAGGACACCTCCACCCCTCATTTTCTCTTATCTCTTCACAGGAGCAACACCACCGCCCATCGGCCATACCACCACACCCTGTCCACCCCCGGCCGCACCACGTCTTCTTTTTTCCTTTACACATTTGTTTCCACACTTCTTCTCATTCTCTTCTTCTCCAAGAGGAAGAATAAAGAATAAGAGGTGCAGACGATGGTGGTGAGAGCGGGTGGAGCTGGTGCTTGCTGGAGAATAGATGTGGTGGTGGTGGTGGTGTTTGATGGAGAAGAGAAGGATAGAGATAGCATTGGCAGGGTGGTGGTAGTGCTTGATGGAGAAGAGGTGTGACAGAGTTTCTATTTATATTTGTGGTATCCTTCAGTAGGTGGTGGCGTCCTTCATAAAGTAGGGCAATTATGGTGTCTTTTAGCAGATTTGGTAGTGTCCTTCAATCACTGCCAATCATTAAACGCCTCCGACAAGGTTCGTACCTTGGAGTTGTGATACCATCGGCCAAAAAATCTACAACAGAGTTAGTAATCCCAACTTTTCAAAACAACATATAGATTAATTGAGTTGAGAGTTTTTGCAAGGGAAAAGTTTATTGAGAGTTTTGAGAGAGAAAAGTTTTTTTTTTTAATTTTATCGAGCCTACATATTGGTGTTGTCTCTGACATCTTGGAATTCTAAATTATAGATTTTATAGGTGATGGTCCCTTTTTGTCCAAGATATATTTGTTTCGTTGAAAGTAAATTAATTCCAAAACATGTTATTCTGAGTCTTTGAGCTCAAATTCTGAGAGTACATCCACAGACGGTTTTTAAGCATCTTTTTAACTTTTATTGTGGATGCTCTAAAAGCTAAACAATCAGGTCACGTCAAACCACGTGTACCATTTAGGAGCTACAAGAACCGAAATCCTTAAATTTACTGAAAAGTAAGGCTCCGCTTTGTATAGGGTAAAATAATGTATAATGTAAAAGTTTACGGTGATTATATAAATTTGGTATTTGGTTGGCTTTATGGAAAACAGTTATTGGAATTTGAATTCAAGACATTTGCATCTCCTAGTTATAAAATTTTACAAAACTTTGCAGGACAAAATCTTTCACATTACTTTGCAAAACTCTCATAACCATAACCATCATAACCACCACTGCCCCCGCCACCTCCACCGCTACTACCACTACCATAACATAATTATCACAGCAACCACCTCCACCACTACCACTACCATAGTATAATCACCGCCGCCACTTCCACCACTAACACTACCACTGCCACAATCACCATAGCCACCGCAACCATCACCGCCGCCGCCACCACCACAACCGGCGCCACAACCAACACCATTTTAACAGCCACAGCCACCGCCATTGCCGTCACCACCACCATTTTAACAACCACCACCATCATCATTGTCCACATTCGCAATCACCATCACCACAATGACCATGCCACAATTACAACTACTACTATTATCAACACCACCCACAATCATGTCTGATTTGCATTGATTTTCTTTAATTAATATCAAACGTTCGTAAAGTAATGCATTACAAACTAATGCATATGCATCAATTTGCAAAATGCATTATTTTACAGTATACCAAGCGGAACCTAAATATGAACTATATAATGGATGTGGGATTTAGGAACAATACTCATGTGTCTTCAACCTAATATTTAGATTCTCCAAAATGTCCTCCACATTTTATAATTTTTACAATTTAAATCGATTGGTTGGTGAACATTGATCATGGACTATTTTGTAATTTAAATCTAAAAACTTTTTGTACCATTTTACCCTCTCAAATTTAGAATATTTACAATCAAAACACGCCCCTCTCAAATATTGTTAATTATAGCTGAGCTTGTAACATAATTTATTTAAAGCCCCTCGATTATCCATAAAATATAAAAAAAAATGCCTTCACATCTAATTTTTTTATTTTTCTTCATAATCGACCCCCATAAACATTCATTAATTACACCTAGGCTCAATATATAATTTATCTGAAGCCCTCCAATTATCTAGAAATTATATTAAAAAAACTCCTTATAACATACTTTTGAGTTTTTCATTTTGCCCTCCACATTTAATATTTTTACAATCAAAACTAGCATCTCTCAAACATTGATTAATTATACTTAAGCCCTTAACATAGTTTATTTGAAGTTCTTTATTTATTTTATACTTATACATAGGCACTTAAAATTATATATAATTATTTTGTATAGAAAATCAATTATATATTATTATTATTATTATTATTATTATTATTATTATTAAATTGTTGTGATAAATAAATTTTTGAATATCAGTGCACGTGAATAGTGTTTTCAACATGTTTTTGAGGTTGCCCAAAATGGTCTGCTAATTCTATCATATTTTCAAGAAAAACCAATAGGTACGTGAACAATGATCAGAGTTAATTTTTTTATTTTAAATGAAAAACTGCTAGATATTTGTATCATTTTACCTTTTAATTCAGATTATTTTCAATAAAAAAACGCCCCTTCAATTATTGTTAATTATATCTAAGTCTCTAACATAATTTATTCAAAGCCCCTAATTATTTGTAAACTATACATGGGCCTTTAAAATTATAAATAATTATTTTGCTTAAAATTTCAATAATATTTTTTTACTTATTATTATTGAAATGTTGTAATAAAATAAAATATTGAATATTCACGCATGTATCGTCAATACCCTATTGTATGTATGATGTAATCCCATCTTTACTACTATGAAGGCCAAATGAACAGAAGATTTCTTCATCACCACTTTTTGAAATGTCGAAAATGCCTCCAATAAAAATGCAAAAATGACTATTATATCCAAAGTAAACGAAAAGTAATAATAAGAAAAGTTGAGGGCTTTACAGTATATTTCACAAGAGTGAGCACAACTTTTTTGTAACCGTGCTATTTATAATTATAATAGTCACCCAAATCATGCGCGTGTCCAACGCTAGTCGAATTAATTCTGAAGATGTGAGTTTGATATAGGAAACACTGGACTCAAGTGTGTCAGCCCAAGCCCATTATTTAAAACCCAAATGGAAGCCCATATCAAGTGTCAATTGAACTTGGGTTGAATTGGCCCAGTTTGCACCACAAAACAAAACCCATCGGAAAATTCTAGGGGTCGAGGGATGGGTGTAACCACCCATCCTCCTCGCGATGAGCACCCGCACGCATCTCCAACACGATGCGCTCATTCCGAGGAGAATGGGTGGTTACATCCATCCCTCGCCCCTTTCCCTCGCTCCCTCCCTCGCTCTGTAGCAAAGCTCAAACCCATCTAAAAAACAACACAAAAGCCATCAACGTGAAACCTCCGCTCTAGCGTGTAATTAATATTGGATCAAAGCGAGTATTGCACAAAGATTGATCTCAATATATATATAAATAACAATTCTGGTTAATCTTGTTTGCTATTTTGTTTTTTTATACACTTTTACCCCTCATATAGATAATGTTTGTGATTGTGTTTTAAAAAGAATGAATAAAAAAATGTAAAAACATAAAATAAATAAAAAAAAACTAGCAAAAATGACTGGCTAGACTTACTCATATATAATACTTGGCATGTGTGTCTTGCAACAGCATGTAAAGTAAATAGTTCGTATATGGCAGTTGCATGAACTTCATGTTTATAATAATAATAATAATAATAATAATAATAATAATATGCTCTGAGGTTAGGTTAATCCATCTCACTTGGCAGGAACCATAAGAACGCGGTGACACCTTTTTTTTTTTTTCTATATAAAAGACTTTTTGGCAGCAAATTTTGTATTTTTATATAATAACAGAATTGATGAACAGTGAAATCGATTGATCTTGTATGCTATTAATTGGCAAAGACAAATATATAAATTGAAAACATATATAAAATAAAAACAGAGATATTGAGGTTCTCTCCATCTCCATTGACTTTTGAACATGCATATTGAATTTAAACTATATTGTAACCATTTATGTATCTGACTTTTCAGTGTGGGTCTCTGCTTCGTATAAACATATATATAACTGGTATGTGGATTTGATCGCCCAGGAAAATTATAATAAAACTATGCCAAAAGAATAATTTCAGAGGTTCAAATACTATAGTAATAATATTAGTTATATAAGGTTCTCATAGTATTCTCGACTCTTGAGTTAAAACAACCCCCAAGTTTTGTGCCACATATATGATCTGCTCACACTCTGTTAGTACCCTTAAGTCATGTTCTAGATCTTAAAACAATATAAATAAATGAATAAACTTCCGAATCTAAATACCCTGACTTGATTACTTAGGATGCTGGATCTCAGAATAATGTATGTGTTCCTTGGCTGTTAAGTGATGAGTTTTGGTGCATGAAAAATCCACCTCTGCTGCAAATTTCACCCAAATATCTGGATTTTTTTTATTATTAACCATTCATATTTAAGGACCCTAAGCGCATACCCAGTACAAGATTGTTGGGGTCAGCATCGTTGAGGACAGGTAGGTACCATGTGATGGTGAACTATTGGATGGCCATTGATATTAGTTTGGTAATGTGACTCCTTTCTACAAATTACATAATACATACTCCAATCTTCTGCCATATTGTTTAATTTTTAGATTATGGGGACAGTGTACCTGATAACCAGAAAATTTTTGGCTTTTTTTTTTTTTTTTTTAGGGAAGAATCTACAACCAAAGGAATATAATCTTTGCTTTAGTTTCGTTAGTGACAAATTTAAGAAGTGGACAGCTCATGACATGGCTTCCAAGAGAATCTATTTGTCTTTAAAAAAAAAAAAAAAAAGGAAGAAGATGCTTAACAACTTGGAATCAAAAGATTGAGTGGAGTTTCAATGCCATGACCTCATAGCAATAAAAAAAATATAAAAACAATAATTTGAAATATATGAGATTTAATTGGTAATTCTAAAAGAACATAATCCTTATATTCACCCCCAATACAATAATTTCTAGAACAATCAAAACTACAAAAACATACAAAAGGACATATTGAACTCAAACCATTCATTGCCTAAGAGGTTCAAGTTCCATCTTGTCTCCTCTCTCTCTCTCTATTGATTTTAATTTCAATATTGAAAAAATATATAGGAAGAAGATCTGGTTAAAGTTCTAAATTTTGCTTCTTCTTTAATGCAAAAAAAAAAAAAAAAAAAAAAAGAATATAGAAAATTACCAATTTTTAACAAAATGTGGCAACAATACAGTTTATATTTTTATGGTGTGAGATTAAATATGTGAATCATCAATTCGATCCAACGGTTGAGAGCATCGTCCTCACCAAGTATTGTGAGGTTAACCTCATTGATGAATCACCAATCCAAAAGATTAATGATCATAAACACCACCTTCACCAAACCAACTAATAATGCAAATGAAACCACTTTAAAATATTAATGCATCATCACTCTCACGATAAATTAAGTAATATAATAACAAATAACTTGATATTCACCTAAAAATCAGTTCTTAATTGCCAATATTCATTGGTTGAGTCAACAATAGGAGTATTGTTTAATTACTCAATCTTTACAGTAACTTAATCATTTCAAAATATATTCTCCAAACTATTCCTTTTATTTCAATTCAAAACAATTCTAGGAAGAAATAAATCTGGAAATATTTATATCGAGTTATGGACAAGATTTTATATATCGGACTCAAATTTTAAAATGTATAATTGTTGATAATATATATAGTGAAAATCTTGACAAATCTTCTTGGCCTTATCTGGTTTTAATCTATTGAAATACATTTAAATTTTATTTATTTATAAAGTATTGAAATTTGTGGTTATCAATAAAACAAGGACTTGCCAACAAATAAGGATATATAAACTCGTCTTATTGCTTAATGAAACTATTTTCATGCATAAACAAGTACCATCATCTTTATATATCAAGACGTTAACATCATGCCCTTTAAGTCAAACACCATTGTATAGCAAGTCCATGTCAACTTATATTCCACTTTTAATTTTTTAAACCACATCCACATGACGTGTTTGAGATGGACAAGCCACTCTTTCAATAAAACAACACACCTAACTAAAATTTCAATCAATCTAGACTCCTTTCGAGTGATAAAATAGTCCTCTATCATCTTCAACTATAAGAAAAGCAACCATATATATTCCTCTTTTAAGCAGTGGTGATCATTAACTCCTCCATCAAAGATAGATAGATGAACATTATTTTTCCATTTATGTTTTCTTTGACCATCAACAAATACTAGTAAATTAACACTCACACGATTGTGTAAGGAATCATGCATGCATGTTTGTCTTACATGATGAACAATTGGTATTTGTATTAGGGACAATATAAGTTTTGCTTATATATTCCATTCTCCCACCCGCGTATTGAGCCAAAAGTTGCATGTGGTTGTTGATGGGTTTATTTTAGGTAAAGCCCACACCATCGAGTACTCAAAAAAAGCTATTTATATATTATATTGTTTTAGTTCTTTGACACACGACGAACTAGGTTACAACCTTCTGATTTTCAATCAGGACGGAGATCTGAATCTTCTTTCAAAACTGCTCCTATCCATATCCCAAGAACTCCTACACAGGAAGTTCTCTCACATTTAGATCTTGCTAACCTGAGATCTAATCCACATTATCCTCAAATTCCACAAAAATTTTAATAGATAGGAAAGAATAAAGTTCAAGAACTTAAACACAAAACTTTCATCAAATTGTTCAAGAAAATGGTGCCAATACTGAAGCTTAATTCAGTATAATGAGATGTTCTTCAAGACCAGTTATCAGAAAATAAGATTTTTAAAACAATATATAAAACATACAAGTGACAAAATCATATTCAGAGCATCTACCACTTTTACAAGCGACAAAGATCTTTCAGCCAACCGACATCATCTTCTTTTACAAAGCAAACGCGTGAATCTGCAGTTCCCGCACTAGCACAAAATTCCAAAACCAACAGTACAAGCACTCAACTACTACTCCAATAATACAAGCAACATGACAAAGCTTCTCCATTCAGCTTTCACAATTACAAAGGACAAATGTCCACCAACTCTTCCACCTCGTCTTCAAGAAAACCTTTCTCTTCTCCTTCAATTATTATATCTTTTCTCCTTCTATTTAAGCTTATGAGCATAACTGCATAAGGCATGACTTATCTTCTCATGTAATCGTTTTCTCTCATCTTTGTAATCCTTCTTCTCTTGTAAGTATTATGTTTGCTTATTTTCATATGCAAAATTTAAAAACATGAAAAATTAACAATCATGAATAAAATTTATTAAAACTTAAATGACTGAAGTGGGTCATGATGGGTACTTTATACAAAGTTAAATTTGAGGACAAATTGGTACCGACAGATCAGTCATGTTTGATAAAATCTACATTACTAAAATTGGTACCGACAGATCCTTTGAGAATTCCATTAAGTAATCATCTTTTGCTACATTTAGACATATACTAAATAAAAAACAATTAAATTGTTTATTTCTAAAAAAAGGAAAGAAAAATAAAATAAGAACACAATCAGCCTTTAAAAAAAAAAAAAAAAAAAAAACTCGCCCAGACCGCCTAGATCCCGCCCAGACCCGCCTGGATTGCCCAGAACCTGTCCAACTATTAATCTGGGCGTTTTTCTACCTGCTAGCGCCTAGGACGATTTTTAGAACATTGGTTAATGGCGAGAAGATGCCAAAACAATCGTCCTCATTGTCAGGTACTATTAGATCACCGTCTTCGTCTGAATCTTTGGAACAGATTTTGGACAAAGTTTCCAATAGTTCAGCGTTTGTAGGTTTTTCGCTAAGCTGCTTATTGATGTGTTGTCGAAGAGTTTTTCCTAAGACGGAACTTGAATTGGATTCACCTGTGAATTAGGCGAATTTTGTTTGCCTGAGAAGAATCGTGAAACTGCTTATTTTGTAGCTTTGGAATGGTCAAACTGAGCCCACCATTTAACTTTGAAACTGCGTCATAACCAGATAGGTGCTTGAGCCGATTAACATGGAGCTGAAAGAGTTGTGATAACATAGTCCCAGCAGTAGATCCATGAAAGGTTGAACTTGATAAAGAACCAAAGTGACAATACTGTTCAGAAACTGGAATTGGCGGATTGAACTTTGATTTGAAAACTTTCCATCCTTTATTGACTGGAGATAGTAAAATATCTTGAAGAGGTCCGAAATGATTTCACCAAGTGTGTTGAAACCATAAGGGAACAAACTTTTGATTGAACTTTTTGCATAACAGAAAGAACCATGAATGAGCACAGTTCTGAGAGGATAGAAAGAAAGCTCGAGACCAAACTATCTTATAATCCAAATAATTGTAAGATGCTGGAAGGTAGTTGATTGAAATTTTCTTATGGAAATGAGGATGTTGTTTCCAATTAGCTTCAGACAAAATTTGTAAATTTGGCATTTGGAATGGGTTATCTTCTCAGAATGAGAAGGATCTTTGTGATGAGTTACAATTACTGAGTCAGTGTCGACCAGTATAAACTCATAAAATTCTTGGGTTTTTAGGATGTTCGCTTATTCAAAAGGAAGAGTTGGTCTAGGATAGAAATTCCTAGTAGTTGGTAAAGGATTTGTATGCTGTTGTTGTTTGAATCGTGATGAACGAATTGGATTAGCCAGAAGTTTATCAATTCTGACATTAGGTCAAATTCATCAGGATTATCTGAATCATCAGATCCAGTTGGATTGGAAAGAGTATTAATTTGCTTGATTGAAGAAGAAGAAGACTTATCTTGCAAATTTATTGCAGCAAGTTTTCTATTGATCTCCTCTACGAGACTAGAAGGAGTTGAGAGAACATCTTGATCAATACTAGCAGGAGTGAAATATGTAATGGGTTTAGGAGTGATAGGTGTGGGATGTTCACCTTTATCTTTGCCAATTACATGTTTTCCAATCTCATGAAGCAAAACATTAGTGTAATTGTTTTGTTCAATGATTTTGGAAATACCCTTTGAATCCATTTGTGATTGAACTTCTTTTAAATGAGAGGCTATAATAGTTTGTCCTTGAGTTTGTACTTTGATTGCTTCTAATGGTGGCAAGACTGTTTCAATGATTGAATCATTCTTTAGATGCCATGGTTTAGAAATATTTCTGACAACATTAATTTTATGAAGATAAACAGATTCATACCATTCAAGGAAATGCATGTTTTCTTTGATTTCTTCACAAAATTGATAAAACATTTTACCTAAACTACCTTGCTGAGTAGGAGTAGTTTGAATATAAAATGCTTCTCGTTTGTTAGAATTGTAATCTTGTAAAAAGTCAGTCTTAATCCATCGCTTATCTAAAACAAAATCAGTTGAAAGTACATTCAATTGTGAAGGATCTCCCATTTCAGACTTGGTTGGAGACCTTTCAGATTGATTGTCTTAAGGAGGATTGTAAATAGGTTGTGGAATTTGAGGATAATGTGGATTAGATCTCAGGTTAGCAAGATCTAAATGTGGGAGAACTTCCCGTGTAAGAGTTCTTGGGATATGGGTAGGAGCAGTTCTGAAAGAAGATTCAGATCTCCGTCCTAATTGAAAATCAGAAGGTTGTAACCTAGTTCGACGTGTGTTAGAAAACTGTAATTCTACAGTTCCATCCTCAAGGGTGAGGATCTGATTGAGACGACTAGGGGGAGGTCTTCTAGGTTGGGATTGTACTTGCCAAGTTACTAGAAGAGTAACTTGATTCCAGTGGATTGTTTTTGGAACAATCACACTAGTTTTGTCTTTGTTAGCCTGAAATAAGATTGTATATCCTTTTTCAGACTCAAGCAAAGCTTTCGGACTCAGTTGAGTCTTCATAGCTTTTGGAATTTTGTTGCTAGTGCGGGAACTGCAGATTCACGTGTTTGCTTTGTAAAAGAAGATGTTTTCGGTTGGCCTAAAGATCTTTGTCGCTTGTAAAAGTGGAAGATGCTATGAATATGACTTTGTCACTTTGTAATAATGGCTTCTAGAACCGAGAGTCATAGATGCCTTTGTTGTTTTGTAGGGTAGGACTCATGTTAATGGCGAGAAGATGCCAAAACAACCGTCTTCATTGTCGGGTACTATTGGATCATTGTCTTCGTCTGGATCTTCGGAACAAAATTTGGACAGAGTTTCCAATAGTTCAGCTTTTGTAGGTTTTTCGCTAAGCTGCTTCTTGATGTGTTGTCGAAAAAGTTTTGCTTGAGACGGAACTTGAATTGGATTCACATGTGAATTAGGCGAATTTTGTTTGCCTGAGAAGAATCATGAAACTACTTCTTTTGTAGCTTTGGAATGGTCAAACTAAGCCCACAATTTAACTTTGAAACGACGACATAACCAGAGAGGTGCTTGAGCCGATTGACATAGAGCTATGATAACATAGTCCCAACAGCAGATCCATGAAAGGTTGAACTTGATAAAGAACCAAAGTGACAATACCTATTCAGAAACTGGAATTGGGGGATTGAACTTTGATTTGAAAATTTGCCATCCTTCATTGACTGGAGGTGGTAAGATATCTTGAAGAGGTCCGAAATGATTCCACCAAGTGTGTTGAAACCATAAGGGAACAAACTTTTGATTGAACTTTTTGTAGAATAGAAAGAACCATGAATGAGCACAGTTCTGAGAGGATAGAAAGAAAGCTCGAGACCAAGCTATCTTATAATCCAGATAATTGTAAGATGCTGGAAGGTAGTTGACTGAAAACTTCTTATGGAAACGAGGATGTTGTTTCCAATCAGCTTCAGACAAAATTTGTAAAATTTGGCATTTGGAATGGGTTATCTTCTCAAGATGAGAAAGATCTTTCAGTGTCGACCAATATAAACTCATAAAATTCTTGGGTTTTTAGGATGTCCGCTTCTTTAAAAGGAGTTTTTGGAGTAAACATATTCCTGGCAATCTGATGGGGTTCTTCTGTAAGGGAATAAAAGACTAGTTCGAACATGGTGATCTGTTCCAAACTTGGTTTTGTAAGTTATGGATTTGGAGCCGAAGTTTGTGGCTTTGTAAAACTTGTCATGGTAGAATTTGATTCTTCTGCTTGAGACAGAGGCTGAAAATGATTTGTAATAGCAAGGGCATAAGAAAGAGGAGGATTTTGCTGCTTTGAAGCAGAAGGCTTCATAGCATATTGGGTTTTGGAAAAGGCAGATGTTTGGAAGAGGAAGAGGATTGAGAATTCATTTCTGCAGGAATTCTCTTGTTAGAAAATCTGCAAGGGCATTATCTTCTCCTTTTATATATTCAATATCAAAATCAAAAGCTGATAGCAAACCTTGCCAACGTGCAAAAAACTGTTTGGAAACAAGATTTAAAGCGTCTTTGGTTAAAATCTCTTTTGCAGATTTACAATCAACACGAAGTAAAAACTTTTGATTTACCAAATCATCTTAGAATTTCAAAATACACAAAACGATTGATAAAATTTCTTTATTCACAGTTGAGTAATTCATTTGGGCAGAATTCCAAATACCAGAATGGTATCGGACAAGTTGGATAATTGTAGACTCAGGTAGACGTTGTTTAAGAATGCCACCGTATCTTTGGTTAGACGCATCTGTTTCTACAATCTTAAAAGCCTCGGGATTAGAGATACCTAAACAATGAAGACTCTTGACTTGGGCTTTGACCTGATAGACAATTTGCGTATGGACTGAAGTCCATGGGCTTGAGTTGGTCTTAAGTCTTGCAAACAAGGGCTTAAGTAAAACTCGAAGATTTACCTAAAAATCGTTGTAATTGGGTTTTGTCTTTTAATTCATCAGAAAATTTGTCAGCAAATTCAATTGCCCTAGAATGTCGGCACTCACATGATTGTGTAAGGAATCATGCATGCATGGTTGTCTTATCATGTTGAAGAGGACGTGATGAACAATTGGTATTTGTACTAGGGACACTATAAGTTTTGCTTATATATTCCATTCTCCCACCCGTGTGTTGAGCCAAAAGTTGCATGTGGTTGTTGAGGGTTTTATTTTAGGTAAAGCCCACACCATCCAGTACTCAAAAAGCTATTTATACATTATATTGTTAACATAATTAAACTTGTTGCAACGACGCTAAGTATGTGTTCGCATGTAATTAAGTTAATTGAATTTGTGCTGCAACTCTGTTTTGTGTTTTAGCACACACTTGTACTATCGCTACTTATATTGAAAATTATCAATTTTACTTTTTAGTGAAGTGATTTAGCTAGTGTATTTTGTTCTTTAATTGTTTGGTTAATTTGTTCTATTTATGGGACTAGACTTGTCCATACATCACCTTGAAGATAATTAATATTCTTTTTGGTATAGAGCAACAAGACACGGGAGAAACACTTTAATTTTGAGGTAGGTGTCCCTGAAAATAATAACATCTAAAGAAGCAAATAAAATGAAATGTAGGCCAACCGACAATGTTAAACCTAGCTACCTTGGAACTATTGAAGCTTATTTACCTAGGTCGAGAACGGACGAACTTAGCTGATGATGATATACTAAAGCCCCATTAATTAGCATTATATAGATTAACGGAGATTTGGGTTAAATTAGCAGTCAAAACCTAGGCTAATGTGTATAGAGAGGCCTAAACCATAAGTGGCAGTAGAGGATCTAAAGAGTAAACATAACTAGGGTTACAACCTAGGCCCACGTCCTTTATTAGAATCTTGACCATGATACTACTTCTGTTACCATAAGGCTTTAACAAAATTAATCCAAAATGCAGTCAACATTGTCTTGACACATAGATATGTTAGTCTAAACTTGTTTTAAAAATTGTGAAAGCCGTATTTTAAATCACTCACACACGTTAAAGATGTACCAGCTGAGTTGATATATATGTGATGGATAGTATCACATATCACGAATTCAAACTTGAGCAGCAACTTGGGGTGGGGAGGATAAAGGTTAAAAAGTGAGAAAAAAAAATCACTCAAAATGGAAACACGCTTTGACATGCTTAGGAGAAGTAGTTGAGTTGCCACCATCCCATTCACGTTTTCAAAGCCAAAACCCCCAAAGTGGACAAAAACTCACATAATCGAAAATGAAACAAACTGACCGACAATTTAATCATAAGTTTGTCCTCCCCACGAAAAATCACAAAATGAGTTGGTTGTGACGTTAACAAATGTTCCTGAAACGTGTCGTCCCATCAGTGAAAGCGTGTGAAAATGAAAAAAATGGGAGAATTTTTTTTTTTCTAATATCTACTCGGTTTAGTTTGGGTTTCTTCTTCTTCTTCTCTCACTGTTCCTCCTCGTTAAAAAAGAGCACGCATCTTTAAAGATTAAAAGTTAGCACAAACACCGGAGGACAAAAGGTTGAAAATATTTTCTCTCCTCTCCACAACATCAACAACACATCCTATTCGTCCAACAACAATTAGGGTTTCTTTCCTAACAAAACACGTTACATTTCTCATCGAAATTTCACGTTTTTGGATCCAAACGTTTGTTGTTCTGCATTGCGGGATCCCTGCCCTGAAGGAGAAGTGAGTTTTTGCGTTTTTGAGGTTGGTTTGTTGGAATATGAGGGGAACAAGTGTAGTAGTAGTAGTTTGAGATAATTAGGGGAAGAAGAAGAAGAAGAGTAGTAGTAGGAGGAGATATGCAGATCGATAGAAGTCGACGTCATCATGTGAATAGTTTTAGTTCCGATAATTTGTTCGATCGAGGCCTGCTTCGGTCCAGGGACAATGGGAATTCGATGACCACTTTGTTGATGATTCCGTCCTCACCACCCACCACGGCGTGTTCGCCCAATGGTGGTGTCGGTGGGCTTAATTTCATTGAACATACGGTTTCCAAGATGGATACACTTGCGGGTGTGGCAATCAAATATGGCGTTGAGGTATTTTCTAATTTTTTGATTTTGATGCATAAATGCTTGATTTATAATTCATATTGAGTGCAATCTGCTCTGTTTGGTTGATTCATTTGTGTCAAAATTGGGTGTTTTTTCTCTAGGTAATGTCGAATTGAACAAGGCAAATTTCAATACTTTGGATGATTCATTTGTGTCAAAATTGATGTTTTCATTTCGGATTGAAGAGGGCAAATTTATTATTAGGTTCTGAAGAAAGAATTTCGTAAAATGAAGTTGTCGGCGTGAATTTGAAACTTTTTTATTTTTATTTTATTTAGTTTGTTGAGGAGAACAGAGCTTTCCAAATTTTATTATTGATACCTGTCAGTTTTTCCAGATTGCCAAAATGATTAGTGATATTACTTTCTGTTCAGGTCTTTGGTATCTTTCTGCCACTCTGTTTTATGTTTTTTTTTATTGGCCAACTCAGGCATACACTTTGTTCTTTTTAATTGCAATTCATTGTTCTTTTTACTAACCCAAAATTGAGTGATGGGTTGGCAAAACTTTGTTCAACAATGTGGATTGATTTTTCGTTCGAGTGCTCGCAAATGTTCCATCACTAGTTGTGGGTTTGTGGTGAGAAGGAATGAAACTATATGAAAATGTTAGACATTGTCAGAAGACTTCATCATTGATTGTTGGACCAGCCATGTGTTTGACTTTGCTCTGAAAATTTGCCTTTTTTATGTGATTGGAGTGTTCCATTAATTGGGAATTTCCCATCAAAGGGCACATGCATTGTTTGAGGTTGACGATAAACTGACCATACTGTATTTTGTTTTTGTTTGAATATGGATATTATCAATTTTGAAAACATTCGAGAAAGTTCGTTACATTCTGAAGAAGAAATTATTAGCATCAATTTCAAACAACCATTTTTGTTTATGTTGTTTATTAGAAGAACAATTTTCTCATGTCTGATTTTCTATTACGATTGATTGATAGTCTCTTCAGAGTTCAGATTCCCAAACTAAAGAGTTTTTTTTGTTTGAGTCTTTACAAACTTATGCCACTCTGTTTTACATATTTTTGTTGGCATATTGATTAGCCTACTCTTTGTTTTTTTATTTGGAATGAATTATATGCTTTTTCTGAGCAGTGCCCCCCCACCCACCAAAAATAAAAATAAAAAAGAGGAGTCAAGATTGGTTGTCACATTTTTTTTTTTTGTCTATAATTGATAAACTATTCCAAAGTTATGGTACTTTGACTTGTTTTATTTATTTATTGGGTGATGGTGGCAAGGATGAAGGAAACTAAATGAGATTAACTTGCTGAAAAATTGGCATTTTGACGTGATTGCAATATTTGGTTGATTGGTTTTTTTTAAAACTAATGTGCACGTTAAATGGATTTTTTGAGGTTTTGATATAAAGGCTCCACTTTCCAGAGTGAATTTTACGTTATTATTTTGAAATCTTTGCTGGTTAGGGATGTTGCGTACTGGTTCCTTTGTCATGTTTTGTGTTCTACGGTTTCCTCTGCACTTGTTCTATGTAAACTATGTCATTTTTGAATCTTTTCCTGAATGCATGCGTAGGGTGTTATTGCTGAAACGGTTGAGATGATTAGTTTCCATAACTAGATACGATTTGGCTGTAACTTTTTAGGTGGCGGACATTAAAAGGATGAATGGCTTGGTCACAGATCTTCAAATGTTTGCTCTCAAATCTCTTCAGATACCGTTACCTGGAAGGCATCCACCATCAGCTGTTTTGTCAAACGGTTCTGTTATCCCAGGGTACTGCTATGCTCATATATTTATTAAAACTACATTGTATTTTATTTTCTATTGGAAATCACAGAAGGCAGCCCTCTTATAATCAGTTATAATCATGTCAAATAATACACCTCTGAGCCTAATGTATGCATTTTTTCTTTTCAATGATCAATTTTAGTTATTATGTATTGCTAGGGTAGTATGCGCTTCAAAAATATGACCAACTTGGTAGTTGATGGAATGGAGTCTTCCCATCCCTGTTTACTTTCAATTCTAAACAATCCTCAAACTCAAAAAATTTGAAGTTAAAAGGATGAGAGTGTATACGCCCCTGTTCGTACATGGTAAAGTCTGACCTGAATCAGAACTCTATTTAGCATATATACCCTTATTTTAGAAACGTTGTATATGGTATGGCATCGAAGTATGCATCCGACCCTCACTTCGTGTAGATGCGAAAACATCTGAATATGCTTTACATTGTTGCAATGATTGTGTCCAATATAAATTTCGTTGTCCAAATAAATGTTGATTTAAATAGTTAGAATGTGACCTTTGATGACCTTTAAATAGTTAGTATTTTGTCAACAGTCCAACAAAAATCTTGGTTCGCTAAACCTGATCTTAACTCGGACCGCGCACTAGATGAACCGAGTTGGAGTTGGATTTTCTCTGGCTCGCTAAATTAGAGTTTGTCATAGGTTCAGCTTAGCCAGCCTAACTAGTCAAAAGTAATTTGGATTTGTTGTTATTTCATTTGCTACCTAAGATCATCAACAATGCCTTATTCTGCCTGAACTTATTCCAGGGAAAACGGGCTCGACCAGACCCCACCCCGAAGGCGTTCTGAAGTAATAGAATCTTTACAGTCACTCAGATCGAAGTCCCCCGAGCGGAAAGTTTCTCCAGCCATGAGCTGTTTGCAGGGCTACTATGGCCTTAAACCACCTAATCCCAAACATCCCGAAGAAAGCACAGAGATGGCAGTTTACAGCACAAACAGAGCTCAATGCTTGGAAGACGGAGTGGTGCTTCCCAAGTCATCGGCGTTTCCTGATCAACAAAATCTGCATAGAAAGTCAAGAAGCCTAATTAATGGCTTTTCAAAAGATGAGTTGGCTCAGGATGTACCAGTTACAGATGTTGTGAGAGATGGGGATGGTGATAAATTGAACGAGAAGTCTGTTCGCAGACGTCAAAAGGCTGAAACTGACATTGGTTTTTGCACCCCAGAAAAGTTGTTGAAGGAGGATAGTAGTGGTGGCAGTGGTTTCTCAGTAAAAACAGGAAAAGGTCTAAATTTGAGGCCGAAATCCACAAATCGAATTGCTCTGCCTGCAGACACTGATTCAAGTTGGTTGAAACCTGTGCCGGTCGGACTGGGAGAGACTCTTGCTACCAACATTGGCATCTTTGATGGATTTAGGAAATCATCCAGTACATCAAACTTGCAGGACCAAGAAAGAAATGGATCTTCATCGATTTGGAAAACTTCCAAGTGGAGCTTGAAACCGGATTTACAGGCTCTCTCCGCAGCTACCATTGCTAGACCAATTTTTGATGGGTTGCCAAAGCCTGTGACAGGCAGGAGGAACAAAGCAGCTCTTGACTAGTCACCCTTTGCACAGAAATGGTGTTATATTTATTTTTTGGTTGGTTGTGATTTGTGTACAATCAGATTCCTTCTTGAGGCCTTCAATTGAGCAAGGTTCATACGGTATATAGTTTTACAAGAGAAAGTTTAGAAATTAAATTCATCAAAGCGAAAGGGAAATACATCATCTTTCTTCCAATTTCTTCCCGTAATTGGCTTACATTATTGCCAATTCTCCACTTCTTTAGCAGCAAGTCACAAATGGAATCTAGAAAGAAGTTGCAGAAGGTAACTGTAAATTCCCTTATGTGCTTGTACAAGTTCTTACATTTTGAAGTGTAGTACCATTCCTAGCTGCAGTTTAAAATTTATTTTGATTGGCATTTGATTATAGCACAATTGTAATACAATTTAAGACTGTTTGTTATTTCAACTTTTATATGTTCACTTATCTCCTAGTTATATTTGACATTCGATTTATTCTAGATTTTCTTTACCATATCTTTGTACTTCTCAAGTCCCTGATCTTTGCTATTGTTCTTGTAGTACTTAACATGGTTTTTGGTTTACGAAGTTGCACACTTTAAACAGTCCTTTGACCATCTTGTTCCATGGAGTATCAATCAGAGCATTTTCTTTAATGTCAGGTTGATTGTGTTCTTCAGTGTCCATGCTCTTTCTCGAACTGTGCAATCTATCGATGTGAATTAGTTTGATGGTTTGCCTTTTTTCATGACAATTACCCCCCACCTCCCCCTATTTAGGTCTCCTATTTGTTCTCTTCTTTTAATTCTTGTTATATCCTTTTTTGTTTATTTTAATATTTATTCCTTTTCGGTTGGGCTTGTTCTCTCTCTCCTTTATTTATTTTCTTCTTTCCTCCACGGAGCAATGGAACACATTAGCAACATCAATTCAAACAATATCAAATAATGTGGTAAAATCCTGTGCAAATCAAACTAAACAAACTTGAGTTAGCTAAATGAGAGATACTGCAGTATAGAACGTACAACTCCTTTTTTTTATCATTATTATTATTTTTGGCACAGGTTTAAGGAAAAGGCGCACAGATGATCATGTTGAAGGCCTGCAACACTGGGTGAGCATAAATGCGCCTTGTAAACATTCTTCCAAACCCCAACACTATTGGAACAGAGAACAGGTCATTATACGATTGCATTCAATTATAGCGAGTCCCCAGAGAGTGTTTTTCACATGTCAACATTAGGATGGCATCTATTCTTTTTTTGGTAGAAATATTATACGTGTCGAAATTGAAATACTTGCCAAATCTATTATTCCAAAACAACAACAAAAGCTAAAAGGAAAATGGAAAACATTAAAGTTGGGATCGGGATCGGGATCGGGATCGGGATCATCTGGTGGTAGTAAGTAACAGGTGGATGTAAACCAAAATATTTCAAAGAAAATGCCCGTTAGTTGAATCCCTATGTCATCCCCTTCCCTCTCTCAAAACGGTTCCCTCCCTCTTATACATAAATAAATAATCTCAAAATCCTCCTCCGCTGCAGACTCAACTCTCCGGCTAATTCTTTTCTTTGTTTCACATCCAGAATTCAGTCTGCATACTTCTGCCAAGATCCGATTCGATCATCATTCAGGAGTTCAATTGGTACGTCCGTTTATCCTTTCTCAACTAGTAGGTTAAATCATTTTTCTTACTACATTTCACGCAAATAGAAGAAAGTATTATCTTGTAAACCATTGCTAAATTTTGATGATACCATGATCACTAAACATCCCATCAAACTGTTCAACTTAAATTTTGATTTACCGCGAGATTGTAATTGTATCCTTCATGCTAATTAATGTCCAAGAGCATGAAATTGAAAACCATCATCATCTAATTCTAACTAAGCCACCCCCTATTTTTACGAGTTTGACAATAACGTAGTTCGAACATCGTTGTAACAGGCTTTGCTGCATGTGCTGTGTTCATTTACATCAAAGAAGTAAGAGTTTCATCCTCCACGTCAATTATTATTATATGGAGATTGAAATAGGTAAGTGATTTCCAACAAAATCGTGTGCTTTTTTGGGCTTATTGTAGAATAATACAATGTATCTATTTTTTGTGTTTGCAAATTTGGGTGTCTTTTCTATCATTAGCTTTGATTAGAAAAGTTGGCAGTGCATATATATCATCATCAAAGCATACTCTCGGAATCAGCTACACGTATTTTAGTTTTTCAAGCAAAATATATATCAATAGCATTAAATTTAGAAAAAGAAAATTGGCGGCACAAATGATAATAAAATGCATTTATGACAAGTAATTATACTCGCTGACACATGTTTATTACAACTTTGGCTATAAAAACTAAGTTAAATTGGATCCTCCGCTAGAGAATCACTTATTACATGTTGCAAGGATGCATAGGGATTGCATGATATCATTCGTCCCGACTACATAAATACTCTCAGGTATTTAAGTGTGGTGATTAGTATTCGAGCAATCCTCTAGCTACAAGGAAATTTTTTACTAAGCTTGGTTCTTGTGCCTGGTAAGTGTTTAGGAAGGGTGTCAATGGGTTTTGGAGAAAATGGAGAGAGGGATAGTGTTGGCACTCACCTGTTGGACACCCTCTTCAGGCACTAATTAGTAGGGGTGGGCATTTAGGACCGAAAACCCGGACCGAACCGACAACCGGACCGATCGGGCCGGTTCGGATCGGTTTTTATTTATTAAAAAAATTTCGGTTGTAAAAGCCCGGCCCGGCCTGAAGTTTCTGGTCCGGGCCTCGGTTTCTATTTCTGAAGACCGTCGGGTAACCGGCCCGGCCCAGTTTAAATAGTTAAATTAAAACAATTTAACTTTAAACTATTTAAAGTTAAACAACAGATTTTTTGACCCATCGACCGCCCCTACCTCGAATCCGCCTCCCTCTCCTCTCCTGCCTCCCTCTCACAGCGAAGCCGCCTCCATCTCCTCTCCCTCTCACAGCGAAGCCGCCCTTCCTCTCACAGCGAAGCCGACTCCATCTCCTCTCCCTCTCACAGTGAAGCATCTACCGCCGCCTTCCTCTCCTCTCCCTCTCACAGCGAAGCATCGACCGACTCCTCTCCTTCTCACATCGAAGCATCGACCTAACGAACGCCGCCTCCCTCTCCTTTCCCTCTCACAGCGAAGCATCGACCGAACGAGATCGACCGCCTCCCTCTTCCCTCCCTTCCCCTTCTGATCTCGGATCTGATCTTGATCAGATCTTTGATCTCGGATCTGATCTTAATCTGATCTTTGATCTCGGATGTTGATCTGATCTTAATCAGATCTTTGATCTCGATCAGATCTTTGATCTCGATCAGATCTTGATCTCGATCAGATCTTGATCTCGATCAGATCTTGTACTCGATCAGATCTTTGATCTCGATCTGATCTTTGATCTCGATCTGATCTCGATCAGATCTCGGTCAGATCTTGATCAGATCAGATCTGATCGTTTGTAAGGTGGAACAAGATCACGATCGTTATACAGGTGAAACAAGATCTTGATCAGATTTGATCGTCTGTAACCGGGTTGAAGATCAAGATTTTTTTTTTTTTTTTTTGTAATTTGTTGTATTGTTTTTTTTTTTGTAATTTTTTGATATAATTTTTGTATATGTTGAATGAATTTTTTTTTTTTATATACTGTAGAAGTATTTTTTTCAATTAGGACCGAGACCGGCCCGTTAATCGGTTAACCGGGACCTCGGTTACCCGGTCAACTTGGTCCGATTTCGGTTCCCATAAACACGGGACCGAATTTTTCGGGCCGGTTTTCGGTTTTTAGGTTTTGGGCCGGTTACCCGTACTTGCCCAGCCCTACTAATTAGTGCTCTCTCTCCAGGCTGCGTAGAAAGGTTCGACTACAAAATCGTATACGGTGGTTCCTCCATTAGAAAAATCTTCCTGAAAAACACAACAAAAGCTTGAACAACCTGATAAAGTCTTGCAAGTTGAAGTGTCTTACCATCTTCCCTCATTAACTTGATTTCGTGTACAGCTGACATAGCTTGAATCTTAAGACATATTTCATTTACTATATGATTCATCGTCTTTCTTATAAAATTAAAATTTTTGCTCGAGCGTTATAATAAACCATCTATCTTACAATTCAGAGTGGTGTTTTACTATTCATTGCTGACTGGGACAAACATTAAATGAAAATTGAAGACAAAAGAGAGCTATGATTTAAAGTTGGGAAAATGTTTAGGGTTAAAATTCATTATCCTCTAAATGTCATGATTGTAAATATAAAACATGTAGAAGGGCAAATAAAATAAAAAAAAATTATGAAAAAAAAGTTAGTGGAATGTACATGTGGTGGAGAGAGAAAGTATTGTGTTTTCGTTTTTTCAAAATGAAACTATTATAACTATTTTCGTAGTTGTCGAATTTTGATAAACTTGGTATCATTGAAATGAATTTTGAAGATCTTTATAATAAAACCAATGATCAATACAAACACTTAAAATTTCAAAATATGTATTTTATTTTAAAACATGCAAGTATTTTAAAGATTTTTATGCCTAATTATAATATTTTTTAATGAAACGGACGAACATTTTATTGAACATTCAAACAACGACTCCGAACATTCAATCGATTCTAATTTTAACCGACTTTGACTCTAAAAAAATAGTATTCTAAAATATGATATTTTTGTATAACTGATTGAGGGCAATGGTGGGGATGGTGATTTGGGTGTCTAGTTTATTATAATCTATCTTACAATTTAGAGTGGTGTTTTACTATTCATTGCTGACCGGGACAAACATCAAATGAGAATTGGAGACAAAAGAGAACTATGATTGAAAGTTGGGAAGATGTTGAGGGTTGAGATTCATTCTCCTCTGAATGTCATGTTTGTAAATATAAAACATATAGAAGGACAAAGAAAATGAAAAATTTGTGAAAAAGTTAATGAAATGTATATGTAGCGGAGAAATAAAGTATTGTGTTTTTTTTTTTTTCAAAATGAAACTATTATAACTATTTCTGTAGTTGTTGGATTTTGATAAATTTGGTATTAATGAAATGAATTTTGAAGATCTTTCCAATAAAACCAATGATCAATACAAAAACTTAAAATTTCAAAATATGTATTTTATTTTAAAACATGCAAGTATTTTAAAGATTTTCATGCCTAATTATAATATTTTCCAAAGAAACGAATGAATATTTTATTGAACATTCAAACAACGACTCCAAACATTCAATTGATTCTAATTTTAACCGAGTTTGACTTTAAAAAAAATAGTATTCTAAAATATGATATTTTTGTGGAACTGATTGAGGACAATGGTGGGGATGGTGATTTGGGTATCCAGTGTATGATAATTAACAATAAATAAACATATGTGGAGTGTCAACGACACGGGTAATATGTTAGTCTATATTACAATTCAGAATGATGTTTTACTATTCATTGTTAAGATTAGAGATAAAAGATAGTTAAGATTGAAAATTGGGAAATGTATTGAATTTGAGGGTTAAGATTCATTTCCTATGATGACATATTTGTAAATATAAAAATGTAAAAAGACAAAAATATTGAAAAATTATTGAATGTACATGTGGCGGAGAGATAAAATATTATATTTTCCTTTTTGTAAAATGAAAATTATCATAACTATCTACATCGTTGTCGGATTTTGGTAAACTTAGTATCGTTGAAATGCATTTTTGAAGATCTTTCCAACAAAATCAATGATCAATACAAGCGCTAAAATTTTAAATATAAATATTTTATAATTAAAAAAATGTATAATGTATTTCACCTCTTTACTATTTTTTATATTTTTCAAAGCAATGAGACATGCCGATTGGAAAAAATGAGTCGGGCATCTTAATGCACATTTAAACAAAAACTCTAAACTTCATGTTTTGGTGAATTCAAAGATTGGGGAAGAATTCATTCTCGTAGTTCAAAATTTTCTTCCAACTGATTCAAATTTGACTAAGTCTAACCCTAAAATTTATAATATGCATTTTTACCTTATAATAGCCGTACACTTCAATAGTGATTGAGAGCTAAAATGGGAATAGTGACGGCACGGGACATACTCTAATTACAAACAATAATTCAGAGAGTTAATAAGACAAACTTATCTGAAAACCTTGCTAATCACAAAAAAAATATAAAAATATAAAAAATTCTCACATGATACTTTTATTGGAGCCCTAGGCAACTCACCATAGTTGTTCACATAACTTGATGTGGTTTGTGGAAAGATCACTGATGAAACCTCCTGTTATTGCTTGTGGAATGATCACTGATGAACCTGCTATAAAACAATGTGTGTTCCATCTTATGAATTAGGAAAAATCAGCAATGAAGTAATGAACTGGCAAAATGGATAAATTATGTAAAAATAGTATTAAAACCAATCCAACACCACAAACTCAAAAAGTAAATTTGTGCACTATCCATTTCACAATCAGAATTATTTACAGAAGTGCCCTTTTTTTTTTTTCCTTTTTGCGTGCGTTACTTTAAAATCTTTTCTTGTAGCTCAATTCACGGAGTGGTTCTTGAGTTAAGCCATAAATCTTTTTTGTTATTATTGAACAAGCCCTCAATTTCATTAATAGTGGATTGACACAATTATTTACAACTTGACAAAGCCCAAAAACTAAAAGTAGAAAATTAGGAGGCCTTTCCTACGAAATGAAATATGACACAAATTGTGTCATTCAAACCCAATTTCTGCTTATGCATTACTTTCTTGTTGATCTTATCAAATAAAAAAAGTTACTTCCACATGTAACAATCTTTAGTAATAATCAACACATTATAGCTATAATTAAATAAATAACAACAATTCACAAAATCATTCGAAATTCAAACAAAAATTTTGTTACGGCGCATAAGCAACACTCAGAGGATAGTAAGTTTGTTGAGCGTACACCAAAATAGTCTTTTGAATTAATTTCGCAAGTAAATAACAAATAAAAGACTCTACTAATCAAAGATGGGCTAACCGTCAAAGTAGCTACAAATGTAGAAACTGAACCTGAAATGGGTCGAATCTCAAACGAAGAAAGTAACTCCAAAATTCAATACTCTTGAATCATCATAGAAGCAACCATATGTCGTCGACTGGTATTGAATCTCAAAGTCGTAGTTGCTCATAAAGTTCAACCATCTCTGCCGTCTCATATTCAACTCTCTCAGAGTGCACAAATATTTCAAACTTTTGTAATTCGTATCAAGCTAAAATCTCTCGCCATAGAGGTAGTGACGCCAAATCTTCAAAGCAAACACTAAGTCACTAACTCTAAATCATGGGTAGGATATCTATGCTCACGTGACTTAAGCTGACAAGATGCATAAGCTACCACTCTGCCATCTTGCATCAACACACATCCTAACCCAGTACCACACACATCAATATACACCACTAACTTCTCTCCAGGAACATGAATGATCAACAAATGAGCTAATTAATCGTCTCAAACACCCAAAAATAGATAATGCACCCACACATGGTAGAAAGAAACCTTAGAGAGCTAGCTAGGGCATTTTTTTTTTCCAGATGAATCAGATCGAAAATAGGTATTCCGATTTCCATTCAAAAAAATGTCAAATTGAAATTTGTTTCCAATTTCCATTCCAAAAGTTTGGAATCAGAATTGGAAATTTCCAATAATTTTTTTAGAAATGTCAGAATTTCACTTTTTAGTATTTTCGGGGTTTTTTTTTGGGGAAAAATGGAATTGAATTTTCAAAAATGGGGATTGGACTCGATTAAAGTTTAAAAAGCCCAGGTCAAAGTCAAACATTATTGGGCATTAACTAATGGCGGCCAAAGTAGAAAATAAAAATCACTTAACTACACCTTACAAATGATTATATTTGTGATCATATTTTATTGATACAGTGATAAATGCAAATGTATAATTATAATATATAATTTTACTTTATTAATATGAGTATGAATGCAAATTAGTTATAACTCATAATATAACATATGAAATGTTATTTATTTAAGTAAATCTCAAAAAGTTTGGATCGAAAAACTTTCAGCAAGTTTCAGAAGTATTTGGATTGGATTTGGAAATTTTCAATAAAAAATCTCGGAAAATAAAACTCTGAATTTTGAGGGTTTTTTTGTGAAAAAAAATTTGGAAGTGATTTTCAAAAAATGGGATTTAGACTCGATTAAAGTTTAAAACAGTGGGGTCAAAGTCAAATTCTATTGGGCATTAGCTAATGGGAGCCAAAGTATTTAAAAAAAACATTTTACAACTTATAAATGATTATACATCTCATCTTATGAGTCGAAGAACACCATGCATTGATGGGATATGAAATGTTATTTATTTAAGAAAATCTCAAAAAATTTCGGACAGGGCACTTTCGAAATTATTTTGATCGGAATTGGATATTTCAGGGACATTCCAATTTTGTTCCAAAAAGTTTCGAAATTATCGAAAATTAGCATTTTCATATTCAAATTAGTTTCGTAATCAATTTTTTTTGAAAAATTTCAGCTCGGAATTGGTCGGAATCGAATTTTCCTATCCAACTTGCAGGCCTAGGGCTAGCAGACAAGTAAAAGAAGTGAAGCTCGGAGGCATTAGATGCGCAAGAATGGCTCACTAATTAGTTCACGCTGAACTCAATTGTAGCCCTATAGCACCCACACCATCTTTGTGCGGCAACCTTTGAAAAAATGAAGGGAGCGTATTCTCGAAGTCAAGCTATTCGGCTGGGACTAAATCACTAGTAAGGTTCAACATCCTCTATACGGGTGTAAGCTTGCACTTGCTTGCCACATGCACAATATTTAGAAGATAATAAAGTAGGACCACAAAAGTAGCAATGGTGATATCGACTAATTTAGGTTCTCATAGCGTTAACAATCATGGACGACATCTCAATGGAGGTTAAGCCTACCTAAATCTTCTATTCTAGTCAATGCTTGAAATAACCTTTTTTTAGTATTAGGCCGAAGCGTGGGCTTGAAGGTACAAACCAAACACATTTAGCCAAGTCAGTATCCAAAAAGAATAACAACAACCCTAGACAATTACAATCTCGATTTAACATCTTTGTTGGTTTATTATTATTATCATTATCATAACTTTAATAATTATTATTACTTCTTTTTTTGCCTTTGAAAAAATTTCAAACTTGTTCTTCACAAATTGTTCTTTTATAAGAGCTCACAAACAAGGGAAAAGTTTCAACAATAAGAAATGCGCGGTAGTGTTTGGTTTAGTTTATACGATCTCCAACTGAACCCAATTCAATTGTTTATTCATTCATTGAGCCAAGTTTCAAGTTCAACCAACTGATATCAATATTCAATATATCAAGTACATAAATAAGAATCATGAGGAAGTCTCTCATTTCTCTATCATTAAATTAGGGTTTGGAAGTTTAACGCAAAAAAGGTCGACAATGTCAGCCTTGTGGAAGTCGATTGTCCGATGGGGTCTTGAGGAGATTGATTGACAAGGGTGTTTAGAGTGCCCAAGTTGCTATTTTTAGTATTGAGTCGTTCAAGTATCCGTAAGACGAGGCATATATCAAGGTGTAAGCCTCAATAAAGAAGGCAATGAGCTCATTTCTTGGACGTAAGCAACCATCAGTAAGAAAAGCTTGATAATAGATAATTTTTAGTTTCAAAGCTTTAATAGCGACATTTATGTTTTTTATTTGGAGCAATTAAACAAACCCTACTGAAATTAATGTCGAATTAGGGATACCCCCTTTCAAGGATGGCTAATGGACTTATCCCCTTGGACCATGATTTATGTCTTTTAAACAGTAGGGTCATAAATTTTATGACCAAAATGATTATCATGTGAGGAGAACACATATGCCTCCAAAATTCATCAATACACACCTATAGATATAAACGCATCGAGGCAAGATTAATTGTTACAGTTAAAAGAAAATTTAAAATTAAATACACATAATTTCTGCAAAATACATCTTGAAATTATTACAAATCTCGACGAGGGAGTTTGTGCTTGATTTAGACAAAATCACTATCTTCTTCATTTTTCTAACCTCCGGTAAACCCCTTTTATCCCTGTATCAATTTGATGAAGAAAAATCGTAGGGAAGAAAAGCAGTGATGTTTGCATCATAGATCTAGATACAGATGGATCTAAGAGATAGAAAACAAAACCCTAAATTGATAGAGGAAAAAAATGGAGCAAAAACCCAATAATTGTACAGATCTCAAGAAAAATAAGAAGAAGAAAGGTGATACCTTCTTGAACTTCATGTCCAGCATTTCATTATCCAAAGATTTGAGAAAGTTTCTAGTGAACATCATTTCCACTGTTCATTCTCCCAAATTTCAAAATTATTCGAAATCAAGTACAGGTATCAACGATCGCTAGCTCTGTCTCTGTGGCTGCCGAGTTACATTACAAGATCATAGATTTGTTTTCTCTATCATCATAATGTACGAACGAGTTTCGATTCTATTTCGTCCATTCTTATTTCAACTAGGGCTGTTAATCAGTTCAAACGGTTCGAAATTATGCTAAAACCGAAATCGAACCGAGTTTAGGTTCGGTTTTCGAATCGATTCGGTTTTTCAATTTTCAAATATAAAAACCAAAACCGAACCAAACCGTGCAGTTCGGTTCAGTTTGATTTTTATTCGATTTTTCATAATAAGTTGTTCACTTTGTTTTCAGTTGTTCAGGATTTCATTGTGGGATAAAAAAAAAGAGTAAATGAGAATTAAAAAAGAAAATGAGAGTAAAAGAAAGAGAAATAGTGGTAGGAATTAAAAATGAGAAAGAAAAATGGTGGTTGGGAATTTATTTAAAGAGAGGGAGAGAGAGAGTTATAATTAAAAAAGAGAAAATGAGAGAGAGAAAGAGAATTGAATTAAAAATTAGAGGTATGTTATGGGTAGGGTGCGTTGGAAATTGGAAATGGTGGGAATAGAGAGAGAAAATTGAATTAAAAAAAATGTAGGAATTGAATTAAAAATGAGAGGTATGGCTATGGGTAGGGTGCATTAGAAATTGGAATGGGTAGGAAATGAATTAAAATTAGAAAAAAAACAAAAACTCACTTTGATTCGGTTTGGTTTTTTCGGATGTTAAAAAAACTAAAACCGCAATCGAATCGAATGCATTCAGTTTGGTTCGATTTTCTACTATTTAGTTTCAGTTTTGCTTTCGGTTTGATTTGTTTCGATTTGATTCGATCGATTCGGCCGATTTTTGAAAACCAATTAACACCCCTACTCTCAATAACACAACATACACAGAGAGGGTATGATGTGTGGAGCCTGTGTTTCTCATGTCGACTCAATATTGGTTTTCAACGTTCGTGTTGGTTAGGTGGTTGTGAACATTTTGATTGAAACAACTGCAATTCGGATGTTGTGGAGAGTGGATTTCAAGTGCAAGTTGGTCAAGCCAACCGTTATGCATCGATCACCACCATAGTATAAGGGTTGAGAAGTGGTGCTGGTGTTTAGTGGGTTAGTATAAGGGTTGAGAAGTGGTGGTGTTGCTGGTGTTCATCGGGTTTGTTAGCCAGTTATATAAACTATTCCCAAATTACTTTTTAACCACTGTTATTGACTTAGATTAGATGCGCGAAGAGTTAGGTTTGTTTAAATCAAGCCACTAACTCTCTCTTCAAGATTTGTAATAACTTCGAGGTGTATTTTGTAGAAATTAAATGTATTTAATTTTAATTGTAATTGTTTATCTTGCTACGAGATATGTTTATATCTCTAAGTGTGTATTGGTAAATTTTGGGAACATGTGTGATCCTCGCATGATGGGCATTCTGGTCATAAAATTTATAACCCAACTAGTTAAAGGACAAAAACCTCAACCAAGGAGGATATGGCTAATTAGCAATTTTTGAGGGAGTATCCCCAATCAAACATTAATTTCAGGGGGTTTGTCTAATTGCCCCTTTTCATCTCTATCGTGGATAACAGACAGCATAGGAACTCAGTGCACCTCTTGACTCACACTTGGTTCAAAATACTAAGCCATTCGCCATGAGGTGCTTCTAAACCTCCACACTCGTGAGAGCTCCTTTTACACATTGACTCTTTTGGGTTGATATTTCGAAATATCTGTAAAAACCTTGGCCAATCCTTGGGTTTCGACATTAGCATCTTGGTCCATGATTCAAATGAGGTTTTATATCGCAGTGAAACTCTGAACTTGACTGATGGAATTGAAGGATTCAATGGGGTTGGTTTCATAAAAAAATAATTTTCTTTATAATGCTTGGGTCTTAAGTACCATTTGCCAAAGTTACCCTAGCTTTTTTATACCATTTATTGACGTTAATTGATTCATCAAAGAAAGTATCAATAGAAAGTGGACTTAATCAACAAAAGCAATTTGGAGTTTATTTATTTATTTGGCAAAACACTTGCAATCTTGTGAAACAACCAATTTACAAAAAGAGTCCTAGGTTATTTATTAATTACTGGGAAAAAAAAGTAAATAACAAAAGATGTGCTAACTAGCAAATGCACCTACACATGATAATTCGCCGTCAGCCAATAACAATATCCATGATGCACATCAAACTTATCACAAGCATGTTCTTTCAGTGTAATAAAATTTACCGAATAAAATAGTACTTGAAATATAGATATATATATATATATAATACAAAATCTAGAAAGAGATAAACCAAAATAACAACACATCAAACACATTGTAAGACCCAATCCATTGGGTATGGGATACCTATTCCATTGTCAAACTGTGTTTAAAGGTTTGTAATCAAACACATTGTAAGACCTAAACCTCTACGATTGGGTATGAGATACCTAATACATTGTAAGACCATGTTTAAAGGTTTGTAATTGATGACAAGGCGATGAGATCCTCGTTCAAGTTCAGCGGCTTTTCTGACATAGAAGGTTGCACACCTCTATGGGAATTTGAAAGGACGAATCAAGTTTTTGGAAAGTAAACATTTGATTTCAGATTTACAGAATTCCATTAACTCAGAATTCATTTGTATAGGACGAGACTTGGTTGAAATACGAGATTCACGAAAATAATGGTCATATGGTAACCGAACACAGGAACAGGGGAATTAGCCAATTGCTGGCCAATTTAACTAGCAAATGCACCTACACGTGATAATTCGCAGTCAGCCAACAACAATATCCACGACGCACATCAAACTTATCACAAGCATGTTCTTTCAGTGTAATAAAAATTTACCGAATAAAATAGTACTTGAAATATATATATATATATATATATATATATATATATATATATATATATATATATATATATATATATATATATATATATAATACAAAAATCTAGAAAGAGATAAACCAAAATAACAACACATCAAACACAAATAAAACTACGGCTGCCTCTAAAACAATGCAGCCCATATCAAGATCTTCCAAACAGTAAAATCTAAGGATGTGTTTGATAGACTAGAAATTTTTTACTGAAAAATCATTTTTCCCAGTAAAATCTCATTTTCCAAGGTTCAATAAGCCACATATATAGGAAAATAGTCTACTGAGTCAGTGAGTCCACTTAATTTTCCTTCATTTTTCTGATTATTTTTTTCCAACATCCCCCCCCTAAGATAACTGTTTTCCGAGTAAGCAAGAAAAAAAATAATATATTTGTTAGAAAAACTCTCAAACTCATGTACAACAAAACTAAATTTGTAACTAAGTTTGTAAAAATAAAATTACCAAAATACCATGATAACAAAAAAACTTCAAGTATAGTTTTCTAAGTGCAATCAAACATTACAAAATCATTTTCCTAGTAAGTTAATTTACATAATCATTTTTCGTAGAAAACGATTTTCTAGGCTATTATCAAACACACCTGAGGGTGAATTTGATTCCAGGAAAACTTTCCCAAAAATGATTTTTTTGTGATGATCACTTTCATCTTGCTACAAAATTGTGAAAATGGTTTGGCGGGTAGGAGGAGCTAAGAAAATAGAAAAAAAAATGAAGTCTTCAACCTCAAGATGGGAGATTTTTTTCCCCATTTTCTCTCCTATTTCTTCACTTTGTGATTTTGCTATGGCAAATTTTCCTTGAAATCAAACACACCCCAATTAAAAAATTCACAACCAAGTAGCAGTTAATAGTCCAACACCAAATATTCAACTCCAAATATGTTATAGAGCAAATGAATAAGGCAAATATTCAGCTCCCTTCAACTTATATTTGGCAGTGATCACTTATTTCGCGGCATGCGAAAAAGAGATACAAATATGCAACAAATGAGATCTCTCCTCTTGTCGAACTAATCTTGACACGAGTACATGTAAGACAAACATCGATGCGAAAAATTCGGGAAATGAAAATAATAACACAAATTTTGAAAATCTAAGACCTTGTTTGCCCAAGTAAAATCAAGATATAATGCATACCATATTCTTTGTCAACAAAAATACTTGTTAAAATAAACAAGCGAATAAATAAATAGGACAATAGAAGTTCCTTATTTTTTTACACATGTACATTAGTTTTAGTATTCATTGATTGTAGTGTACTAAAAAGGCTCAGCTGATTTGATGAGACGGGTGAAAGCAACACAGATGATCATTGATCATCCACATCTAGCTGTTTTACAAAGCAACCCACACAAAAAAAGCAATGGGAAATGGGATGAAGAAATTTTGGGTTGAGAACTAAAAGTTAAAATTGTTACCTTTGGTCTGTGTAAGAAAATAGAAACAGAGATATACGAGACTGTAAATGGAAATGTTCTTAACCAGCAAATCAAGATCTCCAAGCACATTCCAGACTTCAAAGAACTAAAATCATAACGATTAAACTTGAGAAAGAACAGTAACAGTTTTGGGGCATTATCAATGTGATGACTTTAGTTCTTTTGTAAATTGGTTCTTCTTCTTATTATGTCTAAACTGGCTTTTTGGCAAAGCAGGTCTCTAGTGCAAAAAGATAGCCTTGCCTTCACCGCATTAAATAAAGAGTAATTCTTGCTGTCGAGGTTTTGGGCGAGGAAATGAGCGAGGGGAGGGAGGTGGCGGGGTGGGAGCCGTTCACCTCCCTCGGGATGCGCGTGCAAAAAGTCAACGCACGCATCTCAAGGAAATTGAACGGCTTCCACCCCTCCACCTCATTTCCCTCGCTGGTTTCCTCGCCCAAAACCTCGACATTTAGAATTTCTGTTAAATAAATAAATCCTTCATGATGACAAGTAATTTTTGCACTTTTAGTCAACGAATGTGATTTCTCGAAATATGTCCTAATTCAAAGTTATCGAAATCTCTTTTGAAATCGGAAATAAGTCGAAATTTTTCTAAGAAAAAAAAAAAAAATTTAATATCTGTATATTTTAACATGCTATAATATTGTTTAGTATGAAAAGTCATTGAGACTTTTTATGTAGTATATAAGAGTTTAAAATGCATTTTAAATTCAAAATCACAACATAATTTTTTTACATTTTTTAAGAAAAAATGAAATATTTCTTAAAATCAGGGACCAAAATTAACTCAAAAAACGAAAACACAATCTTTGCTTTTAGTTTACCAATTTTTAATGTCTGGGAACATATCATATATTACCAACATGTTGAGGAGAAAAATGCAGGTAATAAATCGTGCATTCCTTCATTTGTGTTCAATAACGTATTATGAAAGGGGAAAGGTTGAGGAAAACTTCTTGCTCATCTCCGAGTTGTGGAACTCAACTTCAAGATATGGCCTTCTTATCATCTGAACAACCCATTAAAATATAACAGTGAAAGAATCTTTGGACACAAATGACCCATCTTAGATTTATTACGGAAAGGTATTCTAATTTCCAATTGTCATCAAAACTAATCAGGGCATAAAAGGTGATAAAACAAATGACCCATCTTCTTATCGTTGATGATGTGTCGTTGAGACTATCTTGTACTCTCATTCTTGATTTTTATTTTTATTTTTTACTTTTTGCTTTGTTTAGGTTGTTCTACATGCCTCCACACTAGGGGTGGGCATCTCATCCCGCGATCCCGATCCCGTCTCGAGTTTTTCGAATCATTTTGGGATTGATCAAACTCATCACGATCCCGTCTCACCCCGATCTAGAGTGGGATAGAGATTTTCAATTCCGCCAATCCCGTCCCGTTCTGAATTTATTTATTTAATATTTATTATTATTAATTTTAATCAAAGTACTCTTCTAAAGGAAAGTTTAAGATGTGTTGAAATTAAATCAAAACATATCATCATCATCATCATCATCAAAGCCCATTCCCGAGATTTAAATCAAAACATATATTGTTTGAAAATTATTTGCTTGATTTGGTACTACTTGCCTAAATAGGACAATTATTCTTGTATAAAATAAAGGCAAATGATGGTTTGGGTTAGTATTGCACTATGAGTAATGTAGTTGGAGAATTGGTAAATAAGCATTTTTTCCGTTTTTTGAACTTATATAAAGGCAAATTGAGAACGTTGCTCCTAATTATATCTTGTATGAATGATATTTCAGCTCTTATATAAATATGCAAGAATGATTTATAGAGGGGTTAAACATAATCATCATCATCATCAAAGCACATTTCCGATAAATTAGGGGAGGGGTTAAACATAATGTTTAAGAAGGGGAACAAATGAAAAGAGAACCTAGCTCCCATTTTCTCTCTGCTACAGTTCTCCATGCAAGCACGTTGCCAACCTAAGTAAGAATTCCAGATTCTGTCCTTCCTCTCTCCACTCCGTTGAATTCCAGATTTCTTTTTTTTTTTTTTTTTTTTGTTCTCTTCTTTATTTCCTTTTTTCCAAATTCAGCTCCATGTTGGGGTCAATTTCCCCTCCATCTCAAACTCTGCCAGCATAACTTCACTAGCTTACTGAGTATTGTAATTTAGTAATTTCTCTTATTTGTTAGATATTATTCTGTATGAATTTTTTTTTTTTTCAATAATCAGGTAAGACAAAAAAAATGTATTTATGCAAAGAAAAGACAATGTGAATGGATCTGATTGAACCTGTGATACAAATCTAAACACCTTAATTAGATGATTACACTTTCACAATCCTCGGATATCCACATACCTCTTCCTGAGGTTATCTGCTATTAAGGTTCTCCATTGTAAGGAAGTCCTTAAGAATAAACACACGGAGGAATTTGGTTAAACCACACCATGTGTTGCTTATGTGCTACCCTGGTGTTTATTGGCCTTCTAAACTAGTGTCTAGGTAAAAAGAAATGGTTTACCACACATTAAAGAAGTGTATGCCTCTTCACTTTCACTGTAGACACTGGACAATACTGCAAGGAAACACAGACTCTTCGAAAACTTGTCATATTCGTGTCTAACACGTATCCGACATCGATACTCACTCAACACGTCTCCGACACGCGTAAGACACATGGTCATTGTGATCAACGTATTGGACACATCCCCAATACATCCGAACTTGGTCAGGACACAGTCAAGACTCAGCAACTGACTTCGTTTTTTTTTTTTTTTTTTTACTTTTAGATGTGTACAAATAATCACCTACTTTAATGATTGTTGAACAATCTAAGGTGAATGACTCTTTCAATTGAGATTCAAGAAAAATAGGGCAAATAGCCACTAAAGCATAAAGATAGTCTATGTTTATTCTTAATCTTTTATTTTCTTCTTCTCTCATTGCTTATTTTCTCTTCTACTTCTTTTCTACTATATTTTTTTTCTCAACTTTTTTCCTACAACAGAGTGTCATTTTCTTCTACGCCTTTGCATCTCTTCTTCTTCTCTACGTTTTTTCTTCTTCGTATTTTTTTTACTTGCATTAAAGATGAAGACACTTTATTAGATTATTATTTATGTGTATGACTTTTATTGAAAAAAAAGAAATAGTATGATGCGTCGACGTGTCCCCGTGTCCTAGTTTTTGGAAAATTGTTGAGTCGATGTGTCGTGTCTTTGTCCATATCCATGCTTCCTTTTAGTACTGAAGCGAATTCAGAAGATCAGTGATTGAGTTCCTCCTTAATATGTCACTAAAGGTGCAAGTTCAAGTTGATCTCAACCTCACAATGCATGTTTTGTTATCACAACGTTATAGATCATAGAGAACGCGCCCTTGAGGGGTCTGTTCATCACCCATTTGATGGAACTACCTTCCTGTTTCCCATATTTATAGACATCTGATCGAACTGGTTTATAACGTTGATGATGCCCCTCCACATGGCAGAGCCCATAGTAGATTTAACATCTTTCTCTTTTTTTTGTTATCAATAAAACTAAGCAATGCATTAAAAATACGAAGGGAAAGCAAATAAAGCAGTTAAAAGGCTGAGGGTCAGCTAGCTGAAAAGAGAGAAGCAACCGCTTCAGTTACAAATAAAAAATCTTTTTTAAGCACCATCCCTAATTCCTCATATTTTGAGACAATTAGGCACGGCCACTTTCCTGTGTATGAATTATTAATCTCCTGAATTATCCCTTTAGTTAAACCCCAAAGATAGTTAGCATTTTCCATTCTATCTTTTTGCCACTGAAGCCAGTTTATTGTTCAAACTCATCATGTATGTGATTAAACCCAATAGACTGGATTTGATCGTCGCTACTCACCCTGTTTGAAATAGGAACCTGCATTTCCATTTTCTATCAATTCTTTCCAAATCCCATCCATGAATACCCATATACCCAGTCTTACATATGTCGGCAAGGGACAGTCCAAGTTATCTACATAGGAGCTTACAGATCTGGCATCCAAGAATGTTCTCGATTAATTGCTCCTCTTGGCATTTGTCTTTTATGACGAGAAAATTCTGCAACGCTCGAGAACTTCCCATTTGATCCAGCCTTCTTCGATGCCACATCAGAGGTGGCAATTTTATACTTCTTAATGAGTTTTATGTCATCTTCTTACTATTTTGTAGTCAATAAAACAAACTTGTATTAGTGGAAGACGAAAGAAACAAGAACATAATTATAATTACAAACAAGCAAGGCGCTCGAGTAAGAGAAGGAAAAGCAAGGACATTCCCAAATTAAAAGAAAGACCTAGCTAAAGAGCGGATACAGTTATTTATCAAGTAACAGACAGATCTCCGTTGGTGAGGAGGGCTGTGAGGAGTTTGGACCCTGATTAAATCCAAACTTTCATCCATTAAATATGAGTTTATCTGTCTTTTCAACAATCTGATTGTTCCAACTTCGAACATAAACTTCAACTCCATGGTGGAGCTGGCAGAGAAGTATCCTTGAGCCACTTCGCCTCAATTTTCATTCGGTCTTTCCTCTCTGCACTTGATTCAAAGTAATTTTAGATTCGGCTCTTCCTCTCTGCACTTTTGTTTTATACAAGACCAATTTTAAAAGTATATCACTTTCCAACACCCTATCAGCATTTTCCTACATCAGTTCGAGCTTTTGCTGTAAACACCTTAATAGCTATGGTAAATTGTTCGAATTTCTCTGTTTGGATTGGCATGGACTGAAGTGCAGTTTGATGTCTGTGTGCCAGTTCATTGCAAAAGGATTTGGTTGAAAAGTTTACCTCTGAGGATTATTTTATTCCTTTGGACGGTGGTTCCTGGTAGGATTCTCACTGTTGATAAGGTAAAATTTTGTACGATCTTCATCTCCAACCACTGCCCATTATGTAGTAATGAAGAAGAGTCATTGACCTAATTCTTAGTTGTCAGTGTTATGTACTGAAGAAGAGCTCACTGGCTCGCTCTTATCAATTTGCTTAGTTAATCAGAAATCCTCCTAGATATCAAAGCCTTTCTTTAGGTCTGTGAAAGAGTGATTAAAGGGGTGGAAAAGAATCTTACTCTTAGGTGAATGGATCTCATGCAGGCTCCTTCAACCATAACCTTCCCACCACTCCACCCCTTGGAAGCATCAACTAGTACCACCAGATACGTTGTTTGACTGTGATTTGCTTCATGTGCAACACTACAATGAAACCGAAGGTGAGGCAATGCCTTAGTTTACGTCCGAATCCCCACAACACATACGAATCAAAAGTGTCAAGGTCAATGACCCTTGTTTCTTCATCGTCGTTTGTTCCTTCTCTTTATCTAATCCTAAAGCATTCTAGATCAAGCAGAATAGACAAGGACCAACTATTAACAATCATATAAATACATTCACATTCATCCTCCCATCACATAAATCTCAAAATACATATATGATGTGTTATGAAATCAGTGATTACTATTAATTCCTCCAAAAGTAAAGTGTTACAATTTCTGGATGAATCGGTTGAACGGATAAGTAGACCTCACCTATTAACAGTCGTATAAATTCAAATATTCATATTCATCCTCCAATCACATAAATTTCTACCCAGGTAGGCCAAAAAATTCCTGAATTTTAATAGGAAGAACCAAGGCTTCCATGGGTTGGGGGAGCCAAAAGGCAGAACACCCTAAAAACACTTATCGAGGAGTTGGAAGCGTAAATGAGGCATTTGGAATACAACTAAGAACTGAGGTCTATTATACTAAAAAAATCGATTCTTGACGATGAATTGATTTGATAGCTCATATATTAATATATATATTATTATTGATCCGAATCAATATCATCGGGATGCAATTCATCCCATTGAATTTACAGGAGAAAGATTTATAATATCTATGGGATTCGATCCCGAGTTATTGTAAAGTCAAAAAAACGATGATATTCTGGAAGTAAATATTCTCGCATTTATGGCTACTGCACTGTTCATTCTAGTTCCTACTGCTTTTTTACTTTTCATCTACGCAAAAACAGTCTGAAGAGTAAAAATGATTCATTTGAATGAAACTTGAGTTATTTTTTAGTTATTTAAAATGATTCAAGAAAAAGGAAAAAAATTCCACGTCTTAAATGAAATGAGCTGACTAGAATCAGCAGTATATGAGATCCGAGAGTATGGTAATGAACCTTTCTACCACACTATCTTTTTTTGTAAAAAGTTGTACTGCATACAGGTGAGGCATATAGAACCATTAATGTTCTCTGTTGCTTTGTTCCTTTTCATGTTATAATATTTGATGTAGTATTAGCCTCTTGACATTTTATGTAGGCCAGGATTTCGGACACACAAGTGAGTTCTATGGTATTTTACATGGCATGCTATTTTTTATTCAATATAAGTTCTGCAAGAGGTAGTGCAATGGCATGTAAATATGTGATCAGGATGACAGAGAAAATATTAAGTACTAATGACTTATCTTTCTTTTTTAGGTTCTAACCATATAGTATTTTTTCAGAATTTTTTGTTTGCTGAACATAAACACACATGAAAGGCTAAGCCTACACCAAGGGCCAGTGAAAGGCTCAGGCTTCACGGCCGTGCCTTCGCGTTTAAAAGTGTCGTGAAGAACAGCATAAATACAACTAAGTTATGAAGAAGAAGAAAAAAATCACTACTTCTGGGCAAGTAAAAGAATCACATCTTAGTAAAGGAAAAGTTGATTCTGTTTGCATAATCGGAGAATGCAACAAAAAAAAATGACAAGAAAAAATGATTGTGCAATGGACAATATAAATATGGCTTCATTTGTAAATCGTATAAAGGAAATAAGCTTTAGTGAGAAAGTTGTCATTTTTAGTTAGTTGGAAGCTATGTACTATCTTACAAAACTTACAAGTGTGTTTCCTATGGCATTCACAATACCCAAAATTTACCTCTACATTAGCAGTAGATTGATATACTCAAAGCTCCAGACCTTATGCTCCTTCACCGATGCCAAAACCGAAATCTGTCATATGTACGACTCTTTCTGTTCCTGAAACCTGCAAGTAGACACCACAGTATAATCAAACGGCATGTATCTTCCTAGGGTGATATAAAATTTTGAAGCTCGAGCAAATAAACATCGCGTAGCAATTATAATTAAGAATGATGTTTACAAAAATAACAATAATAACAACAACAACAACAATAATAGTGTCTATAATAAAGCCGGCAGCCAACTAAAAGATAAAAACGACCACTAAACAATAATCTGATTCAGATACTTCCTACATGAAGTCCATTTTTAGTTTCACCTCATCCCGTCATTCTTCCAAATATGAAATACGCAAAGAAATGTTTTTTGAACAGAAAAGGTGAGTGACAAACTCAGGAAAACAAGAGAATTACAAACTGGAAGTTATGGGCTTAATAGATGCCCCAATAAAAAATACCTGAAGTTTGAGTCCTTCTGTATACCCCCAATAGATACCTAAAACTGTAAGCATCCTATAGACACCCCAAGATAGTCTAATCTCTTACGAGATTAAAACCAAAGCAAGCACAGTGTTTCAACCTAATACTCTCAAGTGTACTAACAAAAGGACATAGCTCATTTTTACCCTATTAGTTACTTTATGAGATGAAATGGAGAAGACAGAGTCCTGAAGAAGATGGAAGACTAATCCAGTCTTTCTTCTCAGTTTCTCTCTTTGTTTTTTCTCTATTCTTTTCTCCACCTATGCAGTTAAACGTATAATGGACCCGTAACGGTCCAGGACCCGTAACGGTCCAGGAGCGCTATAGAATATAACGGACTATTCTTTTAAATATATTTTTTATACTCCCACTAGGTATTAATGTATTACAGACCACAAAAAGTAAATACTAAATAAGTAAATCATGTTCAAAACATTAAATCTAAATATATCAAAACATCTAAATCAACACGTACCATCTATTGAATCATACAACAACAATTACTAACCCAGACACTAACCAACCAATCTACACAAACTTGCCAACCCGGACACCAACCAACCAATATATACCACCCAGCAAACAGATTCAGAAACTACAAATTCATATAGTGATATACAGATTCTTCATTCTTCTCTTCATATACAGAGTCTTCATATAGTGATATACAGAGTCTTAGTGATATTACAGACTAGAGAGATTAGTTGTCAGAAAGAAGAAAGAAAAGACATGAAACTTGTTTTAGTTATTGCTACAAAACAATTAAAGATAAGATAAGATTGAGAAAACAAAAGGAAATAAAATAAATAAATACAGGGAAAAAGAAAACAAGAAAACGGTATAGACACGTGCTTCGAGATCTTGGTCTCTATTCCATTCCCTGCCTTGGTAGCTTGGACAGGTGCATGAGAAATTTCTTGAGCAAGGATGCATGGACACAGACATGTGCGTCGTATCGGACAAGGACACGACACGCCAACTCGACGATTTTCCAAAAATTAGGACTCGGGGACACGTCGACACGTCATACTAATTTTTTAGCAAGTCATATAAATATAAATAATAATTTAATAAAGTGTATTCCTAGAGTGTGTTCTTAAAACATTATGTTGCAAGAAAAAATAAAGCAGAGAAAAAATATAGTAGAGGAGAGAAAGAAGCAAATTATAGAAGAAGAAGAAACAAAGATTAAGAATAAACATAGGCTGCCTCTATGCTTTAGTGGTTTTTTTCCCTATTTTTCTGAAATAACAATTGAAATGATCAACAACCATTAAATAAGTTGGTTATTTGCAAATATCTAAAAGTAGAAAAAAAAAAAGGTTTTCAAGTCTTGACTTTGTCCTGACCAAGTTCCGAGTGTATCGGAGGCGTATCCAACATGGTGACCACATTGACCGTGTGTCTGACAGGTTGACCAATTGTACGACGCATGTTGAAGGCGTGTCGAGCAAGTATCGGTGTTAGATATGTATCAGACACAAATACGACAAGTTTTTGAAGAGTCGATGCTTCCTTGTTCTTGGGATACTGCTCCAAACTCGGACAAGTATAATCTTACGTCTTGGAACAGAATGTCTTCCTAAATATTGAGGTGGACTTTGTATAAAAAAATATCAAAACTTTCAACAAGGCTTCCCTTCGAATGGCTATTTATAAAGATGTAGTGTCGAAAACCATGAGCCCTGGACAAACCTCATGGCCATAAACTGAAATCCTATTCCGAATTAAACACCCCTTCTCTGAGTGTATCTCTTGCAAGGGAGGCAAAGCTAGGATTGGAGATTTTCCAATTTCCAGTAAGAAGTCGGTGCAGTGCAGTTATTGCTGAAAACAATTTTTTATCAGCAAAACAAACATCGTATTATAATAATAATAATAATAATAATAATAATAATAATAATAATAATAATAATAAAGGGGAATCAAAATAATAATAATAATAAAGAGGAATCAATCGTGGAAAAAGAACACTGGCTCCCTACAAAAGTTGTTGAGACTTGTATCTTGGCAGAGATTTGAAATACTAGGAATTGGAATACATGGATCCCCTCACTTCTCTTCGGAAGGAGAAGGGCTTAGTAATGGGTCATATGCCTGATGACATCTCATTAAGGTTCTCTCTTAAAAAATTACGATATCAAGCTTTCTAATAAAGCATGTCAGATGAGATAATACCAGAGTATACATTTCCAAAATCTCAAAATTTGGACAAAATAGTTCCACCTAGAGTTAATTTCTCCATGTGGACATGGAAGTGTGGAAGGATCCTCGCTGCTGACAACTTGAAAAGGAAGGCAAGGACTACGGTACACATTTGTATTATCCACAAAGCACTTTGGAGAAATTATAGATCAGTCTGCATTGTCCACTCACTTTGAATATTGAGACAAGGATGTTATCAAAGTGTGATGTCCCCAGACGTGCTCAAGGCTCTCTGTTTCAGAGATTATAAGTTTGTAGCAACAGAAAAAACAAAATATTCTCTCACAAGGATTCGACCACATCTTGGATAGATGTCTATAAGAGCATAACAGAAGGGTGGTCAAAGCGATTAAGGCTAGTGCATTGGATGATATCTTTGGGCCACTCAAGGAAGGTCTCTTTACATGTGTTTATATTGGGCAACACAGCAGACTATATAGTGCTTAACCATTGTAATTTAGCTCTACGCAATGAAGCTAAAAACAGTCTCCTTAGCTGCCAAAACCAAAGAACAAACCAATATAAAGAGGTTGAGCTCTAACTGAAACAGCTCAAAATCTATTGAGCAAAACTGTTATACCTTCCACCTGAAGAAATCATACAGAGCTGCTCACCTTGCAAGGCAAACCAGATTCCACCTAAGGTAGAGATTTCACTAATATTGCACGACAAGCCATTGTGCTCGAGTACATGCCCTGTTTGTTATGCTTGGATTTCAGACATTGTTAGAGATGTCTTATACAGGAAAACTGCAAAAAGTATCTTGCTAAAATCAACTTGCAGCATACTAGTCTCGGGCAATGCCTAAACGTGCGACTGAGACCCTCACCGCCTCGCCTCACCTCTCCTAGCCTCGGCGTCACCCTTGTAATCCCAGCAATCGCCTATTCACTAGTCTTTGCCTACAAATTTTTACATTTGATTATGGCCTTTTTTGTTTTTTTTACTTTTTCAATGTTTGTTATTGGATAATGATTATAGATGCTTTGAAGTTTGAAGTCATTACTTTAGTTCAAATTGTATGAAATTAACTTGTGAAATAATGTATACATAGAGGCTTTGAAAAATTCATGCAAATGCTACCCAGGATACTAGGTTACCTAGGTGCTCAGACTAAGCATGTCACCACACCTCTCCTAGCGCGCATGGGACAACATAGCTTGTCTCTATTTCCGCTTCCCCACCCCTAGTGCAACTGAGACCCTCACCGCCTTGCCTAGTATTGGCGTCACCCTTGTAGTCCCGGCAATCGCCTATTCACTTGTCTTTGCCTACAAATTTTTACTTATTTATTTTTACATTTGATTATGGCCTCTCTTTTTTCTTTTTTTACTTTTTTCAATGTTTGTTATTGGATAATGATTATAGATGCTTTGAAGTCATCACTTTAGTTTAAATTGTACGAAATTAACTTGTGAAATAATGTATACATAGAGGCTTTGAAAAATTAATGCAAATGCTACCCAGGATACTAGGTTACCTAGGTGCTCAGACCAAGCATGTCACCACACCTCTCCTAGCGTGCCAGGGACAACATAGCTTGCCTTTATTTCCGCTTCCCCGCCCCTATTCAACACCCCAAAAAGGTAGTCACCCAGTATTTGTGGGCACTTCCAAACAGAATAACCTATCATTCTTGCAAACTACTGCCCAAAACCCAATCAGACCTTGCTAAAAGGGTTTCCCCACAGCTCCGCCTTCAAAGCGCTTTGCCCAGCATTATAGTGCCCCATGGCCATACATTAATCTAGGTTATCGTGACCACAATAAAAATTTTGCACGTTAAAAACTCCACGGCAGCAGTGCCTCACCAACTCTAGCAACAGACTGTGGCGCCTCGAACCACCTATCACTAACAACATAGTAAAGTCAATTCTTGGTTTTCGAGTTATACTAGCTTTGGGCCTTGAGAGCTGTGTTTATAAGCTTCAACAACAAGAACACATTTCTAGAAGCTGCAGAAACACCGAAAATAACCTTTTAGGGTTCTAACGCCCAACGCCGACTCTGGATATGGACTTCACTATCTCACTACATCTTAACAAGTTAATATATTAGCTTTTAGTACGAAATCCCAAGCCTTGAACATGTTCAAGTAGCCAAAAGCCAACATTGAGGTGCCAAATCTTTCTTTGACGATAACTCATGGGACCCAAGCTCCACCTCCATGTTTCATCTCGGTCCAAGTCAACATGCCCCTTTTAAGTTCTCGAAAGAAGTAATGATAAAGTTCAGTTGAATGTGTCATTAAAGAAACATGAAAAAGGCTTAGAACTTCTTAACACCTTGAGTCTTCCAATGTAGTTCCTAATTATGCATAACACCTTGAGTCTTCAAATGTAGTTCCTAATTATATATTAATAACTATGGCTATGGGATCCATGTGTCATTGCAATCACCGTCTATAAAAGCACTCCATTTTTTGCAGTTCAAATTCTTCAAATGGCATATTCTTTACTGATTCAAACTTTTGCCTTTTCCATTGAAGATTTTGAAATACTAAAATGGATCCAAATTAGAGAAAAATAAATATTAAACACAATTCTCCCCATGATATAAGGACATCCAATATTCAAGGCTTCCAAAATGTAGTAGAAAGCGATCTTAGAGAATTATAAAGGTTAAAGTAAAAAAAAAATATATATATATATATATATATATATATATATATATATTTCATAAAGATTCAATATTTATTGAAAACCAAACAAAAGCTCTTAATCTCAAGTGGATTTGGAGTTATGGAGTTTAATTTGTGGACAAAAATCATTGCCTTTAAATATGGGCTTCTCCTCGAGACTGGTTTGCTAAATCTCACATCACCATGCATGGATGGTCCCTGTGGAAAGCTATCATGGGTATCAAACAATACTTTGAGCATAGCATTTCTTTTGAACCTCATAATGGGAAAGAATTGAATTATGGAATCATAAATGGGTGGGCAACTAGGCATTAAGGTTATCTCATCCTGATATATGCATGTCAGTGGTAAGAAGAGAGAAAATATTGTTGCATTCATTAGCCTAGAGCCCTAGACTGAATTCATTACCCTAGACCAGGATCAGCTCTAATGGAACTTTCACCTTAAGAGGAATCATTTGAGGAATCTGAATGATTGGGAGCTTCAGCAAATCGCTTCATCTCTTGGCTGTAACTGATGCAGTTGAATTGGATGTCAACCAAGATAAGTGACTATGGGGTGAAATAGTCAATACGTAGGCAGAGTCTATATGCTATTTGGGAATGCAGTTCGTGTACTATTTTAATTCAATATGACATTTATTTTAAGAGTATTATGGACTCAGTACATGATATTTTATAGAGTGATCTAATTTAATAATTTGTGGAAAAGTTTCAAGGATTTGAAATTTTAATGTTGTTTTGGAAAACGCCAACTTTTTAAATAAGTGAATGACCCAATAAAAAAAACAAAAACAAATCTAAAAGGACCCAACTACCCTTGTTTCAGATCTGAAATTCTCCTCCTTATGTTCCCTCCTTTGTTCTATTCTTAACCAAATAGGTTGTTCAAATCCACTGATTCGAATCGTGAACCTATACACGCGACCTAATTCACAATTCACAGGGGTTTGTGCGAATCAGTAGTTATGGTAAAGACAAGAAATATTATGTTTCAAGGATAGCCTACAAGCTGGTGGCTTTACTTCTCAATGTATCCCTTTTGAGCAAAGAATTTATTAGCTCATAAAATAGTTTGGGTCAAATAGATATCTCCTAGATTTTGTGGCCAAATTTTGTGGTCAAATAGATGTCAGCTCTTTTGGTTTTTCAACCATGGGAAGGTCAAATTTTGTGGCCAACATTAAAAAAAGATGAATGGGTTTGCCTAACCCGTCTCTGTAACTCAACCAATTCAGAATCAACGGATCACCTTGTCCTCTATTAAAACCAATGTTAGTTAATAGGTGATTGATCTCCAAATAATCTCTTCTTGCTAGTACAACATTACAATTTTTTACTGAGTCACTTGGATAATCTATGGTTGATTAATTGGCAAGAATTGGCAATTTTTCTCAATTTTGAAATTCACTGATTAATCAGTCTATGAAAATATATTATAAATAAACGAAAACAATTAATATTTTTTTTGTAATTTTGCCATAACCTCATCAATATTCTAGCATATGGCAATACCAAGAGTGTATGCAGAGGCTAGAGAGAGAAAAAATCAAAGAGAATACATATATATAAAATATTTAAATAAGATAAAAGACAAAAAATGAACTAAGATAAAAGAGAAAAATGGCCAAGGAAAAATAACAACCAACACTAGAATATATGCACCTTATCGAACACTAAAATATTTATTTTCTTATATTATGGCTTAAATTGTGGCATATGATATTCACTACTTCAATATTCACTTATTTTCAAATTTTTTTCTTCTAGTCAACATATTACTTGAAAGCATAAAGAAAATATGTTTTATAAAATATAGTCGATAAATTTTGATTAATTCTGATTAATATCATAACGCTCATGAACCAATTCGGGTCCAATTAATGATTTACTACATGGATTACAACCCTTTAGAATGAAGGTTTGAATGAACTCAGTGTGAATCCTCCCATCCCCTTCCTAATTCTTTCTTATCTTGGGTTGAATTCTAGAATCCACCAAGATTGCCACCGAGACTAATAGGCTCAATTTCTGGTTTGGCAAAAGATGCCTCATTCTCATGCATGGGTTTTATGGAAGGAATGGAATAATAGAAATTTCCAATGATTTAATATCGAAAACTTGTAGATCAATACCAAAGTGATTCTTTGGGTTTAGGGATCCTCTTGGTAGGTGTCAAAAGATTCTCAATTCACTTTGTGTATGTTCGATTGGGGGCACACTGTTAATACACACAACGCATTATGTATATGATTGTCATAGCATGCTTTGGACTAGTTTTTGTGTTTTTTAGTTGCCGAAAAACAAATACAAAGGCATGGGGCTTCTCCTAAAAACAAACACTCCTAGGAATAAACACAGCTTGAACACTCATGAATTGTTTGCACTCCACATGAAATCACTAAATTAAATACATAAAGTGAGCATAAGAGCCAAATAAAGCCCATAACATCCATGACAAATCCGGCTAAAGACCCAGCCATTCATCTCTGGCCATATCACACAAACAATAGCGTAAGGAATAATAATCTACACCAACTCTCTTTCTCTTCTTTTTGCAGAAAGCTAAAACTCCTCCCAAGGACCACGACATCACCCAAACAACTCGACAATCATGAAGAAAATGGTTTCACGACAAGGTAGCAATGTAAAAATGAAGTAAAAGATTGTCACGTGTTTCCAAGTCATAATGACACATTGGGCAATCAACCTCCACCTCCATGTCATAATGACACAAGTAACGTGTCCCTAGTGACAGCACGATAAAAGCTCCCAAACAAATTCTACAACTTTGGAAGGTACACCCTTCCTCTCCTCATAATAGCCCGTCCACCGAGTGATTGTAGTATAATCATGCTTTTTTTCTCAATTCGAAATGCAAGTTGCTCATATTCACTAACAATTAACTTTTTTGTTTGAGATTCATAATTGATGCTATAATTTTCCCATAGTTGCTGCAAACTCGAACATTGTACCATTTAAATTAGCAAATGGCGCGATGCTCATAGAGCACATCACATTGTGCCTTGAGCATTATACCATTGAAGCGTATTATCGACACTTTCAACACATAATCCAATCCCCACGGGGGTTGTAAACTCTCAAGGGTTTGACATGATTTTGTTTGATCCGACTTCCCTGTGTATGTACATAAATATCCTCGTAAATGTTATAGTTTAGTTTAGTTAAATTCTACCCAATAATATCTAATCAACATGTTATGTTTTTCCCCCTAGTATTGCCATATTGACCATCGCAATTTTAAGAATATCTTCTCCACCTTTTGACAAATGTATAAATAAAAAAATAATATTGGAGGTTTACGAGTTGAGGCAAGGCTTTTTTCCAACAAGTCAAAACCTTACGGCAAGACTTAGTTGCAAAAAAGAAAAACTAATGCTTCATGACTAGAGACTTACACCTTTATACTTCAACGACAAAGCGTGCAGTTTGATTTTCTTGTTTGTGAACATTTTCTGTAATATTTATACAGTAAACTCAGAGCTAAAAAACCCTCAATTATTAAGAGTTGGTCTTTAATCTCTCTAACAAAAAATATCAGACATTTCGCAATTAGTTTATATATATATATATATATATGTTTCTACTTAAATGCACAACATTTTGAAGCATCGATGTAAATTTTGGAATTAGTAATGACATGTAAATGTGATTTGGTGGGTGCTTGAACGGAAGAAAATGTCCCAATGTTATGTCGATATCATTAAGGATATGTATGAAGGGGCTAGTGTTCGCGCAGTAGGTGGGATGTCCAGTGAATTTCCAGTGTCAGTAGGACTACATCAAGAGTCGGCGTTAAGTCCATACCTCTTTGCTTTGGTCATGGATGAGTTGACGAGACATTTGCAAGAAGATGTACCTTGGTGCATGTTATTTGCAGATGATATTGTCTTAATTGATGAGACTAGTGCAGGTTTAGGTCAGAATTTAGATAGGTGGCGGGCGACTTTAGAGAGTAAAGGTTTTAGAATTAGCCATTCGAAGACGGAGTATCTAGTGTGCAACTTTGGTTGTGAACCACGAGGGAGAAGTAATGCAATTGAGATCGAAGGTGTAGAGGTCCCAGAGTGTGAGGCTTTTCGATATCTAGGATCTATAATTCAAAAGAATGAGGCTATTAGAGAAGATGTAGACCATAGGATTAAAGCTGGTTGGTTGAAATGGATAATGATGTCAGGAGTATTATGCGATAGAAGGATGCCTACAAGGCTAAAAGGGAAATGCTATAAGACAATTGTTCGACCAGCCATGTTATACGGTTCAGAATGTTGGGCTACTACGGGACAACATACACATAGGATGGCAGTAGCAGAAATGCGCATGTTAAGGTGGATGTGTGGTAAAACTCGTAAGGATAAAATTAGAAATGAAAGAATTAGGAGATACTTAGGTTTAGCGCCCATAGAGGACAAAATTAGAAAAGACGTTTAACTTGGTTTGGTCATGTGCGAAGGAGACCAAGCACGACGCCAATTAGAAAATGTCTAGATTGGCAAGTTAATGGAGGGTGTAGACGGAGGGGACGACCGTTGAAAACTTGGATGAAGGTGGTGAATGAAGATATCATTGAGCTTGAATTAGGCGAGGATATGTGGGAAGACCGCATTGCTTGGAGAACCAAAATCCATGTAGACGACCCCGAAAATATCGGGAATGGGCATTGATGATGATGATGATGTAAATGTGATTTAGAATGGAAATATATATATATATATATCTATAAGTAACATATGCAAAAGGCTTATGCATTAAGTCACGCCTCTATGTCAAGCTACCAAAAACCACTAAGGGTGTGTTGATATTTTCCCATGGAAAGCCCTAAAAAAAAATAGTGGAGATAAGAGCAAGTGAGAAAAGTTTTCATCTCATTATGTTGAACATAGCCATGTTTTTTGGTTTTCAATGGAAAATATTCTTAACCATCCTAGAAGGTTGTTTTCCATGATTTCGACAGAAGATAGGTAGTGGAAGGTCACAATTTCCATGCTCACTCTCATCTCTTCTCCTTTGATGTCTCCACTATATTATGTTTTCCATAGAAAACAAAAATCAAACACGCCCAAAATAAAAATAACACACCCCTCCAATTGGTTTGATGTATGCAACAACAATTTTTTTTTTAATATATATATAGTAATGAATACAAATAGCCATAACTTTATGTTTGAGCACTAAAAAATATTTGGAAATATATGGAGTTGGGGGAGTGTTTCCTGTAAAATCACTGAAACATTTTAAAGTAAAATTTCAATCAAAGCCCATGGCCCTCTAGGCCCAACAAAGGTTTTCCCATTTATAGTGATTATGTTGTTAGAATTTATAGTTGTGGTCAACATCACCCATGTTTTCCACTTTCATTTGACATACAACTTTATGAAAGACCAGCCATATCTCATTGATGTATTCACAAATATGAAGGCACGAAGCCCCCTCACTATTTACATATACACCATGAAGTGTATTGTATACACCATGAAGTGTACTCTTAACACTCATGAAACCCTACTATATCTTCTTGCCAAATCACCTAAACAATGGCACATGAAAGGAGAGACCACACCACCCTTAGCGTGTGAAAATGTTTGACATCTCCACCCAATGAACACATCACATACGGTCATTAACACATCACATATGGTCATTACCCAGTTAACGCCACAAGCATGAATAAAGTGATATCACACAGCGGAAGCAAAGTCACAATGCAAAAGGTGGTCGCTAGTTTCCACCCATGAGAACAGATAGGACTCTACTCTACTCTCCCATCTCCATCTCCTTCCTAATTAAGATGTTCCTAATCACAACCCAGTTCCAAGAGAGCTCAGGTAAAGCTTGGAAGGGGTACAATCTTCTACACAATAGTAGATGGGAAATCATCCCTAACCTCCGAGGCCGCAACCGAGTTTGCTTCCACCAAATGTTGATAAGCTCAAGGTGTGGCTTTGCTTGTTTAACACCCATGTCTCCCATCTTGTACTTAAATATTATCAAATTATGGATTAACATCCATATATCTTCATAAAAGGATTATAGCCTTTAGCAGCATCAGAATAATCTACAAAAAGGATGAAGGTCAAAATAATTCCATTTGTTTAAATAATGAAATCGAGAATTATCCACTTTCATCCCACCTCCACTTCCACTCATTCTCATCAAGAGCCATGAGCTCAAGGGATGCCATCAAGTTCCCTTCTGAGATAGACTTATCCCAATCAAGACTCTATAAAAACTCTTCGACATTTTCCCTACTAAGATTTGGAGAAAAGAAATGCATAGATAAACACATTTCAATGGGACCACAGCCCGCACCATTTGTCCAACAAAATAACAAAACTTGTCTCATTTTTCAAAAATATGTTTACTCTTTCAGAAGAACGAAGGTTCAACATTCAAGATCCTTCCACAAACTCAACCATGACAGATGGTTAAGAAGCCAAGTATTGTCACCCCCACAATATTTAGCTTTAATAACCAATCCGAATCGCCCCTAACTCCCAACTCCCACCTAATGGTTGAAAACATTTTCCCCTTCACCACCACCCCATGAGAAATCCATCAATGTGCTCCATCACATCAACCACGGACATCAGCATGAAACAAAAACATATGATACATGGGGATGTTGGCAAAAGCATTCTAATTGTCGTCATTTCGACAACATGTTCTTTCATGAGGCTAACCTCCCTTCCAAGGTTTCAACAATCGGATCCCAAATCTCCTTCAAATTGCGTTTAGCCCCCAATAAGGTCTTTTGTGGCAGCCACTTGGGCCACCCACTCCAATTATAGAACAGCGTTGATGTTGCAATAAAAAGGTGAAAAAGTGTTTCTAATTAGCTACATAGTCAAAATTATATTATCCAAGGAGAAGATTGTGTCGTCTACATATTGAAGAGAAGATATAAGGGGAACTCCTTCCCCGCTGAGAAACCATCGAGGCATCCTACCTCCTGCTCCAGGCCTCAGCCACACCACAACAAAAAAAAAAAGGAAGATGATAAGGGATCTCCATGCCTAATGCGCCTCGCACTTCTCAAGAGACATAAAGTCAGCCTCATTGCCATTGCTAAAAAGTCCACATTAGACAAGTTCACTTGACGCTAATCCATCGCTTCCACCCAAAACTCAACCCACCGAGGCAATACAACAAGAAATCCCACTTCACAAAGTCACAACTTTTCAAAATCCACCTTTCAAAGTAAACTCGGCACGCCACTCCGACTTTGTGAACAAATGGCTCCATTAGCCGCCAATACCATCACAAATCTACCTATGTTCCACAAAAGCCCTTGAAAATTCGGAATAATACTTTTATTAGTTAAAAAGTAATTATTAAAAAGCAATATGAATGGTAAAGGAAATTGTTCATGTAGCAAACTATTTTAGTTAAATCTAATAGAATCACTGATTTGAACATTCCAAATTGCTAAAGTGCATGCTTGGCTCTGATTGCCCGACATTACCATGGTCATGGGTGGCCCGGATTGCGCTACATTACCAAGGTTGAATTCATTCTGTAAAATGAATTCCAACTCTCTTGGAAACTCGTAGAACTTTTGAAATATCTTGCATATAATTACCACAATAAGCTTATTTGTGAGCATCTTCCCTCTATCTAATAGCACTACTAATGAATCTTATCGCAAGCCATGGTCCACATGAACAAGCTCACTCTAGACAGACACCTTTTTTGCTATCACACTATTTTCACCTGAAATTACAAAATAACTTGATGGTAAGGCTATATCAGCCAACTTTGCAACTAGAAAGTTTTGAAACCATCAACTCTTATTGCCTTTCTCGACTTGCTTGTCAAAAGCTCATCCTCCAACTGTCCAACAAAAGGACACCCCCCCCCCCCCCCCCCCCCCAAACAAATAGAAACGAGAGGCAAACTCAAATACCTCCACGCTAATATCCCAAGCAATCCATGCAATGGAGTTGTTCCCAACAACCTAAACTCCAATACTCACACTTTGGTAACATATCCTTCGGGGTTAAGTCCCTTATCCATCTTGCTAAACTTTGGCTTTATTGCCTCTACACAAAGAGGCTACAAGGCCATGACAAAAATTATTTTGAAATTTTTGATACTTTGGACATGGTGAAGCTTTATGATGTCTAAGAAGCCAATTCGACTCAACTTTGATGATTCTCTTTCCTTTTCAACATAATACATTTCGTGTCATAAATCCTCGGTGAAGCTTTATGATGTCTAAGAAGCCAATTCGACTCAACTTTGATGATTATCTTTCCTTTTCAACATAGTACCTCTCGTGTCATGAATCCTCAATTACTCATCCTAAGATGGTTTAAATGATTAATTCAGTGATATACTAATTAGAAGCAATTAAAGTTTGATCAACAACTTAACTACATAGCCACGACTTCCATAAATGTGTTTAAATATTAAGTAAGAGCGAATGAATCCCCAAACCACCAGTAACTTCACTTCAAGGTTTAAAAGTCATTGTCCTCATCAAAATCAAGCCACAAAATACTTCTCAGCAACCTTTCACTCTTTCGAGAAACGAAGTTCGACATCCTGAGGGATGCAAAGTATATAGGCATGGCAATGTTCTCATGAAAACAAGAATCCCAACCTAGAGAGATAACTTGTCCTTCAAGTTAGCCAATTCCTCACCGATTACATTTATCACCGGATCCCACAAATGTTTGCACATGTTAAAACACCGAATAAATAATCGACAAGAAACCTACTTAGTAAACCAAGGTTCTACACCTAAACGACTTCTATCCTTGTCCACAACCTATACACAACTCTTGGAGAAGTTAATTTTGAGCAAAGTTATCAAAATGTTTATCGCATCATATATTAAAATTTTAAATATCATAACATATCATGTACCGTAAGATACAATGCAAATATATAGATGTAAAAGTATATATTATATATAAGCATATAAAAGACTTATTCAGGCAAGGAGCTCCCAAAAACACTTCCATTGATATATGACTTGTGTAACACTTATTGGTTATTATCCATCCATTCATTCACATCACTTGTACAGGGGTGGTATATCCCTGCATCAATCTTCGGTATATCGATTTGTACGAAATATATGTAACGTATCAATGAGGGTTAGATACGAATCATACGATACATATCAGGTATGCAATCGTATTTATCTTAACATATTGATACCTATGCCTTGAGCCACAAACAAACCTAAAGATGAGAAATGATAGAACTTGAAGTTTCTCATCACCCAAAAGGAGCAAAGTGTTGTTGGAACACTAAATTTGGGCAACTCTCATTGGGCGCTTCTGAAAACCCATACTAACTCCGCCCCTTTGTCGACCAAGTAGTGAACAAGAAATGAGACGTGGGATCACCCTAATGAATTCCCGTGGAGATCTTGGATCTTGAAGAAACCTAAAGGAGCACCACCTTCAACAATAAATAAATTAAAAATGGACACTCGAGAGACACGTCTTCGCCCAATCCATGCACTTGCCCATACACCAAACCACAATGCAAGTTAAAGTGGTCATACACCTTTATCCAAAATCAGATTACTCAATAAAGGGTAAACCAATTTATGGAACACAACACACCAAGAATTTGTCGGTCCTTCACAAACGCTGCTAATAAGATAGACATTTTGTCCTCAGACTCTAAGCATCATATCAACCTCTTAGCCATAACTTCAGCAAAAATCGTATACATCGCCCTTATAACGCTTCACTCAGGTTTAGCCCCCTATTATGCTTGTATCATGTCTATTTCATGAATTGTTGACATATTTGTGCTATTCTCATTTTTCTGATTTTTCAATATTTTTTAACATTTTCTCAATTGTATTTAAACACAAAGCTAAGGCATAGTTATGTGAGGCTTATGCCTCATTCCGCCTCCTGCCTCAATAAAGTTTATTGCCCTATAAAGTTTATTGCCCTGGTGCCCATTAAGCCTTTTTAAACCTTGGTAATAAGTGGCCACCACCTCTTCCTTTGTTCAGGATGGTATAGGAGATTTTGGATAATTTGACCTTTTTTAGGTCATTGGGGGTGGCCCCGATTCCACTCAATCCATTTTCAATGAGTTGGAATGCTCCCTTTCAACTAGGTATGGCAACATGATGGATTCAATTTGAGTGCGCCAGATCCAAAGCTGAACCGAACATTCCTCGGATCCGGTTCGGATCTACCCACACTTCTCGCAGGTACTGTTCGGGTCCACCCGCGGTTCCCTACTAAAATCACCATGGCCAAGGCAGGTGTTAACTTTTTGGAAGTTTTTTGTCCTTTTATAGAAGTAAAAATTTGTTATACTTTTTTTTTGTTTCTACTCGATATGGGACTAAAACAACTACAAAATTTTATGTTTTCAAGATTTTATGTAAAACAAAACTTACAGTATTATGCACAATTGTGTATAATATTCAATTCTCGATTCGGGTCCAATTCTGAACACCAGGAACCAGACTCGAATTAGAACCGAGCCAATTCGATTCTAGACCCATACCATTAGAGTCGGACTCGTGTCAGTACCCATTAGTTCAGGCTAAATTGTCATGCCCACATTCAACATCCAAGTAAAGGGAATTCCTATGAATGCTAGTTGGTGTTTAAGGAAATATTGGATAGCTAGAATCTTCAAGAACAAGTTTGCAAAATTTAGAATTGTGATGATGAAGATTTTGAGTCTTCTATAGCATTTCATAGTTGTATACGTGTATCCTTCATTTCAGGGCAACTATTTAAAATCTCTAATTGTGAATTGACATTCCATATGTTATTTTCTTAAAGCGCTTAAAATCCAAAATTTGTCTAGATATTTTTCATCAATGTTATTGAACTTTCAGCAATTCCCAACTTTTTTATTAGGGAACCGGCAACTTTGGGCTTATTATATATTCTATGTATTCATTCTAACAAAAAAACATAAGCTTAGTAGTCGTATAATTATGTTTCAACGTACAGATTTACCATCTTAGGTGTTATCTGCCTCGTTCCAATGTACAATAGTTAGCTATTCAGTCCATAATTAAGTGCCATGTTTGGCAGGCCAATAGTTTCCATATGTTTTTTTTGGTGAAAATCATATCCTCAACCTTTGCATATATATTCATGGGTCCCAACTTTGGTAAATCGCCTATAACCACATTGAGATGATGGTAAATTGATGAAAGCCAAGACAAGTGAGACAAGCGATCTGTTCCATAAGCCCAGTCACACTGATTTTATGTCTGGTCAATTCACACGTATCATATATAAAGAAAATAAATTGTGCTTAAAAGATACTAATGACTGGTGATTAATTCTTTGAATAAAGCGCCATGAGATGAAAACTGTCCTATCGGGCTAAAATCCCTAACTAACAAACCAGTTTCAACAAAAACCTTGATTCAAGACCAAATCAACGAAAAACTTGATTGCCTGGAATTTTGAAACATGAATAGAGTTTTCATTGACGTTTTGTTGGAAAAAAATAATTCAAGAAAAACAATGAAAAAAGTTCAAGGAAGAGGAGATGTGTAGAAAAAGAATTATCATCATTTTTTTCCCATTGTGTACGAGAATGTGACAAACAATGTGAAAAAAGACATTGCTTAGAAAGGAGCCCGATTACCATGCCGATGGACTAAGCTCTGGGCAATGCGCAATCACTGTGCCAATGCATGCTAACATAAGGGCATGGCCACTCTAAACAGCAAGGCATTACCTTCTCGAAGTGGGAAAATCATGATCGGAATACCAGACCTAAACCTATAGAAATTGGGTCTGGATCTTTTGTCGAATCGGAGGTTTGTTTATTAATTAAATCTATGCCCTCTAGTCGAGAATTTGGGGCCTTGCAATCACTGCACACATGCTCCTTCCATCCTTTCTTCAACCATGGATCCATATCATCGGCATAAAGGATAAAAGGAACCACAACAATCCACTCCAAACATGGTGGTGAAAGTCAATGCACAGGGCATGCATACAGCATACCACACTAGGCTAGTATAAGTGGATTATAATAGAACAAGACAGAATTTATAGAATTCTACCGATTGTTTGAATCAGATAAAACAAATGAAATATCCAAAAACAGTATCCCAAAACCTACTTCCAGAGTTTAAGTGCTTCTTTTTTGCAAGATGCGAAATTTTCTTCAGACGAGAAAGTAACCAACAAAACGGAAGCCCACTCGCCAGATAACAAGAAGTTATTGAGCCCTCATGAAATTCCAAAGGAAATAAGAAAATCTTGGAATAAAAAACCCTTGAACTCAACATGAGAGAACACATATACCACAAAAACCCCATAACATCCATTAAAATGTGGTGTCTAGCAATGAAAGATAGCTCAAAGACCCGCCTATTCCACTCTTTCCACAGCACTCTCTTACTAAGGGAGTTCTAGGTATGAGGTAGTTTCATAACTCAAAAAGACTCTGGACTGCTTGTGAAGGTGGCTCTGTGGCTTTGGGCATATAGTTGGGATAGATTTAAGGATATACAGTTCCCCTCTTGTATGTTAACTGGGACTGTATAGTTCTCACTGGAAATACATGATAGTTGTAAATCTTTTGTACATGTTTAATGTGTTGCACTATTGTGGAAGTTAGTAGAATACTTGTTATTTTGAGGAAAATAATAATAATAATAATAATAATAATAATAATAATAATAATAATAATAATAATAATAATAATAATAATAATAATAATAAATAATAATAACTCATAAGGACTCTCATTCTTTTATCTTCGTCTCCCATGATTAGTTAAAGACTTCCATAATAATGGGTGCTTCTCCCACAAACAATTTTCACAATTACCATGCTATGTCTAAATTCCTTCTAGTCCACCATTCCCATTTCATTTATGACCAGCAAATAAAGAACACGGTCAGTTCCAAAAATGGAAGAAATGGCATTTCAAGCGCCGAACAAATTTCAAGGAAGATACCAGATATTGCAAGAAAAACAATTCTTTCAAGGGTCTTTTACAAGTTTTTGCAAGACAATGGCGATTTAAATTTCTTTGAGATTTAGATACTGCTAAAGGATTTTTTTATTTAATATAATTTATGCTCAACTTTCGTTTGAAATTTCCACTACGACAAAATTAGCTTTGCTGTAATAAGTGTTAAAGTCAACAAAATGATAGCAATGAAGACCCAGAAAACTAATATATATCATGATAAAGCAATGAAGTGAATAGTGTCTAACAATGAAATAATGAAAACATCCAGTTCCAGTCACTCAATATCAATCAAACAAAAAATATAAGCACTGGCAACCACTAGTAACTTTCTGAGAATCTTTGTGAGTCACCCCATACTATGGCAATAACTGGTAGCATTGATGTCATGAAATTCTATTCAGGAATAACCAAATGTTTGTGTGTATCCGCCTACCACTTGCTGAATGTGACAGAACAGACCAAAGAACATGCAGCGACCTATTCCTAAAAATGTTCTGTGGAATAAATAACGAAAACGAAAGGCTTGCACAAGCAAACACTAATATATTCATAAAATGTGACCCAGATCAAGTCACTGTGTAAGGTTAAGCGTTACAAGGACAGGTGCAGCCAGAGCAAAACTGATAAGCATAAAGAGCAGGGACAAAAACTTTGTTCAGTGTGATTCTTAACCCTTGCACAAATAAATATATTAAGGAACTTCAGTCAGGCCCTTTCGCTAAGATTGCAGCATTTTGGACAGAGCTAATATTTAATATGCAAACACAAGGCAAATATCAATGTCTCAGCATTCATATTGTCATTTCAATCATCAGATCAGAAGACGCAAAAACTAAGAGTTTGATGGTAATTTTGCTAAGTTGCTAAACCCAATTCTGATAGATTGTATAGGAAATAAGTTAAAGAAGCTAATAGCACTTTCTCGTTGAGTCAAAATGGCTTACACTCAGAACCAAAATGTCTGCGGCATGATGCAGCCAGGAAAAATACAATATACACATATCATCGAGAGCCTCTGCCGGATATGATTGTTGTCTAGTGTAGCCGCCTGCTCTTGACTATAAACCAATTTTTTTCTATAAAGCAATATGCCACTTGGATGTCCTACATGGCTGAAATGAAATAAAGAAGAATAATTAGTTCAACATAAAACAAGAAAGAAGCCAAGTTCATTAATCATAAGCTGTTATCAAAACTCAATGTGGTTCCAAACACCAAGCCTCAACACTTTAAATTTTAGCTATAATTACAAATATACCACGGTTACGAGGTCTTCATAGGTTTCTTCCTGTACAATTAAAACTATAAAAAAACCGACCAACAATGTTGGAACTTACGAGGTAGAAACTCACTGTGATTCTCAAATACAGCGACTCCGTTATGAATCTTAAGCTGGTCTCCAACAATTATGGGAAGCAATGTCTGGTCGACAAGGTGGCACATGAGGAACTCCATGACCTAGAGGATAACAAACATGAGGTTGGTCACAGCTTACAGTTGACACTCAATTGCTGTAAATATCCAAGCTTAAAACGAAAGGTCACCTAGAATCGGAGCTGCAGATGCTAAAGGATGGGCAGGATGTTGGAAAACCATATTATTAGAGGGTGGTCTCTCAACCTGTTGCCGGAAGAAACCTGCAAACATGAGATTGTCATTATAAGCAGTTTAGAAACATGCATACTATCCATATTTCTCTCACGAGGTGGGTGAAATTCTAAGAACTGTGCAAGACATGACATACAAAGTACAATGGTTAATTCCTTTCCATGATGACGATGTGATCATCATTCTAGAATGGAATGCCAACAAATAGCATCATCTAAAGTCGAACTTTAAAATATATATATATATATATATATTATTGCTGCTTGTTCGTACATCATACAACAATGAACTTGCTGAAAGTTGAACTCCATATGCTGGCAGCTTGTCCAACTCAGCAAACTACGGATGTTACACTACATGAGACTCAAGTACCCAGGGTCCAGTTGCCTACGGCCACCCGTCCTCATCCACTCCTATGATACCAGCACCCTTTTTTGTTTGTTCAAGCTATTTTTTCAAACTAATAGTGAACCAACATTCTGCCCGTGATTCCTAGTGATATTTCCGCCGCCGCCCTCTAATTCACAAAGGGAGGGTGAAAATACGTTACATTGTCCAGTAGCTCAAGACAATCGAATCCGGGCTCCTGCTCACACATGTTTTTGGCTGGAAATGCTTTCCCACCGTCTCCCGTGCTTCTACGCGCATCTTTTTCGAAGGGAATGACTTTATTAAAAGCCTTTGTCTATAATTGTATTCTTATTCGGCTACTGGGTCCTATATGAAAATATTTGGTTTGAAACTCGGTTAGACTTGCATAAGCATAAGGCCCTTTCTTTTGTAAATGAAATGGATTTCATTCAGGCTATGCTTTCTGTTTTGCTTTTCTATGGGAGCTTCTTGCTGCAATGCCACCTTAGGAAGAATGCTATGATACGAAGAATGCTACTTTAGGAGGAATATATTTATACCATACAACAAGAATAATCTCAAACTCAACTCCTACCTACTTAGGAATAACTCTCTAACATTAGAATGCTCATCCAAAGGGTCTATAACAGTTATTGGGACGAAGCCACCCCCCTTGCTCATAACGATATCTAGAATCAATGATGTCTCTCCACATGCTACTATTTTCCTTTCCAACCTCCAAAGACACTTACCCCATGGATCAATATTCATAGCTACGAAAGGTCTAAGCCCAAGGCCTCCTATGCTCCTGGGTAGCACACAAATTTCCGTCTAAGGACATGAAAGTGGTGGTGCTCTGAAGAACCATGCCACATGAATCACTGATCACCAAGCATCTTCCACTGATTAACAGAGATGTAAAAGAGAATACATGGCTCACAATTAAATGGCAACAATACAACAAACCAAACACATTTGCTTTATCTATGTGATATAATTGATTTTCCATCAATGAAGAAATTTGTAAAGTAAAAAGTACGTTAGGGTCAAAGTCAACCGAGTAACAAATAGTGTGAGAAAAAATACAGTGTAGATATGATAATTTGTAGGATTCTATGTAGGGAGAACGTTATCAATAACTTGAATAAGATCTTGACTCTTGAGAGACGAGATAGGTCGTGTGGATCGGTTTTCGAGCCAAGGATGACTCGCTCCAATAGAAATTGAACCCTAAAGGGAGGATAAAGTAAATAGCACAAGAGATGAGAGATTATGGTGTTAGTCCTTCAAATCTATTCCAAGAGTGGTGTAGTGATTACTTGACTATATTTGAACAGAATACCACACATACAAGTGGCCTTAAAAAGGCGTCGTTATAACCGTGCTTAGGACAACCACTAGAACAAGTTCATGGCGATCAGATTCAATTAACATCTTCCATTCCTCAAACATAACAAATCGAGTGTTCATGTGGAGCCCAATATGTGCTTATCTTCAAAGATTACAAAATTACATCAATATCCCCCCCTCCCCCTGCGTCCTCCTCAAAAGCAATCTTCATACTCAGAGTCCGACATCCCTGAGTTGTTGTCCTAAATCAAAACAAAGTACAGCTTGGACTGATCCAAGAGGATCCCCCAAATCTAAATGGTCAGCAATTACATTTCTCTTTGCACTCAATACATGCATCTCACAATAGGCCCAAAAGTTGTGCCTTTGTCATCTTTGACCATGTCATATCATAACCAAGCTAATAGCCAGCTCCTTGGTCATATCAATCATTTTGTCTATTTCTGCCTTTGGATCACCTTCAATGTCTTTTGATGCTTTCTTAGAGCCTTTTTTCTGCTATTTAGCTTGAATCAATCAACCTCTTTCCCTTTGATGATAGGCCGATCGGTAGTGCCATTGGGCTTGGGCAAAGCTCCTACATCAGGCCCAAAGGTCCCACTGTCCCCGGAGAATTTGTACTCTCCAACCTTCTCTTCTTCAGACTCTCACATAATAATTATAGAAGTCCTTTTATTCACCTATGTGTCTGGCTGACTCTAGCACTTGGGATCTTGTATGTAGCCATAGAAGAGCAGCCTGGGTAAGATTGCACATGCCCCTTGCTGACATTTACTAAATATGCCCGTCCTCCCAATATGTTTGCATTCCTTTAGAAGCCATCCTAACAGGATTTTTGCTGTGAGTTGAGGACTCCACATTGCTGCTAGTTACCTGCCCACCTTGAAGCAAAAAAATTTCATCACTCTGAGAACTCATAACCATCCTCGCTGCTTTAGTTGTAGAGACATGGGATATTAAGAATCCCCTAAACACTATGTGCTTATCTTTGTCATCCTACGTTTTTGCATCAACAAGTTGACACTCAAATAGTCTGCAAAGGCCGCCATGTGGCCTTTTGTGGGACTCACAAGGCGATGCATGACTTATTTGCAAAGATCCTCTTACAAACACACTTATTTGAAGTGTGTTGTAGGATAAGCTTCTAGATCGGTTCTGTAACTTTGTTAATGTCAATAGAAAATGGAAATTAAGATTCTACAAAAGCAGAAAGGCTCTACAAGGGGGTTATCCAGAGTGTTCCAAAAAACAGCTGACTTGAATCCCACTAAGGTGCTTAGAGCAGCAATGAAAGTATCTCAGTTTTTATGTTGTGAACACCAATGATACCATTGTGTTTCAAATGAAGGACTTTGGAAGGCTAACCCACTTCCACGATTTGGAAGTGGGAATGAATACAAAGGGCTTATGAATAAGCCAAACGAGATATGTAGAATACATATTAACAAACTTAGGATACAAAATTGCAATTGATTTGCAGCTCCCCTAGAAGCAAACCAAAAGTTATCAGCTGAAGATGGAGATGAACTTGAAGACACAAATCTTAATCAACGATTGGTTGTGAATTTAATACACATCCCTCAGCCAAATATTGCCAATGCAGCTGTAAGTCAGTGCATCCAACATCCAGCCGATGTGATTTGACTCCTGACTTCAAATTTAGATGTAGCGAAACTGCCATTTTAGTCATGGGTAGACTCGCTAATTGGCGAATTTGGCTAAGGCGTTGGGTTGTACTCCAAGTTACCAAGAAATGCACCTAAGTGAGAAAAATAAATGTATGTATATGGCCGAAAAACAATAATAATAACATCATAATAATAATAATAATAATAATAATAATAATAATAATAATAATAATAATAATAATAATAATATCTACTATAGTTTCTCAAAGACAATGGAGGGTATATTTTTGGTAGAACTCGTGTGTAACAGATTTATATTTGGGCAGTTTATGATTGGGTGATGAATTGTTACGCCAATAACCATACTCAGTAGGGGGTTCGATATGTAGGGCCCCTTTCACAAGAAAATTAAGGATCTATCCTTCACTACATTAATGTTTGATTAGGCAGCCCTTGTTCTTAGATAGTTTTGTTCTTTTTTGTTTTTTTGTTTTTTTGTTTTTTTTTGTTTTTTTGCTTTTTTGTTATTTTGTTTTTTTTTATTGATGTTGTGATTTTCTTGTATCCTTTTTCCTCTCTTTTTCAAAACTTTGCACTTTTTCCTTATTCACAGATGACTCGTACATGTCCGTCTCCATAGTTTAACATCCTCACAAAAGCTAGTACATGCCCACTATATGTAGACAAATGAAATTGCCTATGGTAAACATGTATAAATGATCCATTTTACTATTTATCTAATAATCATAATTATGGGAATAGAAATTATAGAAAAGACAAATTTCTTTTTAAGGTGAACTAAATGGCTCCATGTCAGTATTTGTCGTGATGGGACAAAGTTCATAAACATGCCACTATTTTATCCTTCGGTATTGAAACATGCAAATGTTTATTGACATAACCAATCAATTCAGATATGAAGATAAAATTTATGTACACAAGCATATACCTTCCTGGACAAAAGTTGGTCCTGAGCATGATGGAATTCTCCCTCCACCTAACCAACCAGTGTGATGATTATCAGGATTAAGGTTACTTGAAGGCATTCTCCGCTGCTCGTCAACAACAAATTGCCGACGATCATTGGGAAGGGATGGCATCGTATAAGGGTGAGGGTATGCTTGCGGTATTTGGTGCTGAACTGGAGGGTTTGCATACGAAACATAACTTGGCTGGGTTTGTGCAGGAGGGGTAGGAAGGTACGGTCTCTGTGCAAAAGGTGTGTTAGCACCTTGAAACTGCTGGCTGGTTAGAGAGGCTTGAGGGGTTGAATACATATCACCATGTCCAAATTCCAAAGGCCTAGAGGAAGTAAATCCCGAAGAATCAGGTGTACTGCATACCCCTACTGATACAAGGCAAGGAGATGGCTGCTGAAAAATCTCATTTTTCACAACAGGAGTACTCACGTGGCTGGGATGAGGAGCATTTCCCACCATTTGAAGAATTTGACTTCCCTGTGCACAAGAACAAGCTGTGAACATCAATATCTTTACAAAAACGAACTCTTAGCAGAAAGACCTTGTTCGCCAAACCAAAAACTTACATTTGGAGTCCTACAATACTCTTGATTTACTACAGGCTGGTAACCCAATGGTGCTGAGGAGGGCAATGGTGGTTGAGGTGGCATTGACAGTTGAGGTGGAAGTGATGGTTGAGGAGGCATTGGATGTTGAGGCACAAGTGATGGCAGAGATCCAGGTGGTGGTGGTGGTGGTGGTGGTGGAGGTGGAGGTGGCTGTGAAGGCAGAGGTGGTGGAAGAGGTGGAGGCTGCGGTGGAGATGATGGTGGAAGAGGTTGCGTAGGAGACAATGGTGATGGTGGAGGGGGTGGTGACCCAGGTAATGGCGGTAGTGCAGGTGGGGAATCTAAAGGCAATGGAGGAGAACCAATGGGATAACGGAAAAGCTCAGACTGGCTAATTGAACCATATTCCAATTCTTTATCTAGACTCTCTAATTTGAAAGAATCATTGTCATCAATGGGCCTCTGATCCTTAGTGGAACAAGACACGTCTTCCATTTCCAACTCCCCGTCTACATCCTCTAAAATGCGATGGCGCCTATCACTTGGTGTAACGGCACATATATCAGGATCTTCTGAAGCATGACCAACTGCTACGGGTGACTCATCACCAGTTTCCTTGCATAAACTGCCAGAACATTCTTCATCGTCCTCCAATACATGAGTAGATATAAGACCAGGGAGTTGAAAAGTTGCATTGCTGGAAAGTTGCATAAAGGGGAAAATTAGATAAGAACAGTGCATCAGATACGGATATCATCACACATAAGCATAAAGAAATAAATGTGAAATTTTGTTGCCAAAGTTGCTCATTTAAATTGTTCACCTTTATTTTAAAACGAGCCTAAGAGCACTTATTGTAAACAAGCACTCTATGGATCCAGACACTGGATCTAAATAGCAGCATAATATGGAAAGATGAAACACAAACCTCCCGTATTCATCGACCAGCATCCCTTCCATTTCCCTAATCGGATCATCAATTGCACGTTCAGCTCTAGATGGGCGCCTGTGGAAAAATCCCGCAGATACACTCACATCATCATTTGAACCTCCAATATTATCCATGTAGCGCCTAAGCACAGATTCTGGTAGAATTTTGCGCTCAAGCCATAAACGAAGAACCTGAGGAAGATAACAGTTAAGTCCCACACTGGAGAATCTCTTAAACAGCTATATATGTATATAGTCCATGTACAATTACCTTAAGACACTGGCGACGATTTTCACGAGCACCAGCTCCTGGTGGAACAGTGGCACTTACAAGACGTGGCAGTGCTGCTTGTACAATAGGAATGTACGAGGCTCCCGCAATGCCTGAAGAAATACCATTAACAAAAAAGCTACAGAAAATTCTTCACAGAAATTCGACTTTTGTTTAGTTCACACAAACTGAATAATTGACAAAACAATTGTAAGTGCGCAAGAATCACAAAGGCAATAAGAGCGAGAAGGGGATAGGTCTTGGACGGGTGCCATAGCTGGTCATAGTGGTAGTCTTGTTCCTCTATGGTGTAGTATTTTGTTGGTTTAATTTGGCATGGTTTGAGCCAAGTGGGTTGTCCTTAAGTGCTCAGTCAATGTAGTCTTTGCAGGTCTTCATTGTTATCAAAATTCATTATTAATGAAATGCCACCTCTAAAATAAAATAAAATAAAAATACCTATCTTATTCTTGTGACAAGAACTACGGGACTTTTGTTAAAATTGGAGAAGCAATATCAAGGAAACAACATAACTCAGCACAAATGATAACCAAGACCCAGCCAACAACTCCAATAAAAGCAGAAATTTGTCAAATCTCAAAGAGCTAGCTAGTGATTATACAAGGAGAGTAAATATGGTCCTGCTCCATGGTCCACACAGGAAGACTTTTTAACACATTATGCAGGTGAGTGGTTTCGCAAAAGACCAGTTCTAAAAGGTACAAAGATTAGTACAAGACTAATAGATCTAGACATCAGTAGAATATTGTCCATCGTCCTAAGTCCTAACTAATTACAGCACTGACACTTGAATGGTACATGCGAAAAGTGCAATGTCATTATGCAGCTTATGAAATCCAAAAATCAACCACATCTTGTAATTATTATTTCAGCCAAACTTAGTTCAGCTAAGTCATTCAAATAAATAAAAATAAAAAACAAATAAATATTGAGAATTGAAAATAAGAACGATCTAATACTAGCAAAACAAAAGACTAATGATCTCCATAAACACAAAAGAGTAAAAGTAAAACAACCAGAATCATCATATGGTTCATTAGCTTCTTAAATACAGATACCTTTCTGGCTATGTGAACATTGTGTGATGGAATCCACAAGGAAAAACAGGTCTACTTTTCTATGGTAACTGGACTCGCACTCCAACTTCCGAATGAGAAGCTCCACAACCTACAAGCGACAAAGGACTTTGAAATTTTATTCTTTTAAAAAAACATAGTAACATGGAAAATAAATTCAAAATACTCAAACATATCTTTGTCAGGACAATGCAGGTCTCGAGGTATAATACAATGTAGGCATAATCATAATTATCAATCTTTACGATAGGATACAACAATATGTATCGTAACTAAGCCTCAACGACATGGTACGTAAATCTTACGATATATCGATAGAAGCTATGTAGTTAAAACAGTGTTATAATGCCGGTAAAATGGTGTTATAACGCTCGGGGGTGAGCCATTACGTATTGTCATTTTCACGATTTAGTATAATGGTACTGATATAACGACCATATAACGGTCGTTATTGAAATAACAGTTATTTGTATAACGTCGTTTTAATGTAAGATTCTAATACATTTAAAAAATAAATAAAAACTCATTTCATCTTCAACTGAAACAAAACCCTATAGATAGAGAAGAGGAGAACCAGAGCTCGATCGACGACCGACAAGTAACCAAAGAAGAGTTCAATCGCACTCTCTGACTGTCTATGCAATCTCTCAATCTGTGCGATCTCCCTGATGAAGGGAAGAGGAAAAGGAACAAAGACGAACAAAAGAAGAAGAGATCTGCGATCAAACCTCTCTAACTGTTGTTTGTTGAATATAGAAGAAGAAAAAAAAAGTATAAGAGAATATGGGGTCAATGTCTCATTGCCCTAGCATAACACACATCATTGTTGATCTGGTCAAACTTGCTCCACTTTTAAACCTTTTTATTTCGTTTTACAAGTCCATTTCACTCTTCTATTTATAAGTAGTTCACACTTAATTCAGTTTCAAAGTCACAAAGGAATTTCATCAAACAAATTCCAACGATGGTGGTGTTTTATAAATGATGGCAACAAGTTCCAATGGATTTGGTGTTTCACCATTTTCACTTAAACTCATCAAAGAGAGATATTTCTCCTATTTGCGATCACTGTTGAAGAAAAAATAAGAAGAAAGAAAAAGATGACAAAATAAGAAGTTACTAACCTGTGACCTGGAACTTCTGACCTGCTACTCAACTATAAGTTCTCCATTTCCTTTTGTACTTTTTTTTGTATTTACTTATATTGATGTTTGATAGTATGTATTAATTTAGATGTTTTTTATTTTATTTTTACCTGTTAACCTCCACCTCAAATGTCGCCGAAAACCCTGTACTTGTGATTTCATCCGCCACAAGTCTACCGCTAAGCTGGTACCTCATTAGTGTTTTGATGTTTTTGGATTTAATGTTTTGAAAAATGATTTGCTTATTTTAGTATTTACTTGTTTTGCTCTATAATACATTAATACTTAGTGGAGGTATAAAAATATATATTTAAAAAATAGTTCGTTCTGAGATTGGGGTATTGATGTTTATGGATTTAATGTTTTGAACATGACTTGCTTATTTAGTATTTACTTGTTTTGTTCTATAATACATTAATGGGTTATAAAAAAAAATTTTAAAAAAATTCGTTAAATCCCGATATATCTTGTAATGCTTCTGGACCGTTTCATGTTCATTATCCATTTTAACTGCATAGGATAGAAGACTGATGCAAGGATGTACCGCCCTTGTAAAGTGATGTGAATGAATGGATGGATAATAACCAATAGCTTGCTAATATGTGTTACACAAGACATATATCAATGGAAGTGTTTTTGGGACCATCTTGCTTGAATAAATCTTATTTATGTCTTTTATATGCTTAAATATATATTATATACTTTAAATATATTTTTGATATTTATATATTCAATTTTGCATTGTACTTACGATACACGATACGGTATGTGTATCTTAAATTTGGGTTTCCAATACACGATATGATGAATGTTTTAATAACTACGGGCATAATTCAAATGCCAAGGTTAGTCAAGATTGTATTTTAATGAATGGAAAACATGAAAATAGCTAGAAGATTAATGTGGTCAGAACCATATCAGGTCTAGAGGTAGAATTTAAGTTTATGTTTAACTATTTTCCACATGAAATTTTTTTCAGGCAAGACAACTATATTATTGCATTTGCATATGAAATTATCTTCCACGTAGAATTTATATTATGGTCATATAAGAATCAGATGATACATAACACATTAAATATGCAAATATTTATAACAAACTTCGGGGATACGCCTAATCACTAGGATACCAATTTAGTCGTCTTCATATTTTTCATTACAATCTATCCAAATCCATTAAGTCACGGGGTACATAACAAGAAAATAATTAATAATAATAATAAGTCAAGGTGTTCACACATGCTGCCTTGGCTGGATACAAAGACACGCCACAACTCGATTGCACAAGAAATACTCAAAGCTTACAGCATCATCAAATTTCCAATTCTTTATACATATTATGACCATAATAATGATGATATAGTATAACAAGATAGCAATAAGCAAGTAGCAAGATTGATCTGCAATAAGCAAGTAGTCAAGTACTTGTGGCATGTGGGAATGTCTGCAGTTGATTTTTTCAAAAAATTTATGGGTATTCGTCAAAGTAATTCTTATATATTCTTTTCTTTTCACAAGTGAGTAGAGGTGCACAGAAAACTGACTAGACCAATTTTTTTGGTAATTACAAATAATGGGTTTGGTTTGTCACTAACAAAAAAAAGTACACTTTAGGTATTGCTGGTCTTCCTTTTTAGGGAGAATAAAAAATTGAAATTAAAAACTGGAAAGTTGAAAACAATAATAATAATAATAATAATAATAGTTAAAAAGTAAAGTAAAAATAATAATGTTCGAGTTGTATAATTCAAATGAAGAATCGTTACAGGAGATTGTTCCTGAAATAGCGCATGCATATGCCTTACAATTATTCACCTCCAAAATACAACTTAATCTATGCGTCAAAACCCAAATGTCATACTAATAGAAGAAGCTTATATAAACTCACCTCACTAGCAATTCCATACTTAGCACAGTCAATGGCAAGACGAGTAGCACGCCCAATGCTTTCCTTTGTTCTTGATAATGTTTCTATCATACCTTCAAAGGCATCCCGAGCTACAGCTGCCTCAGTACCACCACTCAGTGACCCCACAGGTGCACGATATCCTGAGCTAACTTTGCCATCCTCAATTTCTTCCTTGTCTACTTCTTGTGAAGTCAACAAGCATGCCTGAACAGTTGGGGAAGCAAGAGATGTGTGCGCATTTAAACCTTTGGGATCAAGTTGTTTGGTGATACTAACACTAGATTGAACTGCCTGAACTGTAGAAGCAGGGCTAATGCTCCCTTGAACAGCTGAAACAGCGGCAATGGAAGTTGAAATATGGTTATCATGTGAATGGGCTTCTTTTCTTTTTGCCTGAGCAGCAGCAATTAGATGTCTCATAGATGTACAAGAGTTGGTTTTACCATCTCCAACAGCATCAAAACTGCAATCACGCAAACCAGTTAAAATCATTAACATGAACATATAGATCTTTAGAGATGGGCCTCAAGCAAAGTACAATAAAGCATACATACCTCTCTCCAAGGGAATCATCAGTATCAATATGTCGTTCTGCTGTGACAGCATCATGCCGCAAATTAGTTTTAGGAGTAGTCTTTGTCTTTTCAGCCAAAACTGATGGCCCGCTCTTTTGGGTTGCTACTTGGTTATAAGAATGCTTTAAGCTATCAGAAACCATACTAGAATTTTTTTCAGAGCCAATTTCTGCATTTTTTGATGTAACAATTGCAGAAGCCTTGGACTGACCCTTCATTACTTTATGCTCTACAGGTGCATCTGCAGTAACTGACCCCAACGAATTTTTTGGTAACTGCAGTACAGGCTGATCCTCCATTGGAATCAGACTTTGAGGTTCATGTCGGCCAGGGCTGCAGGAAGCATGAGTCGACCTGGTCTTTGCTGGCCTCTTCTCTTCAGATTTCTTCAGGGTGGAGGAAAGAGACTCATTGAAAAGTTTCTCAGGTGATGCCCCATTCTTAGAAGGGCAATCAAGTGCATTATCACAATTCTCGGCTGTGTGACTATTATTCTGTTTAGAACTTGCACATTTACATGTATATGTATCTTGAACAGAATTTGGCAAATTTAAGGACGAATTATTCAAAGCCACAGCAGATTGACCATGAACAGGAGTTGTGGACCCTTCATCCTCATCATCATCAAATCGGCGGACTCTCCTTCTTGAGTGGACTTGTTTAAGAGCAGACCTACCAGAATTAGAACAAGAGACTTTATCTTTAGATTGTGCCAAATTTTTCTGTTTTGTGTTGCCTTCAGTTTGAGTGGCACAATCAGATCGGTTACGCTTTGTTAAGGGTACCACAGCATCTTCACCAGGTATGTCCATCTCCATACTAGAAACTTCAGGTTTGGGTACCAAACTGGTTTTGGGTTTCATACGAGATAACAATTTTTTATTTTCCAGATTTTTACATTGTATGCTGTCGGCAGCACCTGAGCTTGGAGAATCATTTTTCTTGATTCTTGAAATTGCTTTCTTCGAAGAAGATGTAACAGAGGATGCAAATTTTGACTTTTTGGCAGGAGGTGAATCCTCAATATCATCCAAACCACCCTTTCTATCTCTAAATTCAGATCCTGCTTTGTGTTGATCTTCAAAGAGGATTGACTCATGTTTGCCATATTCATCAGACTTCTCAATAGTCCCATTGCTACAGTCACGAACACCATATGACTTGTCTCCTTCCTCAGATTGATTTGGTGTTTTTACAAAGCTTTTCTGTTTCTTCTTTTTGTTGGCATCAGTATCAGATTTTGGAGTCTGTGAGGATGATTCCTTTGTGCTCTTACATGGAGTGATTTTCATTTGCCCAGATTCACCGCGAACACCATCATCAAACTCTTTGCGCTTCGCAGATACTGAAAACGAATTCGCATTCCTATTCACTTCCACTGTAAAATATCCTTTCTTTTTTGTATTGTTGGTAACCTTTGCCGGCCTCTGACTATTAGCCTTTGATGATCGAACAGGTTGCTCTGAAGAAGACAACCGTAGAGAACAATCCATTTCATCATCCATCATCCCTCTGGAAAAATTACGCTCATTTTCAGAGGACGGCTTCCTTTCAGCATTTAAGTTTTCTGAACAATCCCCTGCTTTATCAAGTTCAGGAAAAACATTCTTACCATCTTCACCTCTATCACCAGACACTTCTTCCTTCAACTGCAATGAGTTGTCTAACTTGGATGTCAACATGTCTGTCTTTCCTGCTTGAGTAGAACTATTGGCGGTTTTGCTACCTTTTCTAGCAGTTAAAATTGGAGATAAACACTCCTCATTACATGAAATCCTAGGCTTTATACCCTCTTCAGTAACACCCTGCCTATGCAAAGAGGGCTCCAACCCATGCATTTCATCACCTCGCACATCACTACAGGCGTGTCCCGTTTGCCCATCTATGTCAACCTCATCTTTCATTTCAATTTCTCCATCATCAATTGTATCCATGTCACGAGGTGCTTCTCGATCTATATCCACTGAAGATTTGCCCGTATTTTGTTGCTGCTTTTCAAAAGCCTCACAGATCTCCTTCACAGCACGGGAAAAATCTTTGACAGTCTTGCCTTGACAGCGAGCTGACAATTTAGTTTTTGCTTCACTAGTAAATTCTTGAATATCAGGGGGAGCAATGAACGCACTGCATGTAAGAAATAGCAAATTAGGAAGATGAGTGGCCACCGTGAATCTGCACTTTCCCTTTAGGTACAACAAACATATCAGCCGCCAAATTTGTCAAATGCCTTGATAATGTACAAAAAATAGTTGCATGAGAGAAGCGGAAAAACAGGGAAATGGCAAGCAATAAGCTCAATGCACTGCATAACACAATAAAAGATCCTCCATTGGAGGATTACACCTAAAAGAAGCACACCAAGAATACTTATTTAACATATATTTTATGATCGTAGATACATAATTCATGCTTCTACTGAACAATACAAAATTCTACTTTGCAGAATAATATTATTCAACTCAAAGAATGAAGTATAACATATTGCAATATATTACACAATAAGTAATGATATATATGTTTACTATAGATAACTATTTAGGTCAAATGCCCACTAGAACAGAACAATGCCAGTGAGCTACTTCCTTTGTGTCTCATAAATGCACTGTATTTATTGACTTACCTAGTAACCATTCAAGAAACCTAAAAACTAATTTGGACTTCAAATAAACAAAAGCAACCATATAAACGAATAACACTTACATTTCCTCAGTTCCAAAGAACTGAACAAAGTATTTCTTAGGGTCGGGTGACCGCTCCCAATCCTCTGGACAACTAATCTGCATACATGAAATCCCAACATAATTAAACAATGTATAAAATTGGGTACACAGTTGATATAGATAGTAGACAGTTGAAGATGCAAGACGACAAAACTCTGACTTCTAAAACCACGAATAACAACCCCAAAAAGTTGTGAATCTTTCAAGTACAAACTGCAGTTTAATTTGCCAATAGCTTCAAACAATTGCATTATATCAAATTCACAACCACAAATCATGCATTGACGTTCGAAACAAAAAAAAGACCATTCTTCACAACGAATTTTGCGGTTTAGTCAAAGAATACTGCCCTAATTGCCTGATAAGAATCTGAGAAGTTCCAATTACTTCAACTTATCAACTAAAATCACAATTAAGCTACCGAGCTTCGGGCTATTGCCGTAAAATCATATAAAAACCCTAATTCTCACATTAACACTCAATCTTCAAATGTCCAAATGTTTGCTTCAACTTAAATAACATTCAAAAACCAATGTAAAATATACATTCATCTAACACTGAAGTCCTAGCCCCCAATCATTATTTCAGAACCCCAATCATTATATCAGAACCCCCATCAAAATTCGATTGCGATACCGAAAATTACCCAATACCCATAATTAAAAAAGTAAAATTCCGAGGGGCAGTACCTTTGCAGGCCATGCTGGGAATCCTTTAACCTTGGCAAGAACGAGATCGCCCAAACTCAACTTGCTCTTGGTCTTGCTTCGATTGGCTCCTCTTTTGCGCCCTCCAGCCATGGAAACAGAAACCTAAATCAAACCTCTTCGTGCCCCAAACTAAAACCCTCAAGGGATCAAATAACCGAACTGATTCGAGAAAGGGGAGAGGGTTTGGGATTCGGATAGGAGCGAAGAAGAGGAGGTGGAGATGGAGAGGTGAAGAGTGGTTAGGGCGGAGGAATCTGGCAGTACGAATAGCAATGCGAGTGGTAAAGGTTCTGCATTTGGAAAGAGGGACCGAATGAAAGCGCGCCAGATGGTGAGAGAGCGATGAAGGTGAAGAACAGAGAAGGGGAGGAGAGAGGGAGAGATTTTGCGTTGAGAGAGGAGAGAAGGAAGACAGAGGTTTTTAACCGGGGCTGGAGTCACTTCACTTGGGTTGGAATCTTGATCTAGCGTTTTTTGTGTCGCGTGAGGAGCGCATGGTCGTTGAGAAAAATAATGTGTGTGATGAGTTTCAATGATTATTGGTCACATATATTATAATTTAGTGTTTTTATTAACATGTATTCGGGGAGAGTCAGGCATGGCAACGATGCAATATGCCAGAGTTACCCGTGACAATAATACTCACACAACTAGTTTATAAGGAAGAAAGTCATAAGAGAAGTTTTATACTCTCTTTTCACTAAACAAACTCATTGTTTCTTCTTTTGAAATATTTTTTTCTCTCGACTTAATCGTTACTTCATATTTTAATACTCTCAAGGTTTAGGTTTTCGATATGAATATTTAAACTTATACGTTTCATCATTTTTTAAAGAAAATTTTAACATAAACCAAGCAAATGTCAAAGGGACTACGCCCGTATATATTATGGGAGAGGAGATGAATAATCTTTAAAACAAGAGATCTCACGCTAACATATAAATTGATAAGTGAAAAACAAATAACTTTGACATCTCAACAACTTACTAATTGCCTTACATACCCAACATTAGTTGCAACTTGTGCAACTATTCTATAGGCTTGTATGTGTGAAAAAAGGTAAAAAAAATTCATTATGTGCATCTCTCATCTTGATCATTATGTCAATAATTCAATTAGTTCATCTAAAATTTAAATACATCAAAACACTTATGTTGAATATGATCATTCAACGTTTCAAATCTCCACACACTTCCTGAGACATCGAAGGAACCTTAGATTTCCAATGTGAATTTCGAATCTTTATTTTCCAAGATAAAAGTATTTATTTATTTCACTCCTTCTCTCACATCTACATTTTACCACTTTCTTCACAAACTAATTTTCATAATTTTCTCGAGCTCATATGTTTGACATGCTGTAAACCATTACATTATCCCTAAACATCTTCACTTTATTCATATATTTGTCTCGCTTATTCTCACGTTTATAAATAAATTATGCTCAAAATTCATTTGAGATCACTTTTGAAATAAAAAATAAAATTAAAATTATAGTTCAATGTTGGACATCTTTAAAGTCATTGTTGTAATATTGAATATATGAAAAATGTTGTTAAAAGTTCATGCATCAACCTATTTACTAATTATTGTCTCTTAAAATAGTATTATTATAAAAGACTCGATATGAAATAAAATGTTATTCAATCAAAATTATACATGGTGATATAAAATTTAGCTATTATGTAGAAATTATAATACAAAATAAGCGATGTTCAATGTCATAATTATTTTGAAATATAAGCTATGTTCAATGTCATAATTATTTTGAAATATATTTGTAACGTAGTCAAAGTATCGTTGCAATGACTTACTACATACATACAATTCATTCAACAAGTGGATACCTACTTCGATAATATATCATGTATATTCTCTTATAACATGACAAACTTGAGAATTGAGCGTACTATATTCATTTCACAACATTATGAAATCATTGTTTCATACATTAAGCGTAATTATGGTAAATTTATTTTTGTTGGCCGTGATTGGGATACATCATTGTCATTTATTGTAGTTATGATAATTTATAATAATAATAATAAAAAAAAATAATAATAATAATAATAATAATAATAATAATAATAATAATAATAATAATACAGTTCACAACTTTATTGTTGCAATGACATACTAAATACATGCAATAGATGGATATGTAATTCGATATACATTATGTATATTCTCTTATAACATGACAAACTTGAAAATTTGAGCCCACTCTATTCATTTCACAACATTATGAAATCGTTGTTTCATACATTAAACATAATTATAGTTAGAAAAAAATTGTTGGCCGTGATTGGGATACATCATTGTCATTGATTGCAATTATGATAAATTATAATAATAATAGCAGCAGTAATAGTAGTGGCAGTGATAATAATAATAATAATAATAATAATAATAATAATCTTCTATCTTACAGAACAAGATGTTGTTTGAGGTTGGAGATAAAAGACGGTTGAGATTTACTAAATATAAGAATCTAATGGATCCTATAGAACTTAAAGCACCAATAGTGCATGGGTTTGATTGCAATATCCAACATTTTTATATTTATTTATTTTTCTTCAATTGTTGATGGTAGTGATTAGGCATGTAAGTATGATGGATGAAAACTTAAGGATAATTAATAATATATTGGCTTAATCAAGTATTAACAAGTTATAATGGGGTGTTGAAAATAAAGTAGAATAAACTCTATGTATCATGTTAAACTTTTATTGTGTCAACGACACGGGGAATACCCTAGTCTATATTACAAATCAGGATGGTGTTTGAAGTGGGAGATAAAATATGGCCGAGATTTATCCAACTATGAGAATCTAACGTATAACATAGAACTTTAGGCACCAAGAGTGCATGGGATCGATTCCCATACCCAACATTTTGATTTTTTTATCTTGATATTTAAAGTAAACTAAACTCTATTTATCAAGTTAAACTTTTATCGTGTCAATGGCACAGGGAATACCCTAATCTTATATTACAAATCAGAATGGTGTTTGAGGTTGGAAATAAAAGACGACTGAGATTTACTCAAATATAAAAATCTAACAGATCACATATAACTTAAAACACCAAGAGTGCATGAGTTCAGTTCTCATACCCAACATTTTGATATTTATTTATTTTTCTACAATTGTTAATGATAATTAGGCATGTAAGTATGAAGGATAAAAACTTAAGGGTGATTATATTTTGAAAAGTTTTAAACTTTTAATGTGCCAACGACACGAGGAATACCCTAGTAGTAATACAAAGTAAGCTCTAGATCGCACAAAATCTTGGTGGTTGGAACTCAAATCTATTATGAATCGTAAATCCCAAACGATCTAAAATATTTCTCAAGTTTGTGCCTTGTGTTGTCTCTCTCTCTAGTCGCTTGCTCACACTGGGTTTCTCTCTTCCGCTCTCTCAAACTGAATTGAATTTTGAAGAAATAGAAATCTCTCTTTCGCGCTTCTAATCTTCGACAAAACCCTAGCTTCACATGTCATCGAAGCGGTTTTTTATTGATCGACATATCGCTCATAATTATACAATTCACAACTTTATTATTAAGGATAATTGGTGAATTTTTAAATTGCAATTGGTAGTTGTACCCAACGCCTAATTATAAATTGGGATGGTATTAGAGGTTGGAGATAAAAGACAACTGAGATTTATCAACCTATGAACATAGAACTTCAAGCACCGAGAGTGCATGGGATCGATTTCCATACCCAACATTTGATTTTTTTTATCTTGATATTTAAAGTAAACTAAACTCTATTTATCAAGTTAAACTTTTATCGTGCCAATGGCACGGGGAATACCCTAGTCTTATATTACAAATTAGAATGATATTTGAGGTTGGATATGAAAGACGGCTGAGATTTACTTAAATATAAGAATCTAACGGATCACATATAACTTAAAGCACCAAGAGTGCATGGGCTCGATTCCCATACCCAATATTTTGATATTTATTTATTTATTTATTTATTTTTCTGCCATTGTTAATAGTGATTAGGCATGTAAGTATGAATGATGAAAACTTAAGGGTGATCATTTTTTACAAGTTTTAAACTTTTAACGTGTCAACGGCACGGGGAATACCCTAGTAGTAATACAAAGCAAGCCCTTGATCGCACAAAATCTTGGTATTCCCCGTGTCAATGGCACGATAAAAGTTTAACTTGATAAATAGAGTTTAGTCTACTTTAAATATCAAGATAAAAAAATAAAATGTTGGGTATGGGAATCGATCCCATACACTCTTGGTGCTTGAAGCTCTATGTTATCTGTTAGATTCTCATAGTTGGATAAATCTCAGTCGTCTTTTATCTCCAACCTCAAATACCAACCCGATTTATAATTAGGCGCTGGGTACAACTACCAATTACAATTTAAAAGATTCACCAATTATCCTTAATAATAAAGTTGTGATCTGTATAATTACGAGCAAGATGTCAATCAATCAAAAACCGTTTCGATGACATGCAAATGTAGGGTTTTGTCGAAGATCAGAGGCGCGAAAGAGAGATTCTATGTCTTCGAAATTCAATTCAATTCAATTTGAGAGAGCGGAAGATAGAAACCCAGTGTGAGCGAGCGACTAGAGAGAGAGACAACACAAGGCACAAACTTGAGAAGTATTTTAGATCGTTTGGGATTTACGATTCATAATAGATTTGAGTTCCAACAACCAAGATTTTGTGCGATCTAGAGCTTGCTTTGTATTACTATTAGGGTATTCTCCGTGCCGTTGGCACATTAAAAGTTTAAAACTTGTCAAACTATGATCACCCTTAAGTTTTCATCTTTCATACTTACATGCTAATGACCATAAACAATTGCAGAAAATTAAATACATATTAAAATGTTGGGTATGAGAATCGAACCCATGCACTCTTAGTGTTTTAAGTTACATGTGATCCGTTAGATTCTTATATTTAAGTAAATTTCAGCTGTCTTTTATTTTCAACCTCAAACACCTGATTTGTAATATAAGACTAGGGTATTCCCCGTGCCATTAGCACAATAAAAGTTTAACTTGATAAATAGAGTTTCGTCTACTTTAAATATCAAGATAAAAAAAATCAAAATGTTGGGTATGGGAATCGATCCCATGCACTCTTGGTGTTTGAAGTTCTATGTTATCCGCTAGATTCTCATAGTTGGATAAATCTCGGCTGTCTTTTATCTCCAACTTCAAACACTATCCTGATTTGTAACTCAAATCTATTATAAATCGTAAATCCCCAACGATCTAAATTTTTTTAAAAGTCTGTGCCTTGTGTTGTCTCTCTCTAGTCGCTCGCTCACACTGGGTTTCTCTCTTCTGCTCTCTCAAACTGAATTGAATTTCGAAGAAATAGAAATCTCTCTTCCGCGCCTCTGATTTTCGACAAAACCCTACCTTTGCATGTCATCGAAGCGGTTTCTGATTGGTTGACGTCTCGCTTGTAATAATACATTTCAAAACTTTATTATTAAGGATAATTGGTGAATATTTTAAATTGCAATTAGTAGTTGTACCCGGCGCCTGATTATAACCTCGTCCTCTCCAACTACGAAGATATATATTTTCCACTAACAACAAGTATTGTAATAAAAACGTATTGTGAAAAAATAGAATGAGAACAAAGTTAATTCATTGGTTTATTTTCTTGTATATTTTTATTCTTTCACCTTTCGATATACTAAACTACCAAATTACCACCCCTGCTATCAGTAATAAATCCACCAAGGGATCTACAAAGTTTTCGTTGTATGTTGTGCATCATCATCATGTTAATTGTCAGTATCGTTATCTCAAACTCTTGAACCAACATTTAGCAATAAAGATATTTCACTTGTATTCGCAAAGATGAAATTGGTTTTAAGAGTTTACAATGAAATAATATTTGGCCGAATTTTAAGTTTTTTATATATTCTCGTGACATTTTGTAACATATCGTGATATATATGCGATTTCTCATTAATAATAGTCATTATTTTACATTTGAAATATTTTACATATATTATTTTATCCTTTGAACTAAAATATTTCGTAGATGTTTTTGAAATATTTTTCAAATTATGTTAAATAGCTAAAAAAAGAGTTTATATATTCACTTGATTATTTTGCACATGACAAACAATGGTTGAAGGTATTTCGTCCTATGTATAATAAAATAATATAAATATAAAGGCAGACATACCCACACCCTGCACACAAACAACTAACAAAATCAAAATTGAAAGCACATATAAACAAAGTGAAAAAATCTAATAAAAAATACAAAATAAATACATCATAACACTCGGATGAAGTAATCTCTGACTTTGTCTTGCTTATTAATTGAAACAATTTTCTAGCTTATAGCAGCAGTAGAAATCACCATATCCATATTTTGTGGCATATAGGTGAGCTGGCTTAGTTTGTATAAATTTATGATGCATTTCTATCATGGCTGACTTCAATGATGTCTGAACTTATCCAATGTACATTGACAATATTGATAAGAGTGTCAACAACATATACCTTATGAATTTGATTAGATTCATAACAATTGAACATTATATTACTTTGTCAACTACAAGCATTGAAAAATATTATTTATCTCAAACTAAGGAATATTTTACTTGGTAAAGTCCCCAATAAACATCAACAACACTTGGACATGTCTTGTCTCATATTATACCATTATAACCTTTCTGCATAAAGTTTAAAACTTCATCATAGTTCAAGGTTATCCACCACTTCTCTGAGCGATATTATTTTCAAAGATTAAGAGATTTTTTCCTCACTCTTAATTGGCATTCTCCATGTGTGACTGAATCTAACATCATTTTGTTTACTTTTTCTCAAATGACGAATTTTTCTTCCTCAAATTTCATTCTTCATCTTTGACTTGATATGAAAACTCAGTATTTTGTATTTGGCTTTGAAGCATATCTCGTATATTTACGCAACACCAGTCTTATAAATTTATGCAACATTAGTGTAACGTTGCAATAAATATTGTATAAAAATAAAATAAATATTATTGAAATGGTCATTCTTAGCACGATACACATAGTGTTTGTGCCACACAATGAAGAAGATGCCTAAAAAGTTTAGTTCCTTTAGCTAAAATAAATTCTTCAAAATAGTTATGTAAATAACAATTTATGATTTATTGACTTGTTAACAGTTTCAAGAGCTTTAAAATAATTTATTGTCCACTCTATAAATCAAATGGGATAATTGACGATGTTACACAATAGGTTCAGCAGTAACTGGATCCACCAGTATTGTAGCGGTGTGTCCAACACCAAGACCCTATTATACTCATTGACTATCTATATTGCAATGTCGGACTTCGGCTTTGCGCACAGGCAAAAAAATGGCTAGGCGTTAGCACAACAACTTTCGCGCCACACTTATCGGTATAGTACCAATATTAGAGTTATAGCTAAGGTATATTGTAAAAATATTTAGTGACAACCTTTACTGAGCCAAGATATTGTATTAATTTTATTTAAGATTTATTTAGAATCTAATTTTGATACTCTATAAAGTATAACTTCAATACACTATAAAGTAAAAATAATTTGTATTTGTAATATATCTACCAAATGTAATTATTCATGTTTAAAAGTGATTCACGCCATCTTCAATATGTAATGTTTAGTAAATATCAAAGCTTAATGCAAACAATAAATTTACCATTTTTTAAACGAGTTGTTTTTTATTTTTCTTATGTACTTTCAATTCACTTTAGGTATTGACCTTATTGATTTCATTACCATCCAATTTAATCCTCCAACATATATTGACCTCTAGTAAGGTAGATCATTGTTAATGTGTGTTTAGAATATTCAAACTAAAGCTAGGGTTATTCATGGTTCGATTTGACAAAAATCCAAACCAAATGCGTAGCATAACTAAAATATATATATATATATATATATATATATATATATATATATATATATATATATATATATATATATATATATATTTCGGTTCGATTCCCTTTTTTCAACTCAAAATCGAAAATCGGACTATCACTTCACTTCCTTTTCAAAATATTACAAACCGAACCAAATCAAAATTGAAATAAAACTGAACCAAATTGATCGGTTCGAGCGGCTTAGTCTATTTGTTAGGTTTTTTTTTCTAGCACTAACTAAAAGCTTATTATAGGAAAATATTTTCAATATCAATAAACAAAATTTTCTAATAGCTTAATGTTGAAAACTTTACTATATGTTTGTAATTGTAGGACCTACATTTTGGAATGCATGTCTATTTTGTATAGATTATTTATGTTAACATTTGTTATTAATAAATTAATCTTTATGACAACCCTTCAAATTGTTATTATATGAAATTTGATTTTTTGTTTTAAGGACACACAACAAAATCGTTTAAGACATTTTAGAAAAAATATTATTCTTGTTATTTAAAATATAACATTAAAGAGTTGTTCTCTCAACGTAATGTATATCTAAGTAGGGTGCTTCATACATGTTTGTAGATGATTTTGACAATTCAATCAGTACAAGCCTCAACTATACATAAAAGAGGCTAAATATTTGTGTTTTTCTATCAAATAATGAGTTGAGACAAAATTAAACTTTGATCTACTAAGACGTCTTATTTGAACCTCAACACTACCTAAAACATTAGAGTAGAAAGTTTATAGAATATATGTGCAATGTACAAGAAAAAATATCTTAGAACTAATATCTTCATGTATGTGTGTAGATGGTACAAGGTTAATTAATTTGATATTAAGAAATGTATCCTAAATGTTAACAAATATTCAAAGGTTACATAAATGCATGTTACAAATTTTTACAAATATCTCATGAGTATCTAATAAATCTTCTACATTCGTTTTACAGCTGCTAACAAATGGCATGCAACCATTACAATTACCATAGTCTTATTTCAAATCATCCAAAGTTATATTAAATTATGTAGTTTATATATCAAAATTTCAAGAGATTAATTATCATTTCACTATCTGAATAGTATTTATCGCCCAAATACGACTACATAGAAAAATTACAATATAAATTATTTATGTGAATACTGTTGCATAAGTGATAATTGTTCACAATAGCTAAAAACTTAAAATATTTTGTTGTACATTAAAGTTTCTTACCTTAAAAAGTGATCATTAACCCATTATTGTAGCGTTGTTGATTTTGGTCAAAGAAACGATGAGCTGGATCTAAAATAACAAAAATAAAATAATTGGATTAAAGAAAAGTAAATGAAATACTTAACATAGTTTAATAATGTCTTCACGTGCATACACATAAAAACTATAAATTTTAGTTAACCACGTCAATAACTTTTTCAAAAACTTTTCGACTAATTTAGACATAAATCTTGCATTCATTGAAATCAAATTGAAATCTAATACTTATTTTTTTCGTCGAATTATGATTGTGAAATTGCAATCTCCTTCAAATGATAGTGGGCTGAATGATACACAATTAATCAATTAAGTTGTTTTTAGTTAGAATCCACATTCAATATTGCATTCATTGTCTTTTTTTTTTTCCATCCATCATGAGATCGTAGTTGTGCCTCATTGTATTCCTCTTCCTTTATATTCTAAACTCTTTGCTTCATCAATAAATCCCTCTTTGAAGTTTACCAAACATAGTTGATTTGTTTATGAAAATGAAATGTGAGTTTGATACTAGTTGCAAAATAATATTGAGAAAGGCCATGTTAGGAGTAGACATGGTGGTGGCGGTTAATTAGGTAAGAAGATGATGAAGAAAGTAGATTTAATGTTCATTTTGTATTTCAAGTGTATTTGAAACATTAGATTTCGTTGATATGTTATATCATTTATTTTTAATTTTGACCATTGGTTGTAGTTTGAGATGTGCATGTATTAACCGATTTAATGATCAATAGATGGAATTGTGAGTTCAACGAAAAAATGTTCATCTTGAGTAGGGTTAGTGTGACTTTAGATCTCGTAGTTAGTGCTAGCTTTAAGTCTGGATCCCAAGACCCCATTGATCGTCAATTATTTGTCCATCCAATTGACTAGGGGTGGACATCCTATCCAGCGATACCGATCTCGTCTCGGTCCCATCCCATTCCGTCCCGATTTTTTCGGGACCTTTTTGGATTAATCAAACTCATCTCGATCTCGTCCCGTCTCGATCTAGAATGAGATGGGATCAGGATGGAGATTTTTAATCCCACTCATCCCGTCCCGTCCCGAACTTATTTATTTAAATTATTATTAATTTTAATCAAACTACTCTTCTAAAAGAAAGTTTAGGATGTGTTGAAATTAAATCAAAACATCTATTCTTTGAAAACTTGTTTGATTTGGTATTCTTTGTTTAGATGGAAATTTCGGTTTGAATATTTTAAATCAATAGAACCCATGAAAATTTATGTTTTTTCACATTTTAGATTAATTATATGATAATTATTCTTGTAGAAAATAAAGGCAAATGAAGGGTTAGTTTAGTTTTGCACTATAAGGTATGTAGTTGGAAATTTGGTCAATGAGCAATATTTTTCATTTTTGAACTTATATTAAGATAACTTGAGAACTTATATCATTTTTTAGCAATGTGAGATGAAATTTTATATGACATTTTATATTGTTATGATGAAAGTTACATGTACATAAATTATGCATTATTGGTGTGTGAGCAATATGAGATGAATTTTTTTTGTTATTTTTCATTGGAAGACTATTTAGTACATGTTCATCCCGTCCCGTCCCGTTCCTGAACGAACGGGATGGGATAGGGATGAGGTTCATCCCGTCCCGTGCCCACCCCTACAAACAATAAGGTATTTTTTAACTTAGTCTATAGTTATTTACTTATCCCTAGATCCCAACTGAAGTTCATGTTAAAAACATCGGTCCTAAACGCAAAGGTGGTACAAATTATGAGACCTAAAATCTAATTTTTTTTTATATCAAAGTTAATAAAATTTTAAATAGACAACCATTTAACTGATAGACGAAAAACTAGGGTTGAAAAGCAAATCAACGATTCGATTTTTCGCCTAAATCGAGAATCGAACCGACTTTTATCGGTTTCAAATTTTTTAAAACAAAATCAAACTGAACATTAAGAAAATCAAACGAATCTTAATTTAAATAATCACAAACCGATCCGACCAACTAAAATGTTACTAAAATCAAATCGACTGACTAAATTTAACACATATAATATAATATCATATATATTCGGATGGTTCGACTTTGTCGGTTAAAATCACTTGAAAACCGAATCGACCATATCGGTTTAGAATTTTCTAAAATCGAGCAGAACTAATTGGTTTGATTTTGACCAGTTGGTCGATTTAATCGGTTTAGTCAGTTTTGTGTTCAACACTTTGAAAAATTGTTTGTCAATGGGGTAAACATAGTATTGGTATGTAGGTTGAAAGCCAACATAGGACTTAAGCTCAAAGTTAGTACTATCTTTGAGACCTAAAGTGTAAATAACCCTTTTGGATATATAAGTGGCAACTGTTGATTAAGAATTTGTTTTAGGCGCCAACTTCTGAATCAACTTGATGATACACCGAATCGTCATTTCATCTATATCGTACACGTGTCACAATGATCTATAGGAATAACAACCCCAAGCGACGTCAAGCCCGTGAAGTACAGTCTGCCAGACGGACCTGAATTACTGTGTCCTGCTAAGCCTATACGTCTCACAACCATACCCAATATCTGTAAGGCCTATTTAAGCAAATATCTTGGGGATCAGCTTCGGATGGGCAAGCCAGCAACACTTTGTCTCCAACTAGGAAGCAAATACCAGAGTATACGTCGTATGTGGAAACTTTCACCTATGGACAACACTCCAATTGGGGACTATCTCCCACGTATCTAGGGGGACAAGCCTAACAAATAAACTTCCCTCCTCATGACGACTCCTAATTAGAGAATGATCTCCAAGAATATTTCTTTCCTAAACTATGCCACTGATGGCCTGGTCGAACCAGGACTCCAACACTATAATAAGATAGGAGAGGTTGGTGAACAAAAATACGCTACAAATTATCTGTTTACAACTTTAAGCCTTCCTCAGATCCATGTCTGACTTTAGCAGCTGAGTGCCATCGGCCACCACAATGGTGGTCCGTGGTTCACGTGCGTTCCTTGTGTAGGTCAGCAGGTCAAGTAGGGAGCGAAAATCGAATGCATCAGTTTGGCGTTGTCCGTGGGGAACGACAAAGTTCCTAGCAAAGCATTGACATCATCTCTCTTCAGAGTTCTAGAAGATGGTGACCCCCAGATCCCGTAACAATGGAGACTAGCGAGACAAGTCGAATGCTCAGACTGGCGTTATACCATCGGTTCCAGTGATACCGACGACACTGGAGGAGCAGGCTTGCACACCCGTGCCAGCGGCAACGGCAACGACAATGGACCCCAGGATGGATCTGCAATCATCCCATATACAACAGATCTTGCGAATGATGAAGATACTCAAATCCATGAAGCAAAAGCCGGATGAGACATTAAGAACATACGTCACGCGCTTCAATGACGAGTCGACTTCCATCAACGTTTGTAACGACGCAACAACCGTCGCAACCTTCACCGATGGTTTGAGGAACAACAAGTTCTATAACTTTCTAACTTTGGATCCCCCGACAAATATGACATACCTGATAAAGGAAGCACAAAGTTACATCGTTCTAGACAAGGAGCAGACAACCAGGAAAAAGGTAGAATCCGAGGAAAAACCCTATGTCCCTTCCGATGACGAAGTAAGGGACGAATCGGCAAGCACGATACACATAATCCATAGGGCACATTCTGAATTTGAACAATCAAATAGGTCCAAAAAATAGCCCTCAAAGAGATGAGGGTCCGAGCGATATGCAGTGACCAACAGATGTCAAGTGTGCGGAGCCTTGATCCTCCTATATCACTAGCCTTTACGGACAAAGATCTCCGGGGTGTCCAGCTTCCACATAATGAAGCTATGTTAGTCACAATCTCCCTAGCAAGCTGCGAAGTAAGGAGATCATTGGTGGACACGAGGAGCTTATTGAATGTTCTATTCCTCCATATGTTCCATAACATGCAGCTAAAGGAAGATGTCCTAACTCTTGATAGTCGTCCGATGATTGATTTCAGCGGCAAAAAGCATTTCCCGATGGGAAAGATACAACTAACAGTGGTCGCGGGAGAGCCACAATTTCAGAAAATCTTGTTTCAAGAGTTTATAGTGATCGACGCATCGTCCACTTATAACGTTGTTCTGGGGAGGCTCTGGCTACACCAAATAGAAACAATAGCTTCCACTCTGCACCAATACTTCAAGTACCCAGTCAATCAAATAGCTGGTACCATACGAGGGGACCAAGTAGCGGCCAGAGAATGCCAATACGTGACCCCACAACAGCCTGATAATTTTCAACTGGCAACTAAGCCCGCGGCCAGGATGTTTCTTAATCTTGCCAAAGAAGTTGGGATAGAGCAATCAATCTCAGACGATGAAGCTCCAGTGGGCCCCAGGGGTAGACCCAACATCGGTCAACCGGAGGTAGAAACCGTCACGGTTTACTTTGACATCCCTTCAACAATATTTGGCGGAGATGCTGACAAAGCTACTACAATATAACCAAGACGTCTTTGCCTGGACCATACGAGACATGGTAGGAATCGACCCATCAGTGATCACTCATCGCTTAGAGGTGGACCCCACATGGAAAACCATACGGCAGAAGAAGAGGCTCTTGGTGCCTGAAAGAAATAAAATCATCAACAAGGAGGTACAACGATTACTCAATGTGGACATGATCAAGGAAGCGCAATACCCGGATTGACAGGCAAACACCGTACTGGTAAGGAAGAAAAATGGGAAGTGGAGAGTCTATGTAGACTACTCGGACTTGAACAAGGCGTGCCCGAAGGACAACTTCCCACTTCCCCGCATCGATCAGGTCGTGGACGCCACATCCGGACACAACTTTCTGAGCTTCAAGGACGACTACTCAGGCTTCAACCAGATATTAATGCACCCCCAGATCAAGAAAAAACATCTTTCATAACTGATAGAGGAATATATTGCTACAGGGTGTTGCCGTTCGGCTTGAAGAACGCGGTGCAACGTATCAGCGACTGGTGAACCGAATGTTCAAAGAACAAATCGACAAGAACATGGAAGTGTACATAGATGATATGCTGGTTCAGAGCCTCCATAACCCCAACCACATAGCAAACCTCACCGAAGCATTTAGTCAACTCCGAAGGTATTAGATGAAATTCAACCACAAAAGTGTATGTTCGGAGTCGAGTCAGGGAAATTCTTAGGTTACATAGTGACCAAAAGGGAATTCGAAGCTTATCCAAAGCAGATTCAGATTCTTCTTGACATGAAACCCCCCGCCAAGATCAGAGACGTTCAGAGCCTGACTGGGAGGGTAGCAACACTCAACAAGTTTATATCCAAATCATCTAAATGCATTCCCATCTTCAAAATATTGAGAAGAAGCAAAAGATTCTAATAGGATGAAGAGTATGAACAAGCCTTCCAAAATCTGAAGGCGGACATGGGGAGCCCCGAACTGCCGTCGAAACCGACAATAGGAGAAACATTTTACTTGTACTTGTCTGTCTCCAAGCATGCCGTCATTTCAGTCCTTGTTGTGACGATTGGGGAATCCAAGACCAGTGTACTACGCCAGTAAGACCTTCGTAGAAGAGGAGACACATTACCCAGACTTGGAGAAAATATAGCTCTGGAACTGGTCATATCCTCGAAGAAGTTGAGGCCTTATTTTCAGGCCCACTTTATAACAGTTCTGACCAATCACCCGTTCCGCACGGTATTTCACAAGCCAGAGTTATAAGGAAGAATGGTGAAATGGTCGGTAGAACTCGAAAAGTTTGACATAAGTTATGCCTCAAAAACCACCATCAAAGCCCAAGTGCTGGCGAATTTCATCGCCGAGTTTACCAGCAGAGAGGAACCCAGGGGAGACTTTCAATCTCACGATTTAGACAATCAAGGATGGACCTTGCGTTGTGATGTGTCATCAACAGGAAAAGCAAACGGAGTTGGAATCACCCTCCGCTCCCCAAGCGGTTTCACCCTCGAGAAAGCTGTCAGGTTCGGTTTTCCTGCCTCAAATAACGAAGTTGAATATGAGGCCCTCATGTTCGGCCTGAAGCTAGCAAAAGGGATCGAGATAGATTAGTTAACATCGTATAACGACTCAAGACTAGTAGTCAACCAGTTAAAAGGAGAATTCAACAGCAAAGATCCCCGCATGATAGCCTACCGTGGAAATGTACTCCGCGCAATAAGTAGATTCAAGAGATGTGAACTCTTACAATGCCCCCGATACGACATTAAAAGAGTTGATTCAGTAGCCAAGGAAGCCTCAGCCTCCCCAGAAGTCTCGAACGGTCTCATTGAATACCAAGAACAATCAAGCCTTGATGAAGAAGAGCCCAGAATGTTTGCGCCACAAACACAGAGGCAAGTTGGATGACTTCAGTTCTTGAATACATCGATAGCGGAGCCTTGCTGACCGAGAAGGTCGAAGCCAGAAAACTTAGAAGTAGAGCAATGTGGTACACTATCTTAAACGACAAGTTATACAGGAGATCAGCAACCGGACCACTGCTCCGATGCTTGTCCCCTTCCGAGGTGGATCAGGTCCTGAGAAAGATCCACGACGAAATATGTGGAAACATCTGAGTGGGAGAACCATTGCTCACAAAGCTCTAACCCTTGGGTACTATTGTTCGATGATGCAATGAGATGCCAAATATATTGTCCATAAGTGCGACAAATGTCAGAGGTTCGCGCCATACACTCACATGCCTGCCTAACCACTGATACCGATGACTAGTCCATGGCCATTCGCGCAATAGGGGATGGACATCGTCAGGCCACTCCCAACATCAACTGGTAAAAAGTTCATTTTTGTGGCAGTCAACTATTTCTCCAAATGAGTTGAAGCCGAGCCCTTATCCAAAATAGGGTAAATCAAAATAGAAAAGTTCATATGGGCAACAATCGTCTGCAGGTTTGGCATCCCCAGAGTATTGGTCAGCGATAACGAAACTCATTTCGAATGTAGCAAGGTTAAAAAACTATGTGAAAGTCTGAACATCAGTCACCACTTCTCCTCGCTAGGGCATCCACAAGCCAACGTCCAAGCGGAGGTTACTAACCGAACGATCTTGGAAGTGATCAAAAGAAAGATTGACGCAGCTAAGGGAAAATGGATTTCAGAGCTACCAAGAATACTCTGGGCGTATCAGACAACCAAAAGAACCCTGACCGGAGAAACATCCTTTGCCCTAGCCTATGGGTCAGAAGCCAGGGTTCAGGTGGAAATCAAAGTGCCTACCTTCCGAATGGAGAAGTTTAGAGCAGATGATAATGACGAAGCCTTGTGCGTCAGACTGAACCTCCTCGAGAAAAAAACAGGATCAAGCTTCTGCCAAAATAGTTGCTTACCAACAACGAATAACACAATACTACAACAGCAAGTTAAACCACGTGAATTCAGAGTGGGAGACTAGGTATTCAGAAAAACCCAGCAGAACACCAAAGAAGTGGGTGTAGAAAAGCTGAACCCAAATTGGGAAGGGCCCTACAGGGTGACCAAGGTCAACAGGTCGGGTACATACTGGTTGGAAGACATGAACGGTGATGGACTTAAACGACCATGGAATGTTAAACACCTCAAAAAAATATTAACAATAAAAAAATTTGTTTTCAATGAACTTCCACTACTGTTTGTTACAACCAACGCAACGTCCAATCATCCCGTCGTGGCCAAATCCGAAAGATCCATCCCAACGCCTAGTCCACTGCGCGCTGATGACAATGGCCTAAGAAGTGGGAGTCTAGTCAGCGCTCTCATTTCTGATGACAACGACTCGCCAAGGGATCATTGCTCTTCTATAGACAATGATCGTTGAACCTAACGAGGTAAGCTTAGTTAGTTCGCGATTGATGACGACGACTTTTGGTGCTCCCGACTCTAGTTAGCCCTCTCAGGCCTGATGACGACGACTTGCCAAGGGATCATTGGTCTTCTACAGATAATGATCACTGAACCTAACCAAGTAAGCTTTGTCAGTTCGCAACTGATGACGATGACTTCTGGTGTTCTCAATGCCTAGTCTGTCGCATGTGGATGACGATGTCCTAGGAAGTCAAAGTCTAGTCAGCGCTCTCATTCCTGATGATGACAACTCGCCAAAGGATCATTGCTTTTCTATAGAAAATTATCATCGAACCTAACGAGGTAAGCTTAGTCAGTTCGCGACTGATGACGATGGCTTCTGGTGCTCCTGATGCCTAGTTCGCTGCACGCATATGATAATGGCCTAGGAAGTGGGAGTCTAGTCAGCGCTCTCACGCTTGATGAAAACGACCCGCCAAGTTAATACCCTGCTTTGTGATTGTAGTATAGAATAAGTAGGGATCGTTCTAGACCGAGGATAATGCGCTATTTTAGTATAGATGATAATGCGCTATTTTAGAAGCACACAACTTAATACCCTGCTTTGTGATTGTAGTATAGAATAAGTAGGGATTGTTCTAGACCGGGGATTAAAGGGCTTGTCAATTAACACTAATAATAACTAAAAGACAACTAACAACCTAATTAATTAAATAATGGGGGATTGGATTTTCTAAATTAAACTATGAAAATAACTACGAAAATAACTATAAAGATAATAAAACTAAATGGATGGCAAAGATGAAAAATTAGCTAAGGGTTTATCTCCACACACCAAACATATGCTTAAAAATCAATCCTCAATAATCACTTGCTAACTCGTGAGAGACAATGCTCAAGATTAACCGTGACCGCACTGCATTAATCTTATTATTTTCCCAAGTTCGTTGAATTAAACTAAGCGTCGCTTTCAAACTATTCTTATCATGCTATCTAAACAGGAATCGTAAGTTAGACAACAATCTAAGATCATTCAGTTTTGTGGAAAATATAAACACTGACTCGGCAATTACAAGTATGATCAGCATCTCGTTCTTACCTAGGTTTTTACTTAACCTTACCAATGTTCCTTGGTATTTACTACTTGTGAGTACAAGATTATAACAATTAGGTGAAACTCTCCTATACTCTAGCCTCAGATCCTAGCATGCTTACTAAGTTGGCTATCTTAACAAATATACAAAGAAAAGTTCTTTATAAAGCAGTTAAGCAAAACACAATCATTAATAGCAAGGAAGATTAAATTCAATTAATTTATAAAACACATGTTTGGGGCTTCGAATCCACCCCTAACTAAGAGAAGTTTAGCTAGACATATTAATTATGTTTGAACAGTAATCCATAATCAAACTAAAATAAGTAAAAGAGATTATAAAGAACGCTGTCGCCTGTGCGTAGTGGTACTGAGTGGACTGCGAATAGCGGTAAAAGAAGAATTAAAATTCTCTTTTTTTCCTGAACGTGATCTGCTCCTTCCTCATTTCTCAATCTCTACTTTTGTGTCTGCTTCGTCTTCGTGTGTGTGGCTGTGGCTGATGGAGGTGACTGAGACGGGGGTTTTATCTGACTTGAGGAGGCGATCGGCTGAGAAATGAAGATGGTGACGATGTCTGTGTGGCTGTGATGGGAGTGAAACAGGGAGACGTGGCTAGGGTTTGGCGAGGTTGTTTCGAGGAGGAGGAGGGTGATGGCTGGATTTGATGATGGTGGTGGGTTCAGGACGACGGCGGCTGTGGGAGGATGCTTGGCTTGCTGCGGCGATGGATTAGGAGGCTATGGATGGGGATGCTATTGCTGGATGGCTCTCTTCAAAGCAATGTATCATCCCTTTTATAGTTGTTTTGTTTCCTTCTTTGCTTGGTTTCCTTGTTTGTGTGGTTTCCTTCTTTGCTTGGTTTCCTTGTGCAATTAGTTGCCAATTTGCTTCATTTAGTTTCTATTTTAGAATCTTGTAATTGGAAACCTACACAAACACGAAAATAATAATTAGTACCATAATTAACAAGTAATAGCCAAAAATATATATAGAAATATGGTACTAAAAATAGCCTAATTATGCACATATCAAATTCCCCCACACTTATCTTTTGCTAGTCCTCGAATAAATTCAAGAAGAACTCAAATGACTCATTCTATACTTTCCAACATTTGTCTCAGGGATTTTTAACGGATCATGACATGTTAAGATTATTTGTAAACATAAGATTAAATCCACACCATTCGAAAATTAATACATGTTCATAGCAATGATATAAGAATTCACAATTAAATCAATCCAAGTGACTATAAAACTCAAGCGCGTGCCAAGAAGAATTAACCCAAAAATCTAATTGGGTGCACTCTTTTCTTTTTCACTGATTGTTTGGTAAACTCACTCTTCCTATTCTAGTTATATGTGAGAGGATTGATGTAAAAGGGAAACAAATAGCTCACATATGATATAACAAGAAAGAAAAGCATTTTCTGACTTTTTTTTTTTTTTTTTCCAGATATATGATCTCATGGAAGGAATGCTACTACTTGAATGCAAGAACTAGTGACACCATATGCTCATACCTCATTCGAATCTCCACATCGTGACATTGCAAGACACATTCAATCAAAAGGTCTTAATTCAAGTTGTAATGATGCCAATGGGTCAAGGAAAGAGAAAGAACGGATAGGGAATTTTCAAAGGGTTTAAAGAAATGGTGAAAGCGTGCAATAAGATTAGAGACATTGGCAATGAATCATATGGTTCAAGACATAAGTAAGAAAATGAAGAGGTGGCCCACTGATAATGAAGAGTTTCAGCGATTATTTTGTATCTACTGAATGAAAAGAACTAGACTATTTGTATGGTACTGAAATACTGAATGGATATAGATAAGGACTTGTATCCCTTTTGTAACTTTTTGTAATTTTTTTTTTTTGCAACTCTTTCTTCTTGAACTGTCTACCACAAGGGTCTTCCCCCACACTTATTTTTCAACATACCTTGAACCATAATAAAGTCTCTGCAAATCAAATTATGCTAAACTCTTCTTATTAGGTTAGGGATAGAAAATGAGTGTAATGAAACAAAAGGTTTAATAACAGGCTCAACAGGGTTAACCTAAAGGAAATATATCATGGATCAAATTGATTTGGCAATGGTGGAAACTAGGTGCCTTTATCATGTCATGCAATTCAATATGATGCTTTGAACAAAATTAATACAAGTTCTAGTGTTTAATTCTTAATTCTGAAAGCAATCCAAGTAGCAACCAAAGCAAACAAATTTGAGATCCTGTAACGAGTTATTATTGACAAAAGAAATGAAAGATGACCTAACTAAAAACTCTCAAAATCAAAGGAACAATAGGCTCAAAACTCACATATGGGTTATAATGAGTTAAATTCAATTAAGCATGCTTTGAGTACCAATTACTAAGTTGATTACATGTGAATTTGCATATGATAACCATAAATAAGCATTAACTAAATAATAATATTAGATCTTAAATCATGCTTATAAATCACATGCAATTAAAAACCAAATCTCATCATTGTATTGGAAAATATCTTAAGACTCAAAACAACTATAAATTATTTATTTATTTTTTAATTTTTATGACACTAATCCCAACAAAGAAAATAACAACCAACATTTTTTTTGTATTTTTTTAATCGACTAACTCTTTTTTTTTTTTTTTTTAATAAAAACAACTTTTGTTCCCCCCCCCCACACTTAAACCTAACATTGTCCTCAATGTTAATAGATTATAACACATGTAATGAAATATTTAAACGCGAAAAAACAACTACTAACAAACAAAAGCAAAATTAACGAAAAGAAAATAAAGGGATAGAGAAAGAAAAACTGATTGGGTTGCCTCCCAAGAAGTGTTTGTTTTAACGTCGTGCAGCCTGACGGTATCTCCAATTAATCCTCAGAATAAGTGGGAACATGGAGTGATACGTCCTTCACGTCATGCTCCACAAATGACTCATAATAGGGCTTAAGTTGATGATGTTTCACTTTAAACTCCTTCCTGGTTGTGACACTCTTAATCTGTATAGCACCATGGGGAAAAACATTAGTAACAATAAAAGGACCAACCCATTCAGAACGTAACTTACCAGTTCTAAGACTTGATTGGAAAAACATGACTTTCATTCCAATGACAAAAGTATTTCCATGGATCATCTGATCATGAAAAACTATTGAGTTCTTCTTATAATTGCTTTTACTATCATAAGCCCCATCCTGAATCTTTTCGAGCTCATTCAACTGAAATTTCTTTCGCTTCTTTGTATCATAGGGAACTCTATTGCTCTCATATCCAACGACAGTAGTGATGGTGGTCTCAAGTTCATTCTCATTTCTGACGTCTGACAATTTCTGGGCCAAATTGTCATTCACATTAATAGAAAAACAAGAATAATTTTTAGTAGGATATCTCGTGGCTTCAAAAATGTTGAAGCCAATCACATCACCATCAAATTCCATGGTCAGTTTCCCCGCATGCACATCAATATTTGTCTTCGCAGTTTTCATGAAGGGGCGTCCTAAAAGAAGAGGCAAAGGTGTTGAAAATTCCGAATCTTCCATCTCAAGCACATAGAAATCTGTTGGGAATATCAAATGGTTAACCTGCACCAACACATCTACCAACAAACCTCGAGGATATGCATTAGAACGGTCAACCAATTGAATAATAAGACCATCATTTTTTAACTTCCCGAGATTCATAGATCGATAAATAGAATACGGCATAACATTAATTGAAGCACCTAAGTCTAGCATTGCATTTCAATTTTAGTATTACCGATAACACAAGGGATAGTAAAACTACCCGGATCCTTACATTTTGGCGACAATTTCCTTTGAAGAACTGCGGAGACATTTTCACTCACCTTAACTACCTCTCCGTCTCGAAGTCGTCTCTTTGTTGTGCAAAGATCCTTCAGAAATTTTGCATACTTAGGCACTTGCTTAATAGCATCAAGAAGCGGAATATTGACTTGGACTTTTCGGAAGGTTTCCAAAATGTCCTTAACCTGTTCATCTTTCCTAGATTTGTCAAACCTACCTGAAAAATGCACAAAAGGTGGAGCAAGATTAGCAGAAACTGAATTTGGAATGCTCACCTTCTTAACTGGGGGCTTTGGTGTCTCAATGATGGTTGGATCATCCTTCTGTAACTCAACTTCCCTATTTCGACTCTGTTTAGGGACTATTGGCTCATTCTCAATTTTCCTACCGCTCCTCAATGTAATTGCTTTTGCAGTTTCAAACTTGCCATTTGGATTTGGAGTGGTAGAACTAGGAAGTTTTCCTTGCTCGCGAATTTGTCCAATAAACTAAACTATTTGTCCCATCTGTAGCTTCAAATCTCCTATATCTTTTGCTTGGTTTTGCTGAGAAATAGTTAATGATTTCAGAATCTCATCATAATTAAGGGGCATACCTGAATTGTGCTGAGGTGGTTCAGGTGGTCCTTGAAAGAAACTAGGGGGTGGCCGATTCGAAGCTTGTTGTTGAGGTTGTTTTGAATTTCTCCATCCAAAACTGGGGTGATTTCTCCAACCTTCATTGTAGGTGTTCGAATAAGGATTATTCCTATAGTGAAATTTCCCTTGAAAACCCATTACATTGACATTCTCCCAACCGCCATTCTCAATCAGTCGAGGACATTGATAAGATGGATGTCTTGACTTAGTACACACGCCGCAAACTTGTGCAACTTCTAGCACATTCGGCTTCCCTAGGGCCTCAGTCACAAGTGAGGTAAGATTAGCCATTTGAGTTTCCAAACTAGAATTAGTACTTACCTCATTGACTTGGCGTGAAGGCTCTCCAATTCCTTTATACTGTTGGGCATTTAAAGCTCGGTTTGCAATCAAAGTCTTTGCTGCTGCTGGAGTTTTATCAACCAAAGCTCCTCCTGCCGCTGCATCTAAAATTTGTCGCTCAAGAGGAAGCAATCCTTCATAAAAGTATTGAATCAGGAGCTCCTCCTTCATCTGATGCTGCGGACATGATGCTATGAGAGTTTTGAAGCGCTCATAGTAAGCTGGATATGATTCTCCTAAACCTTGCAGTATACCACTGATTTTCTTCCTCAACAAGATAATTTTGGAAGTTGGGAAGAATTTATCTAAAAACACCTTCTTCATGCTATCCCAAGAATATACTGTTCTGAAAGGTAGTTCATAGAGCCAATCCTTAGCCCTATCAGCCAAAGAAAATGGGAATGCTTTCAACTTTAGGATGTTCTCATCCACATTTATTAATGTCATACTGGAGCATACAACTTCAAATTCCTTTAAATGTTTATTTGGATCCTCCATAGAAAGACCATGATACTTCGGAATATGATGAAGTAGGCTGGATTTCAGCTCGAATGACTCTGTCTTGCCCTGCGCGGCTATTGGATACTGAATGCACAAGGGTGCAGCATTGTCCAAGGTGGATGCCGAAAGTTCTTTAATAGATCTATTGTCTCCCATGTCAAACTCTTCATATTCAGATTCAGAGCTAGATGTTTGTGGCTCTTTTGTTTCTCTTTTTCGTCTTCTAAATGTTTTCTCAGGCTCTGAATCGTATTCTACTAAGTTTTCGCTGGATCTCCTATTGCGCATGAACTGGTACCTGAGATAAAGATAGAAAGAAGAAAAAATCAATAAAATGAAAAATAAATAAACAAATAAAAACTAATGAATTAATTAACAATTTTTCTAATCCCCGGCAACGGCGCCAAAAATTGATGCGCTATTTTAGTAGCACACAACTTCATACCCTGCTTTGTGATTGTAGTATAGAATAAGTAGGGATCATTCTAGACTGGGGATTAGAGGGCTTGTCAATTAACACTAATAATAACTAAAAGACAACTAACAACCTAATTAATTAAATAATGGGGGATTGGATTTTCTAAATTAAACTATGAAAATAATTACGAAAATTACTATAAAGATAATAAAACTAAAGGGATGGAAAATATGAGAAATTAGCTAAGGGTTTATCTCCACACACCAAACATATGCTTATAAATCAATCCTCAATGATCACTTGCTAACTCGTGAGAGACAATGCTCAAGATTAACCGTGACCGCACTGCATTAATCTTATTATTTTCCCAAGTTCGTTGAATTAAACTAAGCATCGCTTTCAAACTATTCTTATCATGCTATCTAAACAGGAATCGCAAGTTAGACAACAATCTAAGATCATTAAGTTTTGTGAAAAATATAAACACTTACTAGGCAATTACAAGTATGATCAGCATCTTGTTCTTACCTAGGTTTTTACTTAACCTTACCAACGTTCCTTGATATTTACTACTTGTGAGTACAAGATTATAACAATTAGGTGAAACTCTCCTATACTCTAGCCCCAGATCCTAGCATGCTTACTAGGTTGGCCACCTTAACAAACATACAAAGAAAAGTTCTCTATAAAGCAGTTAAGCAAAACACAATCACTAATAGCAAGGAAGATTAAATTCAATTAATTTATAAAACACATGTTCGGGGCTTCGAATCCACCCCTAACTGAGAAAAGTTTAGCTAGACATATTAATTATGTTCGGACAGTAATCCATAATCAAATATCAAACTAAAATAAGTAAAAGAGATTATAAGGAACGCTGTCGCCTGTGCGTGGTGGTACTGAGTGGACTGATGGGCTGCGAATAGCAATAAAAAAGAGAATTAAAATTCTCTTCTTTTCTTGAACACGATCTGCTCCTTCCTCATTTCTCAATATCTACTTCTGTGTCTGCTTCGTCTTCGTGTGCGTGGTTGTGGCTGATGAAGGTGACGAAAGGAATGAGGAGAGATGACGACAGGGGATAGCGAAAGAGAGGGACTGAGACGGGGGTTTTATCTGACTGGTGGAGGCAATCGGCTGAGAGATGAAGACGGTGACGATGTCTGTGTGGCTGTGATGGGAATGAAATAGGGTACGTGGCTAGGGTTTGGAGAGGTTGTTTCGAGGAGGAGGGTGATGGCTGGATTTGATGACGGCGGCTGTGGGAGGATGCTTGGCTTGCTGCGGCGGTGGATTAGTAGGCTATGGTTGGGGATGCTATTGTTGGATGACTCTCTTCAAAGCAAGGTATTATCCCTTGTTTTTATAATTGAAAACATACACAAACACGAAAATAGAAATTAGTACCATAATTAACAAGTAATAGCCAAAAATATATATAGAAATATGGTACTAAAAATAGCCTAATTATGCCCCTATCAACAGACAATGATCGATGAACCTAACGAGGTAAGCTTAGTCAGTTCGCAATTGATGACGACGACTTCTGGTGATCCCGACTCTAGTTAGCTCTCTTAGGTCTGATGATGACGACTTGCCAAGGGATCATTGCTCTTCTACAGACAATGATCACTGAACCTAATCAGGTAAGCTTAGTCAGTTCGCAACTGATGACGATGACTTCTGGTGTTCCCAACGCCTAGTCTGTTGCATGTGGATGACGATGACCTAGGAAGTCGGAGTCTAGTCAGCGCTTTTATGTCTGATGGTGACAACTCGCCAACTGATCATTGCTTTTCTACAGACAATGATCATCAAACCTAACGAGGTAAGCTTAGTTAGTTGGCGACTGATGACGATAACTTCGAGGTAAGCACGGGCTCGCACCAATTCAGCTCGGGTAGAAGCCAAGTCGACTTCGGTCGACTTCAGTTTAGCCTTTATGACTACCAATTCCGCTTCAGACGCGGACATTACGACCCGCATAACCCCTACGTCCGCGGTAGTGTGAGACTTCTGCAGTTGATTGGTCAGGGTATCAACCCGGTGGAGAGCATCCAAATATGACAACCGCAAGTTCGCGAAATCCTCCTCCAAAGTGAGCACTCTCCCGCAAGCATGGGATGCAGCACAATAAATCATGTGACTCAGTAGCGCGAGCCTCTGTGAGGGACCCATGGTGACTCATGATGTCGACCTTTGGTCCAGTGTGTTCCTCCTCTAAGTCAACAAGGGGACAACAAGATCCAGCGAGAGACGATGATCCCCTGGGACCACTTCCCGAGCAGACGAAGATAACTCATGCTTCACAACAATCACCTCATTCTCTAACAAGGATGGCGGCTCAGAAAAAGAAACAATGTGATTAGTGGGTTGCCTCCTCTTAGGAAGAACAATAGGAGGCATACTTGGATCCAACTCAGCCAGCCTCGACTGCCTGGGCATAACCAGGCTCATTTTCTTTGAACGGCGACCTCTGACCTCTTCAGTCGGTGAGTTGAGTACAGTAGAGGCCTCGTGGGAACATCTGAGCAGCCCACTCCATACTACATTGCTCGGCATTGTAACCTCTTCAACAGAAATCAATGGGAGTTCATCAAACTCATTCTCTATCAACTCTTCCTCCTCACTAAGGATCAGAGTCACAAACTTTTCTGAATATAGAAACAAAACATCAAGTTAGCTCTACATCCATATAATCCGAGACGGTGAGATAGTGACAAAACACTTACTAAGATTGAAGTGGAAGAATCTGGGGACCCGACATCCTCCCAACCTAAAGTATGGGGAATTCTCTAAAGCTAGAATCCAATACTTTTGCCAAGGCTCAATATCATTCGCTATAAGATGCAAGCAATTGGGGGTGCTCAACACACAAACACCTCTAGAATCCAATCGAGAATCGGCCAAGCGTTGAACTATCGTCGTGATCAAGTGAAGGCAACATCATGCGCTCTGATAAGGTTCGCAATCAAAATATTAAACCTGCTCGAAACCAGCTGAGCGGGGGGGGGGGCATACAGAAGGAAATGAAGAAACGTCAAATGTCGTCTGACACTGGGAACCGAAGTACAAATTCAAAAATACCCTGGTGTAATCCTATATACCCATGTGGGGGTGTAGCCAGAGTCCGAACCGCGAACACGGGGAAAAGCTCCAAATTTTTGGGAATGTGATACAGACCCCAAAGCCTAGTTAACTCGATTTCATTAATCGAGCTATTTTCAAAGAGCTTGTGGCAAGTGTAAGACAACTCCTGTGTAGAAGTAAGTTCAACGTTAGCCACTATGGAAGGAAAATGCAAATCAAACTTTGCAAAAGGACACTCACGCAAAAAAAAAACACAAAGCATAGACAAGACGACACCTCATAAAAAGTGAAAAAACTCTTCATTGGAGCAATTGTTGTTTATAAAGAACATGAAATCATACCTCTTATTCTTGAGCAATCACATATTCATTAATGATATGTGTCGCTCGAGACGACGCTTCGGGTTCAATCATTAGGACGGTACAATTATTTTTCAGAGATTTAGTAGACCGACTAGCCACCTCACTAACTCGGGGGGAGCAGGTGACGATACACCGAATTGTCCTTTCATCTACACCGTACATGTGTCACGATGATTTCTAGGAATAACAGGCCTAAGGATTAGCCTAACACTAATCCGCCCCAAGCGGCATCAAGGCCACAATATACAGTCAGCCAGACGGACCTGAATTACTACATCATGCTAAGCCCATATGTCTCACAACCATCCCCAATACCCGTAAGGCCTATTTAGGCAAGTATCTTGGGGATCAGCTTCGAACGGGCAAGCAAGCAATACTTTGTCTCCAACTAGGAAGCAAATATCAGAGTATACGTCATACGTGGAAACTTTCACCTATGGAAAACACTTCAATTGGGGACTATCTCTCGTGTATCTAGGAGAACAGGTCTAACAGGGAAACTTCCCTCCTCAAGATGACTCCTAATTAGAGAATGATCTCCAATAAGATTTTATTTCCCTAAACTACGCCACCGATGGCCTGGTCAAACCAGGACTCTAGCACTATAAATAAGACAGGTGGTTAGTGAACAAAGGTACACTACAAATTCCATGTTTACAGCTTTAAGCCTTCCACAGATCCTTGTCTAACTTTAACATCGGAGTGCCATCGGCCACCACAATGGTGGTTCGTGGCTCACGTGCGTTCCTTGTGCAGGTCAATAGGTCAAGGTGAAATAGGGAGCGAAAATCGACTACATCACAACCATTTAATTTATAGAGTCAACTCACTTGGGTGGATTGCAATGTAAGCAACACACCTACCTTATTAGGAGTTTTAGTTTTGGTAGTTTTAAAATTTGAGTTTTATATATTTATAGATATACGATTTTTTTTAAAGTAACTAATCATAAGGAATGATACAACAAAATTTTTGTTAGCTACATGTTTCTACCGTCAGAATAATGACAAGCGTGATGTTGATTAAACTAAAAAAAAAAAGTAAGAAATCATTGAATTCCATTTATTTCTCAACTTTCCTCTTAAATCCTATTATCTCCCATCCATCATCTTTATCCTCAAAATTATGTAACTTTCTCAATCTTCAAGAATAACTAATTATTGGAATATTTCATATCTAGATGCTCTTCTCAACATCCCTCAACAAAATAATCAATACATCTAGTGCTTATTTATAAAAAAATACAAGTTTTATTAAGACTCATTGATCAACATGGCGAAGGGTAATAGTATGTTGTTTACAGGGAAATATAAAGTGTGTAGTAATATTTGATAGTAACGGATTTAAACATTTATTTTATTATGTGTACTATCTCAATCCAAACTTAGATTGAAGATAACAAGCCCCGTAGTTTGTTTGGAGTTTGGAAGAAGATGTAATAAGTGATTGAGAGAAGTACTTGATTTAGTGAGGAAAATGATGGAGGGGAGAAAATACTAGAGAAGAAGTGGAGATTAATCTCATAAACTAATTGACACATGAACTTGATTTAGGTCATCAATGATAGTTAGCGGTTGTGTGGAAGAGAGTTTTTATTCCATTAGAGATAAAGATTTCAATATTATTTTCTCTTTTTGTTGTTACAAGGGGCTTCATTTTGAGTAAATGGATGTTTGTTTATGAACAATTTTAGTTAGGCCATTGGATAATGGATATTCCAAGTGATTTATTGCAAAGATTTTTACTTAATTTATAGCCTTATTTGGGTGGGTTTGAGGTCGTTACCTCTATAGAAATCAAACGTGTTGAATAATGTGTATACCAAGTGAATTATTGCAAAGATTTTTACTTGATTTAGAGCTTTATTTAAGTGGATTTGAGGTCATTATCTCTATAAAAATGAACCATGTAGGATAAGTATGGTCAGCTGTTTCTACTTTAGTATAATGAAATTCATTTCAGGTAATTATTTTAATGTTATAGAATTTAGGTTGATGGAGTATCTTCAGTGATTTATTTTGGAGTTTTTGAGATATTTTTCTAGCATGTGGTATTGAGGTCCTTTTCTAGAATTATTGAGGCCCAACCATCTATATCCTATGTGACGTTGTCCCAACAAAAAGAGACATCTATGATTTGTGATGATTGATACACCCTTATAACACTGTTAAAATAAAACTCGTTTCATAAGGGCTTCAACATAATTATGTCAAGACGTCAAGAAGCTAACATACTTTTATTGATGCCCAACCATCTATGTCCTATGTGACTTTCTCTTTTAGGAAAACAAGACCTTATTGGTGTCATATAATTAAGGGCGTATGAATCATTACCAATCACAAATCCTATGTTGAAGCCCTCGTGTATATACTCTTCAGATGAAATAAGATTCGTGAGGGTTTCAACATAGGGTTAGTAATTGGTATGCCCTTGGAGACTAATTTTAATTACATCTATCTAGTTAGTCGATTGCAACATTTACTAAGGATAAATATCTAATTTTCAATGAGTAATAAACATTTATAGTTCAAGCCTGCCATAAATAGCTAGTTTCTCTAAAAGTTACTTTGTGGCATGAATAAAAAAATTCAACTTATCACTAAAGATTCTAATTCAATTTCAGGGTTTAACAAATTTAGTAAATAAACGTGAAATTTGCATATAAACTTATTATTATTAAAGTGGTTGTATATGTATCTTATTGTTACTATATATCTACTTCATGATTTATGAAGCAATGAAAAATATATTAAGACGAAAAAATAAAAATAAAAATAAAAACAAAACAAATCAAATTACCAGAGGAAATATACATGCAAAAGCGTACCTTTATTCCAAGCTAATTTGATAAGCTCAAAAAATGGATTCACATAATTGTCAAGGAAATATATACAGTTGTCAAGGATGATGTGTAAACCAAATTGTAAGGTTTACCTTATTTATATTGAGAAATGTGGAAAGTCCTAATTCACATAATTGATGTGGGACTAAAGAAATAATAGTCTACATATAACCGATATGGGACTAAATAAAGAATAGTCTACAATGCGTTATAACTTGGGTGAAATGTCTAACCTAGGCCCAACTCAAGTTTTGGATTACTCGACCCACACCCAATTAAACTCATCATCTGACTTCGGCTCACACCATCTTGTTAAGAAAATGAGAGACACTTGGACGCGAGCCCAATTGTTTTTAGCACTATGAAAAATAAAATTAATTTTTATATATTCTGACCACATTATAACTTAAATAAAAACACATCCACAAATTATAAGGGATGGTTGGATGCCATAATTAGTTATGGATTCCTCTGATTTTAAAGCTTTATCGTACCCTGTGTAAATTTTAGTTAATGATAAATGCACATGTGACAATGTCGTGTTTTACAAATCTTATGGGATTATGCCTATATTAACAATTGTTTTTCTTTTGTGTTGATTTATTAATAAGAGAAAAACAACTGTGCATCATAAATTTCTAATTAACCCCTTGCTTAGTTCACCATGAATCCATTGTAAATGCAAATTAACTCCTTAAGAAAATTTGTAAATGCATTTACCATTCAAGTAATTAACAAGGCTTGCTTGGTGACAATTTTAAAACTTGAATCTCTCCCAAGCACATCCACCATCATGACCATCATCACCCTCACAACCACCACTACCGTCACCATCTTCATCACCACCATCATTATTGACTTCCACCACTACTAACACGATCGCAATCACTACCACCAGCACCATCACCATCACCACAATCATCCTACCAACAACTACCACCACCATAACCACCACTACCAACTACTATCATCGATATGGACTTCTACGACTATTGACTACCATGACCACCACCACCACCACCACCACCTCACAACTATATACAACTGCCGCCACCAATCACATTACCATCACCACCACTATCACTACAACCACCATCGTGACCATTATTATCACAATCACTACCTACCAACAACAATATCCACAACCTTAAGCACCGTAAACACATCATTTTTCACAAATTGTTTTAAGCACTCCTGGTGCTGAATTAAATTTGGGAGATTCTCAACCAAAATGGAAGATTTGGGAAATTGGTTTTCAATGAAAATTTGCTAATTATTATCAAACACTTGGAATTTCATTTTTAGGGTAATTTATACATTTGCAGTGGATCTTCCATGAATCAAACATGGCCTTAATTGTGGTATCATTACCATCTTTAATAATTTTTTGTACTTTTAATTAAATAATAATGTCGTTATAAAATGCAAACAAAAGTTTTTGTTACCATATGTGTACTATAAGCAACTTCGCTCAAATAATAAAGCAGTGAAATTTTTTGCCTCTGCCTAACAGGATAAGATTCGGGTCGATCATACGCATATCACATGATGAGTTCAACTGGATTTGGGTTGAGTAATTCAAAACGGTTAGCTCAACCAAAGTGACTCAGTTTAATCCCACATCAACTAAGTAAGCTAGGAGTTTCCAAATTCCTAATTACAAAGGAAGTAAACTAATTTATTATTAAGTTTGTTTCATTATATTTATAGTTTGGTATACACTATCCTTGGTGAATGAGGACGTTGGAGAGATATATCCCAACTCTTATGAAGTATTTAGTTTATTCCTAGTAAAATGATATATTTTTTTCTTTTGAATCAAAATTATATATCTGCATACAACATTAGAAGGAAAAAAAAATCTAATAAGTTTTATTAAAACCTAGCTTTCTATGATTGATTTGTTGGACAATAATGAAACCTGGGAAATATTTTATTTATTCAATATTATAAGTGAGGATTATTTTAGTATTTAAAAGAATATAACAAATATAATGAATTTAAAAACTTTTATCCATCTAGTAGTTCAATGAAATTCATAATGTTTAAAATTTTTTTATTTTATTTTTATTAAATGATCGCGGATAAAAAATATTAAATAAATAATAAAATAATATCTCATAAAAAAGGTATTGACATTCCTTTCGAATGTGTCTCCTCTGTCACCCAAGAGATTGTAGTACCAAAAAAAAAAGAAGTCGAGAGTCCTATAGGTTTGCTATTTAATGGATAACTAGTTTTTTGTTTGTTCATAGTACCCACCGTCAATTGCCTATGTTTTTTGCAAATTGATCCTTATAACCAATACCGATTTCTTTCTAAAATAGATTGCCACTTGATTGGACAAATTCGAAAATTCGTCTAGCCCATATGTAGCCAAAATTTCCTACCAAGTTGGAACCATTCAACTAGGAAGTTTCACCTCAAGATGGAAACGTTAGCTACACATACGAAGTTAGGAACTTATTCTCCCCATCGCTTTATCCAATTTTCAAATGGTTTGGTGGATTCAAAGTTTGTTGATATGGATTTAATTTTTATTTTGTTGATATTTTTAGTAACATTTTATAATTAGATAATGAGTTTGGCTTCAAATTCAGAAAACTACTAAGGAGGCCCTTAACAATGACCCTTTGCATAGCTTTAAACCCTATTATTTCCGTGTTTGAAATTTTATGTCATGTTTTCAAATTTCTTAGCCCTATATTTGAATATCTCGAGGTTAAAGCCAATCTAACTGTTGCAAACTCATCACTCCACACATTCTAACACTAAAACCCTAAAACAACTCGAGACATCTCACATTGTATTCTTTCAAAGTAACTAGAGATTTACTTATAAATCTTTCGTACCATGTAGTTGATAATTGTTGTCGATTACTTACTCAAAATAAAATAGGCATGTCATATATACATTTGCTTAGAAATCAACATATATCATTTAATAAAATGTGAGCCAAATCAACTAGTGTCAAGGTCGATATTTATTGAAATTTAAAATTTTATTTAATAGTAATGCGAAACTTAAACCGGTTTATATATAAAACCTAAAGAATTGTTGCTTACGGTCATATGGACACATATAAGCCCATGACCCATATTAAGTAAAAACTATGGTTTGAGTAACATAATCTTGAAAGCCATCAATGGAAATATGGAAATACGGTGTGGTGAGAAAATATAGAAATCCTACACATGAATTTGTTCCATGATGGGACAACCTTTTGTCCTTAAGTCCAAGATCTAGTGTTGATTACATTTGTTTCTCACAATTGTGCAAAAATAAGACTACACATCGAAACAAGAAATGATAATGGCAAATGATCGTACTTCAAATCTCAAATTTTAATCCACAAAGGGGAGAGAAAATTAAATATTTTGATCCCTTAAAGGCAGGAGAAATTAATTTTTACCTTATGTACGGGCGAAGTAGGTTGCTCTAAACCACTGTTCGACCTTTACTTTGTTGTAGAATGGTAGCTTGATCACATTGTATGCCTTGTTCACATTATCAGCACCTAATCCTGATCGGAATCGCCAACAAGTACTTCCGGTTTTAGACCAGGGTCTCACCCATGGCCATGTTTATTGCTTCATTGGGTAGATCAGAGTGGATCTCCATTTTCCATAGAACCCACCTTGTCGATTATTGAGTGTTGGAGATCCAAGTGGCTTGATGTAGGTCCCAGCATCTGGCTAAAATTTTTTATTTTTTATTTTTACTGTTCAATTGATCTTTAACAATAAGAGGAAACATACGTCAGATAATCGGATCCTGGGTAAAAAATTTGTCAAAGTAGACATGTTCGTCTTCGTGCTTACCACACCAGGCTGCCCAAACCTCCTGTTCATTGACATTGATTACTATGTGATGGTGCCCTACGCTCTTCCCGTCCGTGCGACCACAAATCATCCTTGAATCCTCTTGCCACGAAACTAACATCTTTATTTCTACATTATGATAACTCTTTAATTATCACGAAGAAAACTAAAAATTAGACCATGGAACAATTTTTCCTATGAAAAATAAAAAAAACAACTTATCTTCATCAATTCATGACATCATCAATATTTCCCTATGGACGATGTCGTTTTGTAATTGGGATTTTCTGTATTTTCCTCAAAATGCGAGAAGAAATGCAATCCATGACTAATAATTGAAAATATACGAGAAACAAAAGAAATATTTACGAGGTTGCCTCCAATTGTGGTATTCCCAAGTTCATCGATGAGATCAAATTCCCCCTATCAAAGTTTCTTTCAATTCATTTTTACAAAGCCCTCTTTGCAACCTCCCCTTTTCCTTCTTTTACAGCTAGCGTTAACTATCAATTTATAGAGTTCATTCAAACCCTAATTATTATATACATGGCCGAGTAGCTGTTTTGGCCCAATAACTTTAATGGTTCTTAATACGGGCTACCCCATACTAAAAAATATCCATTACAATATTATGTCTAAATTATTTTATTGTGTGAACCCTATTGGTGTAATTTGGGGATTCTTGGTGTACATTCTTGGTTTATAAGATTGTTCTTGGTTCAAAATAAACCCATAAACAAATCGTATGTGGATCATATAAGCTTGTATCTGATCCAATTAGATAAAGAAAAAAGTTGAATCTGATCCAATTCGATAATATGACGAATTATTACTAATTAAATCCATATTCGACTTATTGCCTTATCCAACATCCTATCCAGTAATCGAAACAAAATTCTTTTCATTTGTTCCATTATTTTTTCAATTGTTATACATTATTAACCACATATGCATATGCATTTAATACTTGTAAAAGGTTTATTTTAACAAAAAAACTTGTGTGTGTGTGTATATATATATATATATATATAGAGAGAGAGAGAGAGAGAGAGAATTTGGATCATAATTGGATTATTAGATTGAACCCATAAATCCATCTATTATTAAATCCATCGAGATAGATTCAGATCAAAATCCAATTTATTGACAAGTCTAGTTTAAAACCAACTTAAAATTTTTTTTTTTAATTTTTTTTTTTTATTGATGCTTGTGAAGCTTTGAAGATGATGGAAAGCTATAATGTGAGATTAAAATAGGGGAACTTGTTGAAGCCTTTAAGAATCACTTGCCTTGTTATATGAGTGGATGGTAAGTGTGAACCTTCTTAAACATTTTCGAGAAAAAATTAGCGAGAATTTTTTTTTTTGTTAAGGGTCATCTATCTGTCCATTTATCTATGTTCATCTATCAATACAATGATTCCAATACGGGTTAGAGTCAAGGATTGTGATTCATTTTTTTAAGAAGTTTCAATAATTTGATTTTAAGAAAATTTTTGAAAAATTATTTCGGTATGTAAAGAAAAAACATAAAAATTTCAAGGATACATGACACATATATAATAAATTTTGAGGTCATATAAAATATGTGAAAAAACCATATATGTAAGATCATGAAAAATAAGAGCTAATTATTTATGATCGTTATTATTTTCCTAAATGTTTTTAATTGTTATAAGGGGGTAACTCATGATTTGGCTCACATATAAATTTTTATTTGCTTGGATTACACTCCTAAGGATTGGAGTAAGTAGTAGAGGCAGTTGGGTTTGCAATTTTTGCCACTCCCATTGGCTTTTTGTTGGAGCTTGAACTCCCAGATTTCAATACTCTCAAATCTCCTTACTCTCTAATTCTTGGATCAGAAATTTCTTCAAACACCATGTAACATGGAAAAATCCGTCGAACCTAGTTGCATGCACTTGTCAATTCTCATGCATACATCGTCGTGTTCTACTACTGCTACAACGGGCTAATGAGAAATGAAGAAATAACAAACATGCATCATCAGTAGTTATGGTGGATCAGAAACTACAACGATTGCACAAAATAGAGATCGCAAAGGAGAGGAGATTGGAGACAACGAAGATTACACAGATGACAAAATAGAGATCGTACTGAGAAGAGAAGAGGAGATCGCACCAGAGATATGTTTATTTGCAAAATCCTAAAAAAAATTCAAAACTATTGACGAAAATTTGCAAATTTATCACAATTATTACGAAAAATGGAGGTGTTATATTTTCACAATTTTTTTTTCGTAAAATAAAAAAATGATAAATTTCGCGAAATCATAATACATAGTTAGAGTAACTACTTAGCATTTGACACATTTGTCCAATTAGAATAATTTCTGTTATTATTTTCATGTGTCATCAACACAAGCGGTATGGTAGTCTTTGCATTTTTAAATACGATATTAAGTGTTTTAACTTACCAAATTAAATCTAGAACATTGGGCTAAAATGACGTTATTGGGATTTGAGTGCTAGTTAGAACTCATTAAGTTTATTTTAGTTAATAAGATTTGCACATTCCAAAAACACAATCCATGCGACAAAGTTCACCCAATACTATTCACCGCTCAACTACTATTCATCGCAAAACACTTTTTATGTTGTCAGTTTCTTCTTATTTCTTCATATGTACATGCAAAATCAAAATTGCATGATCTAAAAAACCAATTTGAAAACGTTTTTGGATCAATGCATATCACACAAATGGATGATATGCAAAAACTTTGCAGCATCAGAATAACCAATTGAAAAATGTTACTGAATCAATGCATATGATATAATTGGGATGCTATGCAAACATTTTGCAAAGGTTTCAAACACTTGCACGGTCTGAAAACCAATTGATAATCGCTTTCTGATTAATGCGGACCAATTGGATGTTGTAAACACTTTGCATGTTCTAAAAACCAATTGAACATCATATTTGAACTAATACACACTTTGCAAAGGTTTAAAATAGGGGTGGGCACGGTCCGGGTTTGGGATAATCCCGGTTTCGATCCCGATACAGTGAAATGAGAACGGTACGGGTCGAAAAATCAATTTTTTTTTGCTGACCCGGTTGGTACCGAACTGTTTTGAACCGGGACAGTCTGGGTTGGGACCATGCCATCTCGGTTCAAAAATGGCCCAAGGCCAACAGCTCATTTGCTTCTGGATCGTTCTGGCCTCACAACTCAGACACTCCCTTCTCTCATTCTCTCTTTCCATTCTTCTTGAATATTCCTTCTAAGCTCATCTCACTCAACATCTCTGCATTTCATCTCACAAGCAACAACTTGGCTCAAGCTCTCCTGGTTGATCCACCTCCAATCCTCAGTCCATGAATTGGTCCATCATGTTCAGAACTTGGCTCAAGCTCCTCGTCGACGAAATGGGATCAAACATATCTGGAATACAAACAATTGGGTCAATTTCAACAAATATGATGCGTATTTAGAGATTGATTGAACATGCATGCAGGTAGGAGTAAAGATTACAAAGTACCAGAGAAGAAACTGGGGGCAAATCCACCGCGAGAGATTGGGCGGTCTAAGGCTCGGCGAGGGCGACGATCGATGTCGATGTCTCGATCATCTGGTTCATAATCTCGGATCCGAGTGTTGGTGTTGTAGAGGCGGTTGCAAGAAGGTGCAAGTGAGGCAGTAGAAGGGCGGATTGGGTTGAGGAGCTTGGTCAGGAGGTTGGGAGTGGTGCCTGCTCTCCTTAGTGCCATTGTTGAAGCCATTGGAGGATTGGAGTTGCAAGTAGAGAAAGAAACAACGACTTTGAGAGTGCAGTGCTGCTTTGGTTTGGATTGCTATGTGTTTTGTGGGGGAGAGGAAGAAAGCAGGGTTCCCTTGAGTAAGAGATTTGGGCTTGGGCTTGAGTGAGAGTGTGGAAGGTTCGTGTAACAGATTTGGGCTTGGGCTTACTATAGTAATCGGGACGGACTGGAACAGTCCGGGACAAAATGAGTGAAAACCGTTCCCAAATCAATTGGAACTGGTCCGGGACCGGGATAAAATTGTATAAATCGGTTGGTCCCGATTTAAATCGGTTCGAGACCATACCGGTTCGGGTCGGGATCGGGATTCTTGCCCACCCCTAGTTTAAAACACTTACAAGTATGCTTTTGGATAAACGCGTGGTTTGAAACACTTTGCAGAATCTTGAAATCAATTAAAAAATGGTTATTTGCACTTCCCCCCTAAAATATATTGCCAATTGAGCTTTCCCCCCAATTAACATTCATATTGCACTTTCCCCCCCATATTACCAGTCAATGTGCCTTGACTGTCAAACACCTCACGTGCCACCATTTTTCTTATTTTGTATAATGAAACTGCCCTTCACGTGCTTATCACGCCTGATGTGATAGCATGCCAATCCCAACTGTTTGTGACCTGAACCAGTCACGTGCACGGCTAGGGATTACTCCCTGTCATCTTGTACCATTGAAGAGACGAAGAATGGAGGGAAAACTCCCTTCGTTTCATTCTCTTTGTTCCGTTTCTCCTCTCTCCCTCAACTTTCACTCTCTCTGATTTCTCACCAAAATGAAGAAGCGTAATACCGAAACAAAGAAGAGGAAACCCAAAACGAAGAAGAGGAAGAATGTTGTTTTTGGTATCAAAATCACTATCAGTAGCAGCGATGATGATGGAAGCAATGCTTCTAACATACACTTGGACGATTGTAGTTCGTTCAGTGATTTTAGTGACTTCTTCAGTCAGATTCCAACCAATGAGGAGCCAAATCTGAGGAGAGATTTCACTCCTTTAGACACTGAAGAGGACGTGAAACCTCCTCCTGTTCATTGGCGTGATATATTGTAAGTCTTCTTTGCTATTTTAGGGTTTTCTTTTGGTATGTTTGAATGGATAGTGTGAATGGTATGATTTTGTTAATTTGCACAAATTTGGCTTCTCTACTGTTTATTTGTTGTTTCTGAAAGTGATTTAGTGTGGTTTAGTGTTGCTAGTAGTTGGTGTGGTTTAATGTTGCTAGTGGTTGGTGCATCCATGAATCAGTCACATTGTTCATTTTTTAAAATGTTATATGGTGGTTTAGTGTTGCTATGTGTTGTATTTGTTTTCTGTTTTCAGTGTACTATTCATGTTTGATTGCATGATTTAGTGTGGTTTTGTTTTATTTTGTTTGTCTGTTTTGTTTGCATCAACGAAAATGGTATGATTTTGTTATGTTTGTCTGTTTCAATCTTTTGTTTGCATCATTGAAAATGATATGATTTTGTTTGTCTGTTTGCAGCAATGGTAAATGGGGACAAGAACTGGAAGTCTGAAACTTAGTGATCCATTTCAATGAAAAATGGAGTAAGATTGTAGAGATCCCTAGTTTGTGGAAGGTTAGTGATTACAGAGATGGGTTATCTATAGAGTTTGTACAAGTGCATGGGGATTACTTGAATTGGGATAAGTTAAATAAGAGCATCCTTAAGCTATCCCCAAGCCACATAAGCATGCCTTAACCCTTGGAACAACACATACCTATGTGGAGAATGGGGTGAGGATGGACATTAAAAATGATAAAGACTTAATATATTTTTGGACCCATGCAGACATTGAGGACAATGATTATTTGCATGTGTTTGTTGAGGTTAAAGTGGCAACACAAGTACATGAAAGCAACACTCCTGGAATTAGTGTGATGGAGCCTGAAACAATTTCAACCCCATCTATAGTTGATGTAGACCCTGCCCCTGTAACACAACCCACCCTTCCTAAAAAAAATTCATTTGAGGCATAAATGCATGGCCAAAAGGCCTTGGACCAGGAGGAAGGTTCCAACCCCAATGAAGAGTAAACCTAGTGATTGGTACTCTCCAAGGAAAGGAACAGGAGTGGAGGGCCACGGTAGTAGCAAGAAAGGGATAAAGTCAAGTAAGAGAAGAGTGAAGTTATATGATGAGTTGAGTGAATAAGAACTAGATGAAGACATACCTGTTGTAGTACCATAGGGACCAGCTGAGGAACCAACCCATGAACAAACCCAAGGCCATGAAGCAGGTCCATCTAAAGCATGTCCATCTGAACTAGCTCCATCTAAACCTGGTCCATCTAAGTTTGCTGACCTAAATGATCTTCCAGTAGAAGATGAGTATCATTCAGGCCATAGCACTGAAGATGAGGCATCTCCAGGTGTGCATGCTGGTTTTGTGGCTGAGATTGAGAATGTCTATGGTGATGAGAGTGATCATGAGGCTCACCATGAGGATGATGAATGGGTCTTGGAGGTTGGGAAGGAATGGCCCACAGTAAATGATGCTAGGTTTTGGTTGAGGAAATATGCAGTAAGAAAGAAGTTTCTAATGAGGTTTAAGAAAAATGATCCTGACAGGATTTTAGTTAAGTGTACAGATAAAGAATGCAAATGGTATTGCTATGCAGCAAGAAACAAAAATGGGCACACCATCAGTGTTAGGACCATGGGGCAACAACACACATGTATGGGGATTGTTGGTAGGAAGCATCCTATGGCGGATGCTAGGTTTGTTGCTAAGGAGTGTGAGTCCATGTTTAATACCCACTTCCAATCTATCACACCTGACTCCCTTGTGAAACAGACATGGTTGGATAACACTGTTGAAGTTAACTACCATATAGGGTGGAGGGCAAAGCAGAAACTGCTGGCGAAAATGATTGGTAGCTATGAGGACAGTTACATGATGGCCCCTTCTTGTTGCATGGAGTTGTTGACAACAAACCCAGGAAGCATTGCTACACGCTCAACAAGTAATGAAGATCAAAGGTTCACAGGCCTGTGTTTGGCTTTTTCTGCTAGTCTACTTGGTTGGCAGCATGGTTGTAGACCCTTGGTGGGTTTGCATGGGTGCTTTCTGAAGACAAAATATGGGGGTTGATGTTTGTCAGTCACAGCTTTAGATGGCAACAATGGTCTATTTCCATTGTCCATCTACATTTTCCAATTAGAATGCTACCAGACTTGGTACACCTTCCTGAGCATAATTGAGATGCAGTTGAAGATGCATGAAGGGAAGCTGACCTTTATCTTTGACCAACATAAAAGCTTGATTGAAGCAGTGAAACAGCTCTTTCCAGACTTAGATCATAGGTTTTGTTTTAGGCACATGTACAAGAACTTCAAGAAGGCTGGTTTTGGTGGTGCTTTCTTGATGAGACTAAGTTGAAAGGCTGCGATGGCATACAAAGAGTTTGAGTGTGTCTCCTACTTGAAAGAGATTAAGGAAGCTAATCCAAGGGCTCATCAGTGGTTGGTTGATAGGGATTTGAAGAGTTGGTGCAGGACCTATTTTGACACTAGGCTATGCACAGAGCATATCACTAACAATTTTAGTGAAAGCTTCAATAACTGGATTATTCTCCTAAGGGACAAACCAATCTGCAAGTTCATTGATGACTATCACATGCTTGTCATGAGGCTAATGTATGACAGGAGGGTGAAAAGTAGCACTTGGGACATCGATGGGTAGTACCTAGGGCTCAAAAGCTAGTTGATAAGTACTATGAAATGCATAACTAATTCAGGGTGTTTGGATCCAGTGAGGGCTTCATCACAGTGGAACATAATGCCACTAGTGATAGGTTTAGAGTCAAGACATCTATTAGATATTGTGACTGTAGACAGTGGGAACTCACAGGTATCATATGTGTGCATGGAGTTTTGACTTTAGTCAATCAAATACCTCAGTGGGCAAAGTAAGTATAATCAAATACCTTAGTGCTTATACATCATAGCTTTAAGTTTTCTCATTGCTTATATGATTGCTTATATGTCATTGCTTATATATCATTGCTTACATATCATTGCTTATATAATCAGTAACCTCAGTGACCATATCATTGCTTATATTTTCATTTGATGCAGGTACTGCAGCCCCTATTATTCTGTGAAGGCCTGTGTCGCATTTACAGATTTCATTCTAGATCCTGGGCCATTCACAACACTGATCAAAGGAAGGGTGAAGGCCATTTAGAGAAGGTTCAAGATCCATACCTTGGCTGGGCTCTCGCGTGTCCAGGGTCCGATCATATCAACCAACGACCGGTTTACGGAACAAGGAGTCAAGCAAGGGCTCGAAGATTGATGGAAAAACCTAGCCGAAGTCAGTGTTGTGTTCAGCTCCGCGAGTTGGCTTGGCTGGTTGGAAGGACTACTTTCTGTCGTCAATTTTTCCCTTCACTCTCTTCTCTTAGCAAAGTGGAAGCATACTCTAGGGGCATTGTGAGCATAAGAAATATGCGTGAATGGGATGAAGTAAGTTTTAACTTCATTGCTTGTGTATAATACAATCCTTTGCTTATTTCCATGTCTGATGAGGATTTTTACGTGGCAGCCAAAATACTTAGTATTGCCTCCTCTAGTGAAAAGGTCCAGGGAGACCTAAGAGACAGAGAAGAAGAGGTGAAGATGAAGATGAGGTTCACAGGGAACACATGAGTTGTAGAAAGTATGGAATGGAGGGTCGCAACAGTATAACCTGTAGAAACCTCCTAGGGAGCAGACTGCTGAGGATGGACAGACATCTAAGAGGCCTAAATGAATGAGGGCAAGGAACAACAAACCAAGGGGTGAAAGGACCGCTAGTGGAAGAGGAAACAATGAACCTCTAAAGGAAATGCCCACATGTCCTCCATAACCACCAAACTTCCAACCTGAGATGACTACAACTCCAACTTTACACAACAATCAGAATACCATGTTCACAACTCAGCCCTTTACACAAGAAGTTTGACCCCCACCAATGAGGCCACCAGTTAATACAGTGTTTTAGCGTGGGAATATTGGTAGGGGTTGGAGGAGACAAACTCTATTTGCAAGGGGACAAAGCAGTTGGAGACCTAGAGGGCCTTGGAGATGACCTTAGATAGTTGGTGACTCATTCTCATTTTGGTGACTCATATTGACATTCTCATTTTGGTGAAAGTAGTTAGTAAATGACAATTAGACAATTGGTGAAAGCAGTTAGTGAAAGACAATTTATTTTGGTTTATTGACATTGTCATTATGTGTTTTCTGATGGTATTGAATGCTTGTTGGTATGAGAATGCTATCTCATGAATGTTATCTCAAACTTGTGTTGGTATGGTACACTAACTTATACACTTGAATGTTTGTTGGTATGGTACACTTCTGTTGGTATGGTACATTACTGTTGATATTGAATGCAGGTTCTATTAAATGGTAGTGAATGCTTGTTGGTATGGTATGATATGGTATTGAAAATGCTATGTCAGGTTTTGAATGTTATTGAAAGTGCTATGTCAGGTTGCATATTGAATGTTATTGAAAGTGCTATGTCAGGTTGCACTTGAGGTTGTTAGGTACTGAATGTTATAGAGAGTGCTATGTCTATTTGCATATTGATACTTGAGAGTGCTTGTTGGTATGGTATAGTATTGAAAGTGCTATGTCAGGTTTTGAATTGCAAGGTTGCTTATTGATGCTTGAAAGTGTTAAGGCATTTGATTACAATGTGCTATTAACATCCAATGAACATCAAATGAATTTACATTGTTGAAACAATATCAAACTTTGGGGGGAAAGTGCAATTGACCCATTAAAAAAATATATTTTTAACCAATGCATACCATACAATTTGATGATATGCAAACACTTTACAAAGGTTGAAAACACTTGTAGATCTAAAAAATCAATTGAAAAACGTTTTTGGATCAATGCATATACCATACAATTGGATGGTTTGCAAGTCTAGAAAACAATTGAATATTTTTTGGACAAATGCATATAATACAATTGGATAATATGCATGGCATGCAAACACTTTGCAAATGTTTAAAACGCTTTCAATCGGTATTGTTCATTATGAAGCATTGATCACTGCCCATGTACTATTCATGAAACATTGTTCCGCTCAGGTACTGTTCAAGTAATGTTGTTTATTGTGAAACACTATTCACCTGCAATGTCCTTTAAATACAATGAAAACATGTTTGATCCTAAACCAATAGTGAGAGAAAATATTAAGCCATTGTGGCTGAATTTCTAATTAAACACTTAACAACCTTTACCACTTCCATACTTTTTCTCTTCAGTTTCTCCTCACTCACAAATATAACAATCCCAAAAGAAAAAAATCTCAACTTGACTCCTACGAACTTGCCAATTTGCTGAAATCGAAGCAATACTATCTTTTACTTTTAACTCAAAGAAGAACTTGAGAGTCAACTCACTCTTTTGGACCATGACCTAAATAGTGCAATTTGGGGATAGAAGTTAGGAGTGTCCTATTATGGCCAGGGATCATGGTGGTGGCTATCGATGGCGAGTGGTGGTGGCTGAGTCATGAAGAAGAATGGCAAAATCTAAAATTTAGGGTGTGTTGGCGACGGTAGATGGTGGTGGTGGAGGGCGAAGGTGGCCTGTTGGCGCAGGCCTAACCTGATAAGTGTGGTGTTGGTGGTGGTTGAATTAGGAAAAATAGAGGAAGAAAAGATGAGATGAGAAAGAAGAAGACTCGTGCGAGCGGCTATTGAAAATTATTAAAATAGGTATTATATTGTAAATAATATTTTTTTACTAACACTAGTGTATTAGTCGTGCCTACAACACAACCTCACACTTTCCACGTAGTGTGTACACGTGCCGTTGGCACGGGTGCCGTGTCATGCCTTCGACATGACACCCTGGTTCTTGGGTCGTGCCTTCGGCACTCCCCATCATATTTGTTTCCAACCTCATAAAAAAACAAGTAAGTGCAATTACCCCAACTGTGAATGTGTACAATTTCTCTATTTCCACCCAACTGCATGCTACAATAGGCTTGACACCCAGCTTTTTCATACTAAAACCTCACATTACTCAGATTTCCCCATTACTAAAACCAAAGAGTTGTAATCAAATTGAGAGAAGTTATAGTATTTGTAGAGTTTAGAGTAATAAGTGGAGGGAAAGCCTAGAGCTTCCCATGTTTGGCTAACATCCCACCTTAGGGTGTGGGTGAACCCATGGAAGGATAGCTCCAAGATGACTCTCTTTTAGATTAGTTCTTACCATTTTCATATATTAGAGAAACAAGTTTAGTTAGATTGATCTTGTAGCTTAGCTGTATCATGAACCTATCAGGTAAGTAAGATGTTTTGTGTTTCATCATATGAATTCAATTCATGTTTTCTTCTTCTACTTCTTAAGCTCAAGTTAGATAAGTTCTATCCTTCCATTTTTTTCTAACAAGCTCCTTACACTGTTTACATATTATTAGTCAAAATTTCATTGTGATTTGTTAGATATTTGGTGTTTCATTTAAGTATGGATTTCTTATATGCTTTTAAATCTACATTTGATTCTTAGGCTAGTAATATAATTTAGGCTTGAAATCAATTGCTCATAATGCCATATTCTCCATCCTAAAGTGAGATGAAATATTTACCTTAAGATGTGTTAATGAATTTGGGAAAGATTAATCGAAGAATAGCCTAATGGTGCTATCTAATTATGATGGTAAACTCAAAGCCCCAACTCTCACATTTAGGTTTTACTTTGCATTTTTATTTTAAACACTTCACCAATTACTTCTTTTCTAACTAGGTTAAGTTTCAAAAAAGATTTGAAGATTAGTTTTCCTAAATTTATAGCTTCCATTTTGAAATTCGACCCGTATTTGTCGTTATCTAACTCAATAGATAATCGTGCGCTTACAATATGATTTGAGATCGATCAAGTTTTTTGCACCATTGCAAGGGAGAGCAATGGAAAATTAGTTTTTAAATCAATTTTCAATGTTTATCACTAGTTAAGTTTAGATTCATTTTCATAGTTTAGGTGCATTTGCATTATTTGTGTTTGTAGTCTGGAAAATCTGAACATCTTCATATTTGCATTTCTTTGAGTATCTAAATTTTGTTGTTTTATTTTTATTTTTTGAATTTTTTTGGAAAATATACAAGACCTGGGCTTTCGAGAACATTCTTCCATTTGCCAATTGGATCATTATTGTGTGAAATATGGATTTTTAAAGTCAGACCACTTGTGCTGGAATTCTGTAACCTGCAATAACCTGATGTTTGGATGCACTTTTCTGTTGTTATACAACTCTGTTTGATGATTTTCTCACTTCCAAATTGTTCTCCATTATGTTAACTTTCCAAATCATGTTCTAGAAATCAATTTGGGTTAGTTGTTTAGTCGCAATTTGCATTCTCGCAGCATCTATACATTCTAAAAACTGTACTATTTGTATGAGTTGGCTTCCATATTTCTCAATCTTTTGGTACTTAAAGAATTTTCTAAATTTTTTCTAACAGAACTTCACTGAGTTGTGAATCTGGGGCATTTTTTATATCTCACTTTTATCAATTATTGAACTTTGTATGAATTTTGAAATAAAACTATCAGTTCTGGACAGTGCATTATTCCACCAAAATTGTTTTTTTTTTTTTTGAGTTTTCGGTTCTATATTATGTTTTTGAAGCCAATACTCACTATCCTAAAATGTAATTTTTATGATTCTTTGGTGGATCTAATGAAAAAACTGAAGACACTTGGACCATAGCAGAACAAATTTTTTGAGTGATTGTGAGGATTTAAATTTTGTACTATTAAGTTGTAATAGATAAAATAGGGTCTGAGATACAATCGAAAGCAAAGTGAGGTACCTCTCTCAACCCACTTCGAATCCGCTATAAGAAGTGTTTCTGGAATGTTTTTTAGTGTTTAAATTTTTGCAAGATGTCGAATTGTGCTAAAATAGGTAAAAGCGGACCTGACTATTTGCAACTGAGTGAGACTTGATCACCCACCTCATCACTCCAATTCACGTTCAAACTTGGCCAAATTGAATAAAATGAACTCGAATAACTAGAGCCAATTAGAACGATGTTCATAGGACCTCAGAAAAAGAATAGACTGTGATTGAACTCTTTCGAAGTAAGGTTGCTCTATTGCTAGTTGGTCTGCGCCAGTAAAGACCATTGTGACTGCACTGTCATTTCTGATCTTTTTCACATAGAGAGTGTTGTTTCGATGGGGTTTCTCACAAGTCCAATCTTATTTTGATTAGGAACACAGGGGTTCTTGAAAGTATTTAAGTTGTAACTAAATATCGTAAGAAATCCTTAGATCTTAAATACGCTCTTCAGAGGCTTAGCCAGTTCTAGCAAATAGGGTAAAACCTGGTTAGACCGCGTCTCTGCCTAGTGTGGTGGTCTAAGGAGTTTTTACAAAATAAGGTTCTCCTTACTTACATTCGAGATATATGGAACAATCTAACTATGGTGAGAATTGACTTTTGAGGCGTTCAAAAATCGTTCTCCACTTAAAATTTGATTGGCACTTAATTGAAGATAATCAAATTGTTGCTTACTAGATGGATGGATAAAAATTGATAGCTTGTGTGTCATGTAGTGCATTTGCATATTGCATTTAGTTTAGGTCATATCATCTTAGGTTGAATTAGATTTTTGTCATTTTCAAAAAAAAAAATCCAATCAACTTTGATTCAAGTTTAGTGTTAAGGAGTTTGTCTTGTGTAAGAAGCCACTGAGTTATGAATTTTCATTGGGAAGATCACAACAATGTTGAGGCAAATTACTTTGCCTTGACAAACCAAGATCAACCCTAAAATCAGGTATTTCTTATGCCAATCATTTGTCACAAAATGAATTTGGAAACCAACCACCTTGTAACCAACACCAACCCAATTAGGGTTATGAACCTTTTAGGCCCACACCATCCATTTATCCTCAATATGTGCATAACAATGAGCCTTACCTTAGTTGTCGTACAATGCCTTTAGTGGAGACTTGAGTGACCAAATGGACTTCGTTTGACTTCTAACCGCGTGGGTATCTTAATAATGACAAATGCAACATGTTGGCCTCAACAAACAAGTTTGGTTGTGCTTAACGAAGAAGGAAAACACGTTTGTACGTTGTAGGCTCAATTGGAGGCCAATTCGGGTGCAATACGAGAATATGAAGATTTGAGTGACCAAATGGACTTTGTTTGACTTCTAATCGAGAGGGTACCTTAATAATGACAAATGCAACATATGCAATCCACATCATCTTCACATCCAATTAGCTCATGGGAGAAAACTAACATTTCTCCCCCATTGATCAATATATGAAATCTTTAAGTCAGTCCATATGAGAGACAGAAGAACGTCAGCAGGCCACTGACAAACTTTTATTTGAGATTTGGGATTTAAGACTTCAAAATGATGCATTGATGAATGTTAGGGATGAATGTGAAAAAAATTTGTTAGAGGAGAATGATAGATATGATGAATTGTGCCATATTGATTTACCTATATCAACCCCTCAAGCTCCCCAAGTAGAACAAGATGAGTAGATGAATTATGCGAGACAATATGATGGAGAAGGATTGTGGATGAATCATGAATTTTGTGTTCAAGAGGATAACATTGATAAGCATGATGAGCTTGTAGATTTGTTTAGTCACTACTTAGTTGATTCCATGTTTACAGATGTTATTATGTCACCCATTATTTCTCATACAAACACTATAGAGGTTGACACAAAAGAATATCCAATTATGCCACCATGTGGTGATATTCCTTTCTTAACCATTGTTGGAACATCCATGTTCGATACAAAGGAAATACCTGAGAAATTTGTTAACGCTTTTCCAACTTTTAGGAAGTTTCCCGAGTTTAGACTTGAATTGCATGTTTCAAAAATCTTAAAGGATTGTTTTGGGAAATGTAAAACAAATTGTGAGGAACTTGAAGAAGTCGACCGATCCACGCCTGACCGATGGCCTCTCCTAAAACACTAAATTGATTTTACTCCTTTTGAGGAATCATTTTTTGAGTTAAGGATAAAATCTAATCTTGAGAGGTTTCCTTGGACTCACTTGTGGAACATGTTAAATCAGTTGCATCTTATTGTCCCGTATAATCATGTTTGGTATGACCCACAAATTTTTAGGTTGTTACTATATGATTTATTGTTAGACTAAGATTTTAGTGTGTATATTAGGTCAACTAAATTGAAAAAAAAAATCATTTAACTATGATTTGATTGGAGCCTACTTTTGGATCTTAACAAAAGTCATTTGAGCTCTCATGCTGTTTAATGGTATATCATTTCTATTTCTATTTATTATTGTTTCTTTCTTGTTCATGGTCGACCCACAATGTCTTATTTTAGAACATTGAAGACAATGTATGATTTAGGTTTTGGGGCGCCGGGCGGGGGGGGGGGTGTTGGCGTGAGATATTTCAAAATTATGTCTCATTTGAAAATGGGTTGTCCAATTTATTGAGTCAATACAAAAATTATTTTTCGGTCCTTATAACCCAAGTACTTATCCATGATCAGATTAGGTTCCAAAAATTTAGTTGCAAAGACATCTGAGTGTAAGGTATGAAACTTTAAAAGTTAATAGCTTGACAATATTATACAATAGTTTGTATTACTTATAAACTAGGCGTTTTGTAAGAGTTTGCATTGAGAGTTATGTTTTAGCTACGATGTTCTTGTTTAAAGTTGAAAAAGTGGATTAGTTATCTGGTGAACATGAGAATAATAGTGGATACTTAAACCCTGTGAGATTTCTAGCATTTTTTTTTTTTTTTTTATTTCTGAGGGTTATAAGCTAATTTTGAATTTCTTGAGTCCTACATTATCTTGTTGCATGATCTCTATAATTTTTTATTTCTGTAAAAAACTGAGAATAAAACATCAAAGTTGAATCATACCACTACAGTACATTCTGAAATTCACCCAAGGCATAGAAACCATGTTATTCTTGGGAAATGAAGAAAAATCATTATTTGCCTAGATTGTGCATTTTAACTTTCCCATGTATTGTTTAGCCTTGGAGCCAGTTTGAATCTTGTCATATTAACAGTTTTGTTGTTAACCCACTAATTGATAATCCCAAAATAACCCAATTATATTTTTCCCCGACTCTTGTACTTTTGAGAAAGGTTGGAGATGAATGATTAACAAAGAAGGTTTTATTACCATCAATGGATAATATACACTTCTTAGTGCCAAAACAAGTAGAAAGAGTTTCACATTCTATTACCATTTTGTACAAGGCTTCAAAAAAATAAAAAAAACCAAGTAGCTATTGTTTTCCACATCAATGAAGATGTAAAACTATTTAATAGAAAAGAAAGAGTTAAGTCAATCCATGAAGTTCGACACTTATAGAAGACATCTAACCTTATCAAAAGTACTTTTGTTTGCCCCTAACCTTCAATGTTACCCTTTCCTAAGCCCCGTTACAACCTAGTCAAAATCTTTTGATCCTTAGAAAAATATGGCCGAAGTGTGGAGGGTGAATTAAGAAATATTGTGGTGAATGAATCAATATTCTCAGCGGATGATATTATTTCTTGAGATCATATTTATTATATTCTTGAATTTCGATCTTTTGTCTTGTAAGTGAACTATCTCTTATTCATTGTTTCATCTTATTCACATACATTTGAGAGAAAATAGCGAAATTTTTGAGTGATTATATACCTTGTGAGATTTGAAGTTAAAGAGAATTTTCTAGAATGTGATCTAGATATATTTCTATTTTTTAACTGAAATTTGCAACATATTAGATGACCAAACTCTTTATATAAACTTGAATGATTAATTCCTATGTCTTTTGAATAGTGCTTACTGAAGTCACTTATTGACTTAATATTGATCTAGAAATTACAGGAATACATTTCTTGAGGCTTGCGCATTCAAATGGGAATTCCTCTGAGGTTAAATAAGGAAAGAGTTATTTTTAACTAAATTTTTTAGTCTGAGCCCCGAGTATCACTAATGTTTGTGGGTATCATTTCATGAAACCTCACGAAACTACAACTCATCCACTAGGGGAAACCTAGAGGTTTAAAGGTTTATTACATATACTAAATGTAATCGCGATTCCTGCGAAAGTTAGTTTTTATTATTTTTTTGCTTGAGGACTAGCAAAATGTAGGTTTTTGGAGATTTGATATCCTTATAAATGATACATTTTAAACCCTTAATTCTATAGTTGTTATGTTCTATTATCTAATAAAATACTCTCATTACGTGTATTTTGTGTATAATACAAGAATTCAAGTATTAATCATCAAATATGCACAAAATGACATAATAAAGCTAAGTTCAATAACAAAGTCCATTGGAAAATAACACATGCATTACCAAAGATTTTCAAGCCTAAGGTCCATGAAGTTAAGCCCACAAAGCACCATCATTTATGGATTTCGAGAAAATTAATTTGAAGATTTAAACATCTACATGACAACTTCATCCTAGCCAACAGAAATATTCCACCATCCATTCTCCAACGTATTCCTTTATTTTTTTAATAATTTTATTCTACCATATTATTTTATCTTTTCCTTATTTTACCATCAATTTTCCAACACATTCCCTTCTTTTTTCTTATATTATTCCATCATATTTTTTCCTTATTTTATTCTACAATATTTTTTTCCTTATCTTATTCCACCATCCATTCTACCATCTCACACCTCTTCACCTATAAATACCCCATGCTCGAAGTATACTTGGAAGGGCGGAAGAAAACCAAAGAGTTGTAATCAAATTGAGAGAAATTGTAGTATTTGTAGAGTTTAGAGTAATAAGTGGAAGGAAGGCTTAGAGCTTATCATGTTTGAAAAACATCTCACCTTAAGGTGTGGGTGAGCCCATGGGATGATAGTTCCAAGATGGATTTCTTTTAGATTAGTTCTTACCATTTTCATGTATTAGAGAAATGAGTTTAGTTAGATTGATCTTGTAGCTTGGCTGTATCATTAACCTATGAGATATGTAAGATGTTTTGTGTTTCATCGTATGAACTCAATTCACGCTTTCTTCTTCTACTTCTTAAGCTCGAGATTAGATAAGTTTCTATCATTCCATTTCTCTAACAAGCTCTTTACAATGTTTACATATTATTAGTGAAAATTTCATTGTGATTTGTTAGATATTTGGTGTTTCATTTAAGTATGAATTCCTTGTATAATTTTAAATCCACATTTGATTCTTAGGCTAGTAATATAATCTAGGCTTGAAATCAATTTCTCATAATGCCACATTCTCCATCATAAGGTGAGATGTGAATCTACCCTAGGATGTGTTAATAAATTTGGAAAAAATTAATCGAAAAATGGCCTAATGGTGCCATCTAATTATGATGGTAAACTTAAAGCCCTAACTCTCACATTTAGGTTTTATTTTTCATTTTTTAAACATTTCACCAATAACTTCTTTTCTAAATTGGTTAAGTTTCAAAATAAATTTGAAGATTAGTTTTCCTAACTCTATAGCTCTCATTGTGGGATTCAACCCGTTTTTGCTGTTATCTAACTCAATAGATAATCGTGCGCTTGTGATATGATTTGAAATCGATCAGCAATGCAAGATCATAATCAATAATTGACATATTAAGGGTTGGATGCCTCAATTTAAGGTTGTAGTAGACATTAGAAGCAGTTGCGCCCATGATCATACCTGAGCACACGTATAGAAATTGTTTACTTAAATCAGTTGCACCAGGGTTAGTTGCATTTTAGACGACAACTTCCTTAATCATAGTAAATGCTTCCAATATGAAGCTCTTGAATTCAGAGACATGATTGGTTAAATAATGGCAATGTCAACTACATCCCATGTTTGAGAATCACAACCTAGTACCAAAATATCAAATGAAATTCAAACTCACTCGAGTACCTGATTCAAGGTGGCACTTCCATGTAAGAGCCCCAAAAGCACTATAGTTTAAGAAAATTTGGGTCGTTTGACTCAAACCCTTGATATACTATAGTTTTCTACTTATTTTTAGCTCTTGAAACCTTTACAATTTGAACCAAGTAAGAAGCTGAAATCCTAATTTTGGGGGAATACTGGCTTTTCATTTATAACATCAAGTTGTACGATAGGAAAAAAACATAGTTGAAAAAGCAAGGGATATGAAAAGTTGAGTTTTCTCTGAAAACCCAGTGTTCTAAAAATCGCTAGACGCTGGGCGGGCGGCGAGCAGGTGCCTAGCGCCCAGGGGCCTAGGCGGGTGCCTAGGCGGCGCCTAGGCGGTCTTAGGTTTTGTATTATAACTTTAATAATTTATAAAAGTTAAGCATAATACCTTATCAATTACATCCAATTTAATGCCAATATACATATGCAAAATTTAAAAACATGAAAAATTAACAATCGTGAACAAAATTTATTAAAACTCAAATGACTAAAGTTGGTCATGATGGGTACTTTATATAAATTTGAGTTTGTGTAATCTTTTATTTTTCTTCAAATTGCATAAATAACCTCAGTTATTTTTGATAAAATCTTCATTAGTAAAATTGGTACCGGCAGATCCTTTGAGAATTCCATTAAGTAATCATCCTTTGCTATATTTAGACATATACTGAATAAAAAATAATTAAATAGTTTATTTCTAAAAAAATAGGAAAGAAAAATAAAATAAGAACACAATCAGCCTTATTAAAATATAAAAATAAAAAAAATAAAAATAAAAAAAATCGCCCGGACCGCCTAGACCCCGCCTAGGCCGACTAGACCCGCCTAGGCCGCCTAGATCCCGCCCAGACCCGCCTAGACCCGCCCAGACAGCCCAGAACCGCCCAGACAACCCGCCCAGCCATTAATCTGGGCGGTTTTCCACCTTCTAGCGCCTAGGCGGCCGCCCAGTCCGATTTTTAGAACACTGTCAATAACTACTGAAAATTTCGGGGTTTTCCGACTTGTTTGTGCTGTGACTTTCTCTGTTTGATTTTGTAATTAGGGTTAGAGTGGTAATTATGAAGTCGTCTTCAATTTCGATTAATGCACATTATTTTTTATTGGGAAACTTGTTTATTGAACAAAAGCTTGCATTTTAAGTCTCCCAATAAAGAGATATTAGGAGGATAAAAGTAAATCATCCCAATTAGCACACAAAATGAAAAGGATGAGACTTTGCATACGTATCTTTGCTCTTTTGAAGTCATCCCTACCCTTTCAAAGATCTTTTTATTTAGACAAGTTTATCTTTTCATTATATCAAACTGAATCGTTATGATGCCTGATTAGTTATTATATCACCATCATTACCACTGTCACTAAACAGCCATCCCCATTCCCCCAGTCCACACTGCCAAACTGCTATCACATTCTTTTTTTTTTTCAGCTGAGATAATACTGGTTTTACAAGTCAGGGATGTGTTAAAGAGTACTTGCTAAACTAGAAAATATATACTCCGACTCGTCCATCTTTTTATTTTCGTAATCCCCGTATTTTTTTTCAGCTGAGATAATACTGGTTTTACAAGTCAGGGATTATTTTCCTAATCCCCGTTTTTTTTTCTTTTTTTCCTAACAACAACAACTTAGCCGAGAAGCTTATTTCCATAACTTCTTAACTTGCACTATTCTTTCATATTTTGGTGGAAATTGCAAGAAGTTGAACAAGTACAACAAGAAGTATAAAGCAGAAGACCGGGGTGCATCACTGTTGTTGAATTAACAAGACTACCGACAGGAAACCAAAAGAGAGTTGTGAGTGAAAAAAACAACCAATGGGTAGTTATTTACAATAAGAATCATTATACAAAGTTCTAAATCAACAACCTACCATAGTATTTGTTATTTATTAAAGTTTATACACAAATTTGAAAGTTTCAGAATTCATGACCAAAGTTTAATTTCATTGATAAGATTTACTTTTATTTTTTTTGTGACTAACAACTTAGTGCACACAAACGAAAAAATTTAACCACCAAATGATTTTTATTGATAAAAATGTAAGTCGATATTACATATTTTTAGTTAATGCAACAAAATTGAAACTTCCCAAAATATCAGGACAACAAAAAAATTAATATAACCAAGTCAAATAGTCAATTACACGTAACAACAACCTAAAATTTTACATCAAGTAAGCACTACGTGTGTGTGTGTGTGTGTTTTACATCAAGTAAGCACTGTGTGTGTGATATACAAGATTGTGGGCAAAAACTGCGCATTTTGAAGCAAGGAAGGTCTCCACAGAGCCTAACCAGTGAAAACCAAATTTCCACTACCATGTACTTGAAACATAGATGTACAGAACAACAAAAATCCAGAAACACGTTGCCTTACCTGAAATGCGAATGCAGAGTTCTATGTGTAAATGAACAACTAGTTCAAGACTTAATAAAGCATTGAATCACAGTGAACCTTTGAACAGTCCAAAGTGATCAGATTTTACGTGCCTCTAAATATAATTGCACATGTTGCGTCGAAAACAATAACAGACTTAATTATAAAAAAAGTTGTAGCAAAAGATAACATAAGAATCTGATTTATCACATCTTCAGAAATAATCAGGGATCAAAAACCAAGTGAAGAGAACACAAGAATCCAAACAAGCATAAAACGACTTGCAGAAAAAGGACATACTAAAGTTGAAAGTCAAACACTAACCACAGCAAATGTCTCATTCTCTAATTAACTGCAACACTTAAATTCTTCTAATTCATATATATCAAGTCTCCTCATGGATATCTGCAAATTATTGTAGACTCATATGGCAGGTGATTTTAATTAACCCCTCTTGTTTGCATAGTCTTCAGGCTCATCATCGTCATCCTTGAACCCCCCCTCCACAGGACCATCATGGGGAAATCCTCCAGAGGTGGTGGCTCCAGTGTTCTCACCAAAGCTACTACCAGTACCAGCAAAGTTATCACCGACTCCGCCAGCACCACCAGCAACTCCGTCACTAGGGAGACTGCTGTTCCAACCACCAGTGCTTGCACCATCATTCACACTTCCGCTACCACCACCATAACCTCCAGCACTGTAGTTGCCACCAGCTGTCCCATAGCCACTAGCACCACCACCAGTACCAGCAAAGTTATCACTTACTCCGCCAGCACCGCCAGCAACACCGTCACTAGGGAGACTGTTGTTCCAACCACCAGTGCTTGCACCATCATTCACACTTCCACTACCACCACCATAACCTCCAGCATTGTAGTTGCCACCACCTGTCCCATAGCCAGTAGCACCACCTCCACTGCCATAACTGTCACCACCATATTGGCCACCACCAGCTCCACCATAGTTTCCTCCTCCAGATCCATATCCACTGCCACTACCATAGCTGCCGCCACCACTGTAACCGCCACCACCATAGCTGCCGCCGCCGTAGCCGCCACCACCATAGCCACCACCACCGTAACCGCCACCTCCTCCTGTTCTATCTGTTGCATAATTTACCCTAACAGTTCTCCCGTGAAGATTCTGAAAAGTGAAAGAGAGCAGTAAATAGGAGAATTTACTCCGATAAATCCCACTTTTTTCATGCACCCAACTAAAAATCTAAAATAAACACAGTACCCTTCTCAAGCAAGGGCTAAACTAAAATCTGAAATATTATTATTGATGGATATGTACAATTTTGTATACTAAACGACTACCTTTCATAACAACGTAAATATCTTAACTACACATCTGAACAAGATGACCAACACTAAATTAATTATGCACATGGAAGACATTTCCCTGTCAAATTAATTAGATTTTTTTTGCAACTTTGCATAAAGACTTGGGAATAGTTCTCAGATGTCAGGACTTGTCCCGTTGGTCAGTCTAAGAAATCAAAGGTTAAAAGTAAACAAATCAGTGGTAGTACCTGTCCATCCATAGCAGACATGGCACTAGATGCTGCTTCAGTAGATGTAAAGCTAACAAAACCGAACCCTCTGGATCTACCTGTTTCCCGATCCATAATAACCCTTGCTGCAAGAAATATCACATCTTTCAGAACCCTTGAAGGACCAGTACATGGACAAACATACATAAGATGGAGTTTTACACAAAATAGACAGAGAAACGAGACTTGTAAATTAATAATTGATTTCTCTTCTTAAGAACACAAAGAAAAAAGGAAAAATATCTTCGATGTACTTGAACAACCTAAAGACGCAATCAGATTTCTTCTCAAACAAGTTAGAGAATGATTACAACGCAATCTAACAACTTCAACCGTTCAAACAACATTACAGATTCTTGACTAGAAGAAAGAACAAACATAACTAATACCTTCAACAACATCACCGTAGGCAGCAAAAGCTTCTCTGAGACTTGTTTCATCCGTGCCATATGATAAACCTGCATAAACAAGAATAATACTCGATTCATTACAAAAATGGGCAGAAGGAACCACCTCAATTTACTTAACTGGAAATTAACTCACCCCCAATGAAGAGTTTGGAACTTGACATGCATCTTATTGCTTGTAACAAAGATGGATTAGATGCAGATAATCCAGAGCCGATTTGCTTGGCAGCTCCTTGCCTGAGAAGATTACCAATTTTACCAAAGAAAGCCATTCTAGAACCTGAAAAAAAAAAAAATCAAGTTTATAGCATTTATAAGTAAAATGAACATCAAAGGAAAAGGAGAAACATACAACAACACTGCTAAAAACACTAAAATGACACCATCTTAACGAGCTTATTGCACCGTCCACATAATGTAAAAAAAAAAAAAATGGAATTGGGCGAACGCCCCCATTAATAAAATTCTTTTGGAACAATATTGCTTCAACTTAATTTTTATACTTTTGGGCGAGAGCCCCATTCACCAACTCTTTGTTTAAACATTTTTTTTAGATTTTACCTCGTTGACTCTCTTTATCTTGTACAAAATTTCATAATTCCATTTTTGCCCTTATGATTAAATTATCATATATTGGGGAAGTTTTTATTACAGCTACAGGCACCACCACCTCCAAATACTTGGGGGTAGAATAGTCGTGATAAAAATGTTAGATTTTTTTCCAAAAAAAGTTGAACACATGTTTTTCTCAAAAAAATTAAAAATAAAAATTGTGAGTTCCTTTATACCCCCCCACCCCCCCCCCCCAAAAAAAAAAAAAGAGAGAAACTAATTTTAGACAAATTAGACATCACCGAAGCAATAAGATTATCATAAATTGGGGAAGTTTTGATTACAGCAATTGGCACTGCCTCTGGATCCGTGCCAGCACGCCGCCACCTCCAAATACTTGAGGGTAAAATAGTAGTGATAAAAAAGTTGAAATTTTTTTTTTTCCAAAGAAGTTGAACACGTGTTTTTCTCAAAAAAAATAAAATTTGTGAATTGGGAGTTCCACTCCATGTTTTCTCTCTGCCTGCCATCACTAACCTCCTCTCCAGAGAGGAAATTACTAGGTATAGCATATTGAATCTTTAACATGGAAAGCTAAATAAACATATTCATCTATGACAAAGTCTCAAATTTTCTATTTCTCTTCTCCGATCACTGTTTTTGATGGAGGTTTAGACGTTAGGAGCCTTCAACATAGAAACTCTAATTCCTTCTTTCCACTTCATGGATTTGGTGCTAGTGTGAAGAAGGCTTGCACTAAACCAAAATGAGAAAACACAACATAGAAAACAGAGGACAAAGATAAAGTAAGTGAACTTGGCATTTCTTCTTTTTTTATACCAGAGTAACCCAATCCTCATATAAAACCCACAATGGTTGAAAAATCATTTTATATGCAATAACGAAAAATGGTGTAAAATCACTGTAAAGTTGCAAAATTGTTGGCAAAGAAGCAAACTTTATATGCAAACCACCTAATTACGACTAAATAAGACTCGCCCAAACGCAGATATCTAACTTATTATAACAAATAAACTAGGTACATCAACATTGATTACTTGTCTATATTTCAACTTAGAAAAAACCAATCACATCTAGGAGATGATATAGAAGATAAGAACATACACACGAGCACGATCGAAACGATCCCTAAAAGTAAACAAATCAAAACCCTAGAAACACAATCGAATGAAACAGATCGAGACGAATCAAATCAAACACAAATAGAGAAGTGGAACCTAGGGTTAGGGAGAGTGTACCTTCGCGAGGTTCGACGAGACGAACGAAGCTTCGAGTTTCTCTGCGACTTAAACCCTAACTCAGAGAGTTTTGATCAGAGAGAGGGTTTACCGGATGAAGAGGTCACTTATATACTAATTAGAAGGACAATCTCGTCCGTACATTTTATTGTGGGTTTTGGTCCGTTGGATGCAAGCGGCGACAAATTTTCGCGAAATCTCCCCCGTCGCTCTCCCTACTTAATATTAGGGGTGGGCATCCCATCCCGCGATCCCGTTCCCGTTCCCGTCCCGATCCCGTCCCGTCCCGTCCCGATTTTTCCGGGTCTTAATGGGATTGAATAATTTCATCCCGATCCCGTCCCGTCCCGATCTACAATGGGATGGGATGGGATGAAGATTTTCAATCCCGCCAATCCCGTCCCGTCCCGAACTAATTTATTAATATTAATTATTAATATTTTTATTTAATTATTTATTTTAGAATTGTGGATGCCCATACAAATATACTGATGTATATAACATTTTTAGCATCTCAATGAATCTCTCACACATATCTCTAGATTAATATGTAAATTACTAAATTTGTAATACTTCTCACTTTCTCAGCTCTCCTCTCTCTGATAAAACATTCGGTCATTCTTTTGGTTCGGTATACCACTTTTGTCGTAACCTGGCTGCTTCAGAATTCAAAGACCGTTGTAACACTGGACCAACTACTTTAAAGGGAGTTAAGAGAGCAACATATATTAAAATAGCAATTGGATCTCTTTCCTTTTTAGTCACGATTCTCATGTCAGTATGCATTATTGTGAGGATCAAAAGAATTGTAGTGTTCCGTTTTCTGATGGGATTGAAGGAAGCTCTTTTATTCATATGCATGATTCTAGTATCTATATGTTTTTGTGCGAAGATTAAAAGAGTAGAAGAGCCTCTTAGTGTGAGTGAGAGGGAAGCCACTAACAACCTGAACAAGTGTAAGCAAGAGCGTAAGTTTAAGTTCTTCCCAGAAAGCCATACTCTGTCACTGAACGATGTCATGGAGGCCACGGACAACCTGAATGAGGAATTGATCATTGGCAGAGGAGCCCATGGCACAGTCTACAAGGCATTGCTGCGATATGGTTCCCCATGTGTTGTGAAGAAGACAGAATTTTCAGGCCATCAAGGAGGAAGTATGAGCATGCTCAGAGAAATTCAGACACATAACAATATCAAGCACCGGAATCTAGTGAAGTTGATAGACTTCTGCTTTCAACAGGACTATGGACTTATTGTGTATGAATACATGCCAAATGGTAGCCTTCACGATGTTCTACATGAGATAACTCCTGCCCCATATGTTGAATGGAATGTGCGTTATAGGATAGCACTGGGAACTGCGGAAGGGCTTGCATATCTTCATGATGACTGCAATCCTGCTGTTGTCCACCAGGACATAAAACCAAAGAACATACTGTTGGACTCCGACATGGAACCTCGCATCTCTGATTTTGGCATTGCAAAGTTCATGGATCACTCCCCTGCTTCCATTCGCACCATCACAGTTATAGGCACTGTTGGATATATTGCACCAGGTATGACATTTGCAAGTAAACTTCCCTGTTATATGTATATCATTCCTACTATGAAATGCTTAGGGTGCGATATATTTACAAGATTAGCACGCTGATCCCGTCCCGTCCCGTCCCGTCCCGTCCCGTCCCGAACCCGTTTGGGATGGGACGAGGTCGGGATGGGGTTTTTCCCATCCCGTCCCGTCCCGATCCCGTATGAACGGGATGGGATAGGGATGGGTATATCTCGTCCCATCCCGTCCCGTGCCCACCCCTACTTAATATGCCTTTATCCGATTTGTGTATGTCAGTTCCTCTAGAAAAAAAATTTGGAAATATCTATTGATACTGCCACCACCCTTTTCTACCATACCACACAATCCTCATTCCTCTTTTGCTCGTGAGTAATTCTACCTGTCGAAGAAATGGGCGAGGGAGGGTGGCTCGCACGTGCAGAGGTGACGTGGTAAAAAAAAAAGAAAAAAGTGTGTGTGTGTGTGTGTGTGGGGGGGGGGGGGGGGGGGTGGGGGGATAATCGAAAATTTGGGGGAGAAGAATGAGGGAATGGGGAGCTTTCTCCCCATTTTCAATCGACAGAGAAGCTCTCCTCCCTTCCCCATTTTCTCCCTCTCCCTCTCCCCATTTTCCATCTCGACAGAGATAGAGAAGGCCCCCTCCCTCTCCCCCAAACGAAGCTCTCCCTCTCCACCCTCTCCCCATCATCGTCATCGACTCAAACGAATGAGAAGAGAAGAAGCTCCAGAGGTAAGAGCTTCAATTTTATTTTATTTTAATTTCAACTTTCCAGAGCTCTCCAAATCTGGTTTTTTAATTTCAGCTTTCCAGAGCTCTCCAGATCTGGTTTTCATATCGAGGTCTAGCACAGATTCATGAAGAATATAGTGTTTCGAAGATACCACATGGAAACATTAAATCATCGAATGTGCTTCTTGACAAGAATGGTGTTGCTTGCATATCTGATTTCGGGTTGTCATTACTTTTAAATCCAGTTACTCGCACATGATTGCAAAGATCTTCTTCTTTCAAACCTAAAATAAGGTTGCTGGAGACGAATGGGGACTTGGAGTCATGTTCTATGTTTCGAAGACCCAAATCGATGTGTGGGTATTGAATGGAGAAGTGATATTGTTCTGACACAAGAACATTCATGCTGGCTCTTGCTCTGGCTTGTATGTTTACCAGTCCAAATTCAGAAAAATGAGGAAGGTTCGAGTTAAGGGGCGTAAGCCATGGAGTTCTTCACGCTAGCAGTTTGAACATGTTTGCAACACCAGCACATGATGAAGAGATATAAGAATTCGACCTAGTTAAGTTTCTTAATGTTGCTCTGTCTTGTTTAAAACATAGCATGAATTTGTTCATTAAATGTTGTTAAGAAAAGTTGGTGGTGAACTTGGGTAGTAGTTTTATTGAAGAATTTGTTTTTGCATCTACGCCTTAAGCATTTATCCTGCAATTCTAAAGAAAATGAAAACATGTTGCTTGGATTTATTATACTTGAGCAATAGTAAGTAGTTCTTCTAACCATCTCATAGATTTTGAATGGATGGAATTAAGTTTGTATGTTTTGTTGCAAGTCATGGATTTCATTGTGTATGTGCAGACCAGGTACTCAAGCATTGGTGTTGCCATTGAATATGCAGTTATGCAACTAAAAGTAAGGCCTTGTTTGTGGTTATTTAGTCTTCAATTATGGATTTGCACCTAGAAATTTCATTTCATTTGTGGCAGGTAGAAAATATACTGATAGTTGGACACAGTAGGTGCGGTGGGATTGAACGACTCATGTCAGATAAACCCAAGTCCAAGTAACATATTTGTATGCTATAAAAAAAAAAGATGTCAATATTTGTTTCAACAATGAATTCATATTGACATATAGAAGGAATACTAAATAGAACATCAGTTGGTTTCTTGGTTGATTTGAATGCATGCACGTCTGTGCAGCTACTTCATCGACGACTGGATGAATGTGGCCTTACCTGCCAAAGATAAGGTTAAACAAGATGAAGAGAATGCATCTAGCAAGCACGTCCCCTTTGAGGTCCAGTGTGAGTTATGTGAAAAGGTGAAGTTCCTGCTGATTGTTAATTGCAGCATCCTTGTTTGAGAAATGTATCAGCAGCAAGCTTTGGTGCCTACAGGGCCGCCATGCCATTGCCATTGCCATTGCCATTGCCATTGCCATTGCAGCAAGCTTTGTTTAATATGTTTTCATATGTTTTGGCAGATACTACCCGATGAGATACTAGCCACCACTCTCTGAGGATTTGATTGCCAATGAGATAGATTACATGCTTTCTAAAGGATGGATTCCATGTCTTGAACTTAATGAGGTATGATCATTTGCTCATGGAAGTATATAAAGATTTGTTGGAATAAGCAAACTCATTCACACCTTTGTATGAATTTTCACGGCAGGTTGGACATGTGCATAGAACCAGATGCCAGGTTACTATGATGGAAGATATTGGACACTGGAAGCTGCCTATGTTAGGGTGCAACAATCCTGTGCAGATTCTGAAAGAAATTCACAAGTGTAAGAAGACGTACCCCAATGCTTATATCTGTTGTTTGGTGTTCGACAATCAACACTAAATCCAGTGCACGGCCTTTGTCATTCAGAAACTCACCACCACCTCCTAGGCCTTTTTTTTGCTTAGTTTTCTGATGAACTTGTTTCAGTAGAAGTAAAATAAGAAATGGATGTTTGTTGTAACCTCTTAATGGATCCTAGTTTATTATAAACAATCAAATAAAATCATTTACTTTCAAATGTACTTGTGGGTTTATTTGTAGACGTTTGCAACCAGATAATCTCTGCACAAATCACTATATTTGTGCAAAAAAAGGTCAGATACTCGTAAAAAAATGCTACATTTTCACCAAACAATGGATATAAGCATTGGGGTACGTCTCTGAATCAACACTAAATCAAGCTAAGGGAAGATGGCACTTCTCTGTGTTATGTTTTGAAGCATTTGTGTATCGTGTTGAGTATCATTGCGCTTTTCATTCAAAACTTTTGTTTTACATATGTTTTGAAGCAATTGTGTAACCTGTTGAGTATCATAGCGCTTTTCATCCAACTTCTGTTTTAGATATAGTGTTGGTGACATTGTGGAAGTGTAAGAAATTGTTTTGAGCTGCAGAAGAAAAATCTGAGGAAGAAGGAAGTAATACAGAAAATGAAAAATGACTATTCTTCTTAATAAGCAACAATTCCATCCATTCAAAAATCTATGAGATGGTCAGAAGAACTACTTACTATTGCTTAAGTATAATAAATCCAAGCAACATGTTTTCATTTTCTTTAGAATTGCAGGATAAATGCTTAAGGCGTAGATGCAAAAACAAATTCTTTAATAAAACTACTACCCAAGTTCACCACCAAGTTTTCTTAACAACATTTAATGAACAAATTCATGCTATGTTTTAAACAAGACAGAGCAACATTAAGAAACTTAACTAGGTCAAATTCTTATGTCTCTTCATCATGTGCTGGTGTTGCAAACATGTTCAAACTGCTAGCGTGAAGAACTCCATGGCTTACGCCCCTTAACTCGAACCTTCCTCATTTTTCTGAATTTGGACTGGTAAACATACAAGCCAGAGCAAGAGCCAGCATGAATGTTCTTGTGTCAGAACAGTATCACTTCTCCATTCAATACCCACACATCGATTTGGGTCTTCGAAACATAGAACATGACTCCAAGTCCCCATTCGTCTCCAACAACCTTATTTTAGGTTTGAAAGAAGAAGATCTTTGCAATCATGTGCGAGTAACTGGATTTAAAAGTAATGATAACCCGAAATCAGATATGCAAGCAACACCATTCTTGTCAAGAAGCACATTCGATGATTTAATGTTTCCATGTGGTATCTTCGAAACACTATATTCTTCATGAATCTGTGCTAGACCTCGATATGAAAACCAGATCTGGAGAGCTCTGGAAAGCTGAAATTAAAAAACCAGATCTGGAGAGCTCTGGAGAGATCTGGAAAGCTGAAATAAAAAAAATAAAAAAATTGAAGCTCTTACCTCTGGAGCTTCTTCTCTTCTCCTTCGTTTGAGTCGATGACGATGATGGGGAGAGGATGGAGAGGGAGAGCTTCGTTTGAGGGAGAGGGAGGGGGCCTTCTTTATCTCTGTCGAGATGGAAAATGGGGAGAGGGAGAGGGAGAAAATGGGGAAGGGAGGAGAGCTTCTCTGTCGATTGAAAATGGGGAGAAAGCTCCCCATTCCCTCCTTCTCCCCCAAATTTTCGATTGCCCCCCCCCCCCCCCCTTTTTTTTACCACGTCACCTCTGCACGTGCGACCCACCCTCCCTTGCCCATTTCCTCAATAGGTAGAATTACTCTTTGCTCGTACTTTTGTGTTCCTCTTTCCTTCATCGTAGATCACGCCATCTTGGGAACAGAATTAAACTATTGTTAATGGTTATTTTTCATTTGGTCTTCATTTTATAATTATTCATGTTTAACCTCATTAGTTCTTGTATTCTACTCTAACCTCTATGACCGCGAGTTCAACTACATTGACTCATAAACTTCATTCAAAATTTTTAAAATGATCAACTTACCCTTATGCATGTGATTTGCACATGTTTTTAAAATGACTAACTTTTTTTAACCAATAGGGGGCCAATCAATGATTGTGATTTCATTTTGCTTAAAAATCAATAAATAATTAGAAAAAAAACTCTAACTTACGAAAAAAATCCGAAATTTGTCAGAAAAACACTCGAAAAAAATGAAATTTGGTCATTGAGTTTTGTGTTTTTGGCGCAAAACTCCGAATTTTAAGAAAAAATATCCGAAAAAAAATTGAAAAAATCTCAAAAAAATGTAAATTTATATTTCATATTTTTTCATAATTTAAAAGAACTAAACTTTTGGTGAGATTTCGCGAAAACTCATTCCATGAGGCCAATTAGAAATTATATACAAACTAATACATTTATTAGTTTGTATATAATTCCTAATTAGCCTCCATCTTTGTTTAAAAATAGTCATTTTAAAAACATGAGCAAATCACGTGCATAAGAGTAAGTTGGTTAATTTGAAAATTTTAAATGGAGTTTGTGAGTCAATGTAACGATCATGGGGGTTAGACTGAAATACAAGAACTAATTGGGGTTAAACATGAATAGTTATAAACTAATGGGGGCCAAATGGGAAATAACCATATTGTTAACTAGGGCATGGACGCGCTTTACGTGCGCGAATATTCAATATTTTTTTATTTATTCTATAACTTCAATAATATGTAAAATTATAAATTTAGGAGATTTGACTAAAGATTTCTAAACAAAATAATCATAAAAATATTGTAATCAAGATTACACTCTCATTGTTGTAAGGGCCTATTTATACTTTATAGATAATTTGAGGCTTCAAATTAATTATGTTAGAGGTTTAAGTATAATTTGAGGTTTTGATTGTAAAAAATATAGAATGTAGATGGCAAAATGAAAAATGTAAAAGTTCGACATAAGGGCCTTGTTATACTTTATAAATAATTGAGAGCTTCAAATTAATTATGTGAAGGGTTTAGATATAATTAATCAATATTTAGGAATTGTTGGTTTTGATTGTAAAAAGTATAGAATGTGGAGAGAAAATGAGAGTAAAAGTTAGATATAAGGGTTTATTTATAATTTACATATAATTGGAAGTTTAAAATAAATATATTAGTACTTAATTATAATTAAGTAATATTTAGAAGGGGCTGATTTTAAATATAAATAGAATTAAGAGTGGGGGATGGTTTGAGGTCTCTTAGTTTTAGGTGAGGGCACTTTTTGGAGAAAAACTTGTGAATGATAGATTTACAAAATCACTATTCCTCAGGCCATTGGTGTTACAAAGTATGAGTTAATGACATCGACTATTTGACACCATCAATCCTCATCTTTGACACCACTACCACTTTTCTATCACATAGCACCACCTCTATTTTTTTGTATGTGTGTTTTCTTCTCCAGAGAATAGCGCTACCTGCCACATGTCATAGCCTTGCCTCGCTGCCACCCCACTACCACCCTCCCTTTTTTCTCCTTTCTGATTTCGCAAGCACCGCGAGAATTGAATCGCGAAAACGCCAGCAAGGCTTAAATTTTAGGTGAAAATGAGAGAAAATATAGGAGAAGAAGTCGAAACTCAAAGGCGTGTAGTGAGAGGGGAGAGGTGGGGCGTGCTCAGGTGTTGTAGTGACGCGAAGGTAGGTGGCACTCATGCTTCTATTGTTGATTTTGTTTTTAGCAGAAGAACAATCAAAGAGAAAATAAAAGTGTTGCAAAGGGAGCTGTCAACAATGTTGTTGATTTGTTGATGCTGTTGTTGGTTTTCATCACAAATGGATAAAGAGATGAAAGAAGAAATAATAATGGTTACTTTTCATTTGGCCCTCATTAGTTTATGGTTATTCTTCTTTGACCCCAAATTTTTTTGTATTTTAGTTTAACCCCCGTCTTAAAGTTGGACTGTTTGGTCAAACACGTTGACCAGTTTCAGCCATCCATATTTGTGTTAAATACTAGATTGTCCATTTATTCGAGATAGATACAATTCTATGTGTATCTTGATGCAATATAAACTAATCTTTCTTCGCAAAATGACTTTTAAGGTCTACTTTTTCACAAAATAGACCATTTAGACACCGTAGTTGATGTAATGGCTAATTTGTGCCTATTTTTATACTTTTATGACCAACAAAGACTTTTTTATTAACTCAGGTTAACCAATAAAGTTATAAGACATTTTTACCTTCCCAAACAATTAGAAAGCCTACTTTTTATACTTTTATGACCAACAAGGACTCTTTAATTAATTATTTTAATTATGACCAACCAATTGCTGGTTGGGTTAGGCCATATAACTTGTTGATTTATGGCTTATTTTACAATCACTCCTACAACATATCTAATGGAGCCAGAAGTATCACATTGTTCTTATAATAATAATAATAATAATAATAATAATAATTGATGATACATCAAAATACACCGATCATCACAACCGTACACGTGGCAGATATCGTCCATCATTATTCTACAATATTTGCTATTATTATTATTATTATTATTATTATTATTATTATTATTATTATTATTATTATTATTATTATTATTATTATTATTATTATTATTATTGCTCGCTGCAATGATTAGTCATAGTTTTTTTGTTGTATTTTTTATAGCCTCCTCAATTTGAGCTGTCACTTATTTATAAGATTTTGACAGCTTTGATGTATCCCAATGACAAATATCTCAATCCCTTATCTGTTTTACAAAAATTAATCTTTGTAAGAAACAAAAAACTTGAGTATTATTCATGTAGACTAAGTTTCTTAATTTTTTTACAGTTCAACTTTTGGGGCTATTAACGATGTAAGTTAAGAGGTAAACACTGTAATCTTTTTATAGCTAAAATCATGAAAAAAAGAGTGCGGTAATAAATAAAATAAGTTTATGATATTTCTGGCTCCATTAGATATGGTTTAAAATAAAAATTGACGGAAAATCATAACTTTTATAGCCTAACCCAAACAGATCCAACAATTATTGAAGTCATGCAATTTGCAACGTTGAATAACAAACTGATGACTTTGTATTTCAAATTTTTTAATATTAAGGTTATTTGATGATACATCAAAATAGACCGATCATCACGGTCGTATACGTAACATAAAGATCCATCACGCATAAAGTCCAGGAAGAATAAAGCCAATTGTAGAGGCCCGAACGAGGCTCACCAATGAGGAAGAAAAAATGGGACCTAAATCCAGGCCCAAACGAATCAAAGCACGGATCCAGGCTTGACACGAGTTCTCTCATAAATAAGAGGAACATTGCATCGAAAAGAGCCGTGGAGGGAGTTACGCCTCTTCAAACGCATCTCCATAAAGGAAGAGACTGTTACAAGAAGCACGTCCTTCCGTTGCACCTCACATGCTTAAGTCACGTAGAGAGTTAACCACGACCATTATAAAAGGTAAAAAGAACATTCGATAAATGTATGCAACTTTTAACTGAGTTTTGTCTAGATTTACACTATTCTTCCAACAGAGTTACTGACTTAAGCATCGGAGTGCCTTCGGACACAAAAAATGTGGTCCTTGGCAGTCTAACAATTGTTTTGCAGGTCAAACTCACAGGAGGATGATTTTTGGACGTATCATTATTAATGAGCGAATTTAAAGGTAAAGACTATTATCTACTTAGAACTGAAATCATCCCCTCCCCCACAAATAATAATAATAATAATAATAATAATAATAATAATAATAATAATAATAATAATAATAATAATAATAATAATAATAATAATAATAATAATAATAATAATAATAATAATAATAATAATAAAATTAATTAAAGAGTCATTGTTGATCATAAAAGTATAAAAGTAGGCTTTCTAATTGTTTGGGAAGGTAAAAATGTCTTATAACTTTATGGGTTATAACCTAGGTTAATAAAAAAAGTCATTGTTGGTTATAAAAATACAAAAATATGCACTAATTAGCCATTACATCAACTACGGTATCTAAATGGTCTATTTTGTAGAATAGTATGCCTTAAAAGTCATTTTCCGATCTTTCTTTTTCCTAGATAACTCATACTTTTAAATTCTTCAAAACTTCAACAAAAAATCTTCTATCCTGAATGTTTATTATCAAATTTTGCTATTTTCATTCGATTGAATCTCCTCTCTAAAAATCTATCAAGATTTGGAAAGAAACATTGAAATGTAGGTGTACTATGAAAATCTCATTTCATTGAATCACCACTCATTAAACTAAACTAAGCTTAAAACAACACAATTAAAGCTATCTCTCTTACTCTTAAGCTTCAGTCAATCATTTCAACCAAACTATCTCCTAATTATCCCTTCCATCTCCCCATCAACCTTAAACTCAAAATAAAATCCCTCAAATTAATTATACTTCAAATTTTAATTTGAATAACCCCATTTCGAAACAAAGTAAGAAGGAGAAGATGAGTGTGTTAATTGGACTTACTTGTAAATCACCTGTGTTGCAAACCCGTCTCATGGGGCCTAAAAATGCAATATTTTCAAGAGAACCTAGAGCTTGGTTTTGGAAATTGGTGGCTTCGATGAGATAATTGAAGCGAGGTTGGAAGAAAGAACCACGATTCCGTGCTAGTGATTAACTACTGAAGCTCCTCGGCATCATTTCCTGTATTGGAGCTAAGAACAAAAGTTGTGTTGGGGAGGAAGAATCGAACCTGATGAAATTTCCTTCGATTTCACTCCTAAAACATCAAGAAGAAAGAAATTCCCACCAACCCCATGTGTCGAAATTGCAGGAACAAATAGTGGTGAAGGGGTTTGGTCAGAGACAAATTGTTGAGTTGTTGACTTGATGAGGTGGTGGAGAGGGTTTGGTTTAGAGACAAATTATTGAGTTGTTGACTTGGAAGAGGTGGTGATGGGGTAGTGAGGACATGGAAAAGATTGGATGAATAAGAAGAAAGGTTTTCGAAAGGGAAGAAAGGATCGTCGGAGGAGAATAATTGGTAGGGTTGAATAAAAAACTGACCAAACCGATTAAACCGACCGAACCGATCAAAACCGAATCGATTGGTTCAGTTTAAGTTTGGTTCGATTTAAAAAAATTCAAAATCGAAGTGGTCGGTTCAGTTTTCAGTATAATAAATAATATATATTTTATATAAAGATAATATAATATGTTTAAAATAGTCGGCTAGTTCGGTTTTATTTCAATTTTAATTCGGTTTTAGTCGGTTCGGTTCAGTTACGGTTTGTATAAATTAGAATCGGTTCAGTTTTGTTAATGGTCGGTTCGGTTTGAATTTTTGAAACCGATCAAAGTCGGTTCGGTTCACGATTTAGGTGAAAAATTGAACCGTCGGTTCGGTTTTCAATCATAATAATTGGGGATCGAGTTCAGGTTCACGAGAAGTCATGTTGATGACGATGTCTGGGCAGGTTGAGTGGCGAAATAAGGGGCCTTCGAAGAGGAAGAGATCAGAAGACATGCTAGAGGCGAAGAAAATGAGGGATTTGAGTTTAGAAGTAAATAGTGAGATATTGAGAGAGAAGTTGAAGTTTGTTTGGTGTGTGGAAATGTGGGGTTGGAAGAAAATGGGAGATGATAGAATCGAGCGTAATCATCACCCTTCCATATTTCATATTTGTATATTGCCTCGAGATGCACATATACAATTGTATGTATCTTAAAGAAATGGGCAATCTGGTCTTTAACACAAATATGAATGCCTGAATTTAGTCAACGTGTTTGACCTAACAGACCAACTTTAAAATGGGGGTTAGATTAGAATACAAAAAATTTTGGGGTTAAAGAAGAATAGTCATAAACTAATGGGGGCCAAATGAGAAATAACCCTAAACTTAATACCCCCCCCCCCCCCCCCCCCAAACCCCAAAGAAAAAATGAAGGATGGTGGTATCAGAAAAGGGAAATAGTGGTATTAAAAAGTCGGGGCTACTGTTAATGACTACAGTTAAACCTTTACAAATTAAAGCCTTGGGACCAAGGAAAATCTATTAATTAAGCACTATGCATCAAAAAATTAATAATTTATATGTTACATGATACCTATATATATATATATTTAAATTTATTATCTTATAAATTTAGCGAATTATTCATTTAGCACGTTACCCCCAAGTCAGGACCGACAAAAAAAATATTATTTAACAAAGATTATTAATTTATTGGATATTAAATTATCGAGATTTCACTATCTATATTACAATTCATAATGATGTTTTACTATTCATTCCTGGCTAGGACAAACATCAGCAATGATATGATTGAAAGTTGGGGAATGGTGTTTTATTTATATAACAAACGTCAGTGGTATTTTATCTATATAACAAATAAAAATGGTGTTTGGGGTTGGAGATAATAGACGATCATGATTGAAAGTTCGGGAAGATGTTGATGGTGAAGATTCACTATCAACAATAGCATGTTTGTAAATAAGTTGCAAGTAGAAGAACAAAGAAAATGAACAAAAGGTTGGTGGAAAGCATATGTGACAGAGAGATAAATTTTTTGTCGTTTTTTAAATGTAAATCGTCACAACTATCGACTTAGTTGTCGGATTTTAGTAAACTTGGTATGATTGAAATGCATTTTCGAAAATCTTTTTCAATGAAACCAATCATTAATACAGATGCTTAAAGTTTTATATATGCATTTCACGCTTTATGCATTTTTGCACTTCATGTCATAAGTATTTTTAATATTACGACACATTCAAGAGAAGACCATGAACTTCATATTTCAGAAAATCAGCGTTTTGGGAGGATTAATTATGGCAATTTTAAAATGTGTTTTAATCGAGTTTGACCTATTGCTACGACTCACCTTCTATCATGCCAACGACACGGGAAATACACTAGTATATCTACAAAATGGATTTTTGAAAGAAAATGAGGAGAGGTGTTTTAACCGAGTTTGACTTATATTTAGAGTGTGAAGTGCATGCTAGGAAGATCTAGTGTCAGACAATCTACAAAATGGACTTGGATCTCATGACCTCATAACCGATCCTGATAAAACTGGAAAATTCTTAACTGTGTCAAAAATGATAAATCTATTGTGGAATGTAATGGAACATTATAGAATATAGTGGATGTCCACCTCATACCTCTGAGGTGGCATAAGGTGGTTAAACCACTTTATGATGCTAACACCTCATGTTGTCTTGATTTGTATATATACTAGGGTATTTCTCATGTTGTTGGCATGATAAAAGTTTAACATGATAAATAGAGTTTAGCCTACTTTAAATATCAAGATAAATAAATATCACAATATTTGGCATGGGAATTGAACCCATGCACTCTTCGTGCTTTAAGTTCTATATGATCTGTTAGAATATTATATTTGGGTAAATCTCAACCGCCTTTTATCTCCAACCTTAAACACCATCCTGATTTGTAATGTAAATATAATAATATATAATATGCGTGTCCGCGTGTGAATGAGAAATGATTTAATATCAGATAGAGGATTGGCAATATATTTGTTTTAGGCTTTTACAACACGTTATCAGAACGAAGCTCTGCTCAGATAATTTTCTCCACGTTATTTCTTCCAAACTCTTTTTTTAGAGGTAAATAATTCAAACGTGAACTCATATTTGTCTTGAATTTTAATGTGACTGTTTCCATGATATATGTTATATTTAGTGGAAGTTGCCTCGCAAGAAAACATTGTTTCCATGGCGGCGTTTCATGCTTTGATTTCAAATTCTGTTTAAATCCTAGATCCCTCATCACATGCATCACAGTATCACACACCCATTTGAGTTGGAGGTTCAAATATTTTAGCAAACAAATGAAGGAGTGTTTTCATGGTTTTATGCCCACTAACATGATCTAGCTGTTATACGCTTGTCACATGTTTTGAGTGTATAAACCCAGTCATACTCTTGATAAATGATTTGTGCATTAGTGTATTGTCTATCAACTATTATATGTCCTTGTAGCTAGTATTCATCTGAGACCCTATACTACCAAATTGAATGTTTTTCATGCTTGGATAGCTTTCTTTTGTATTTTTATGTACTCATCTTAGTACAATATAATGAGTTTTTGGATAGATGACTGATTGCTTTAACTAATTTGATGTCCATGAAATGGAATTCAATAGTTTTTTTATTGGTATGTGTTACCTTGTTGGGTCAAAATATGTGAACCATCTAGGTTCTTCTTGGAGACACACTCTTGGGCTTACATGGGTGAGCTTGAATGCCCAACCCAATTCTAAGATAATTTTTAAAGCTCAGCTCATTTCAAACTTGGGTTAGGTTTGGACTGAGATAAAACCGGCCTAATGGATGGTTAGGCTTAAGCCCTATTTATATATTTGGATAGTATGTTTATGAACTCATAGCTAATAATGGGTCTGGAATGGGCTTAGACTTTGACAAATGATCATTTGGTTACTTTTTAAACTTAAATTGAATTTGATGTTTGCTTTATCATAATATTTGGATTTAGACGAAGTTTCAGTGTGTGTACATAAAACCTGAAGTTTTAAAAGCTTTAGTTTAGGGGTAAATGTTGTGCATTAAATTATACTGTTCGAACTCACAGATGTTAGTTTGATATTGATGTAATTTTCACTCCTATTGGTGTGTTGTAGATTCTTTATTTTGATCAACTACTTTGCAATCAAACATACCTGATTAGGTATTCAACGAGTTTTGAATCTCGTATTCCATACATAATACATATCTTTTGGTGTGAACCCATGATTAAAATCTGTTGTTCAAGCCAATGGTAGCCTAGTTGGATGGTTAAGGTTATGGTGGTTTAACCCCCACGTTTTGGGTTCTATATTCACCGGTGGCACGCTCGCCTTTAAAAAAAAATTGTTGTTCAATAGATTTTATTTCTTAAATAATTAAAAAGACTTTGGTGCTTTCTCGAAAGTAGACATCTTCAAATTTTACTATTTTTTACATTGCCATACATTACATAAGTTAATAATATGCGCCATCCACATATGAAGTTTCATTAGTTTCAAAACAAAAACATTTTGAGCATCCCATTCATAAATATTTATACATGTTTTCTTATAGATGTCGAATCTTGCTAAACTTCAATTACAATCTAAGGAATTAGATGATGCAATTAAAGAAATAAATACAATGCCTGTGGAAGATAAAACATCTGCACTTATTTCTTTCGTCACCATATTCATGATGACCTAAAAAATGAATATCTCACCGAGGAAGACCCTTTCGTTTTATGGAAGTCTCTAAAAGGCATATAAGACCATCAAAAGGCATTCATAGACCCTCTTGGCCAAAATGAATGGTTAAACTTGAGGTTTCAAGATTTTAAGACTGTAACAAAATATAATTCTGCAATGTTCAATATTGTTTCTCATCTTAAGTCTTATGGAGAAAATGAGACAAATGCTCAGATGATTGAGAAAACACTATCTACCTTTCATGTATCAAGTGTGCTTATGCAACAACAATATCGAGAACGTCACTTTACTAATTATTCTGAATAGTGATTTGTCTCCTCGTAGTAGAAGAAAATGCTAAGGTTTTAATGATAAATCATAATACTAGACCATCTGGTTCCAAGGTATTTCTAGAAGCAAATGCGAATTATAGTTTTCAAAGAAGTCAAAGTAAGGGACGTGGCATGACTAACTACTCCAAAAGAGGTAGCCACAATGACCATTCCAACAGAGGTAATTATAACAATTACTTCAGCAAAGGTGGTTACCCTAGTAGAGGTAATCATAACCATTACTACAAATGGTCTAAAGCTCCTGTTTAGGAAGATGATAAAACTCATGTGAATGATACTGAGAATCATTCTAGAGATGATACTTGTCATAGATGTGGTAAGGTTGGACATTGGTCACATGTTTTTTGTGCACCAAAAGAAGAAGTAGAAAAAAACCGCGCTTCCATTAAAACCAAAGAGACAAATTTGATGCAATGGAAAGATAATCGTAACACATTTGAATATCGAGTCACTGTTACTCACTTGGACTCATCTGACTTTTTGCAAGTTGTTGACAAGGTATCGCTGTAAAGATGTGTTTTGATATCACCTTGTTAAAATCTCCGATTTTTTGTTAATTATATGTCTGCTATATACAAATTATCTAAACTTATATATAGATTGAACTGTTATATTTTTTTTACTATTTATATGTTTATCATTTAAGGGTATGGATCATGACATGCCATTGTTAGACACTGATATACGTTTAATTGATCATACCACTCACCATATTATAGTTTATCTTACATTGAATCATTGTTACTACTTGAACAACATACGCAACATATCATATTTTGATTAATTTGGTTTATTTACTGCATACATTTTCTTTAACAGTATAGTCTATAAACTTCAAATGATTGACAATCATATATGATTAATTAATAGTGCCACTGCATACCATATACTGACAAGTCTGCCCATTTTCTCAACATTGGCCTTTAAGACACAAAAGGTGTCTACCATAGCTGGACCTATGCAATTTTTTGAAGGTTCTAAAAGAGCCCACCATTTATTATTGCAGTTCCTAAAGAAACTTGTTTTATTTCAACATATATGGATCACATCTAATGTTGGAAGCATGACGCTTACATTCAAGATGTATGCATTAAGTCTGAAGCTTACATTCAAGGTATATGCATTACATCTAATGTTGGTAGCCCGACTCTTACATTAGAGATAGTTTTCATTACCTTCTTGGGATTGATCATACATAAAAACGGTCACACTCCTGAGCCGAGCACGTGTCATGATGATCTCGAGGAACTATGGGTTCAAGCATTAGCCCAACACAGATCCAGCCCGAGCGGAATTAAGCCCACTCAACTTCAGTCCACCAAGCAGACCTGGACTCTCACAACATCCTAGGCCCACACGTCTCACAACTATTCACGATACCCATAAGTCCTATTCAGGCAAGTATCTCGAGGATCAACTTTAGACGGGTAACTACAGCTGCTATTTGCTTCCAACTAGGAAGAAAACATCGTAGTATCTTCCACACAAGGAAACTCCCTTCTACGAATTGCTCTTGGATTGGGAACTATCTCCTGCGTATCTAAGAGTGCAGAGTTAACAGAGAACTTCCCTTCTACAACACGACTCTTAATTAGAGATGAATCTCCTCCCTAAACTACGGGTACAATGACTTGGTTAAACCTGAACTCCTTGCACTATAAATAATACGCGAGGTTTGTAAGCTAAGGTACGCTACAAATCCCTGTTACATCATTACACCTTTCTCAGATCCCTGTCTGACTTTAGCATCGGAGTGGCATCGACCACCCCACGGTGGTCTGTGGCTCATGTGTGTTACTTGTGCAGGTCAACAGGAACATGGTCAAAGCAGGGAGCGAAAATCGACTGCATCAGTTTGGCGTCGTCCGTGGGGACGACATAGTTGTTAACTTTACACTAAGGCTCCGCTTGGTATATCGTAAAACTTTGCATTCTGCAAAATTTTGCATTTGCATTAGTTTGCAGTGCATTGCTTTACAATTGCTTGGTTACAATTAATGAAAAAAATGCATATACCCAATGTTTGCTTGGTTAGCCTAGATATTGCATTTATGCAAACACCAACTACATAAAAATTGAAAAACAATTTAACTAATTCTCCCCCCTACTATTATTCGTTTTCTTTTATAAAAAGAGTTCTTAAATAATAAAAAAATAAAATAAATAATAATAATAATAATAATAATAATAATAATAATAATAATAATAATAATAATAATAGACAAATTTACATACAGACAAAAATTATACAGATGTACATACAGTTTCCACACAATCTAAGAGTTCTAAAAAAAACTTGTATCCTTATAAAGTTGGACTGTCTGAGTAGAAGTTGAACGAAAAAGTGAAACTTGCAAAGTTTTTCGAGAGATTTTAACCCGTAAAGATTTGTGAAACCACTTAACTACAAGATACGGAGGCGTGGAATTTGAATTTCATAAACTGTTTTTTGCAAATCGTACCAAGCGCCTATATTTGTGTAATCACCCATTAAAGAATGCAAAAGCAATACTTTACGGTGTACCAAGCGGAGCCCAATTGTCATCTCCTACCAAATCCTAGAGATGGTGACCACTAGGTCACACAATAACGAACCAGGGGACACGTCCAACGCTCTATCTGTCCTTATACTAGTTCCTGCCATGCACGGGCAGCCTACTCATGCCCCTGCACCAACGACGACAATGGCAGACCCCAAAATTGAGATGCTGGCATCCCAAATACAGCAGGTTATCAAGGCGATGGAGACACTCACACGACATAATCCACCTGCTGCTTATGGAGACCAGGAACAACACGGACCTCCACCTCCAGTGGACGATAGGGAGCAAGCGCAGGAGAGCCAGGCCCCCGCCAGCTCCTATTGGACTAAGGGAGGCTGTGCGGCTAACGCTGATCCAGCCGCCAGGACAAAGAGGCTCGGTCCCGGGAACCTTCTCCGCAGAGGAGCGCATGATCCGGACGTACTATATCGCCTATTCGTCCCACCCTTTGTGGATCAGATCATGAGTGAAACACTTCCAAGAAAGTTCACTCCCCTGAAGCTCGATTCCTATGACGGAACCACCGATACTTCCGATCATCTACGCCATTACCGACACGTAATGGCACTCAAGGAAGGATCCCACCAGTTTTAAAGGCTTTGCATTGACGTGGTTCCACAGCCTTCCACCGAAGTCAATCGACTCCTTCAAAACATTGGTGAAGGAATTATTGACACGGTTCGTCGGAAGCCAGCGTTTCAGAAAAGGCCTACACTACATACTCTCTCTAAGGCAGATGTCCGACGAGACGCTCCAAGAGTATGTTACACGCTTCAACAACGAGCTGACCCTCATCGACGGGTGCAACGACGATACAGCTGTGACGACATTCACTGCGGGCCTCAAAGAGGGAAAGATCTTCGAGGACCTCACCTTGGAGCCCCCTCTAGACATGGCAGAGCTCCTCAAAAGCGTCCAGAGACACATCACCCTGGAGGAGTCAAGGACCGCTAAGAGGGAGACTGAAGGCAACAGAAAGCCCTCAACTTCTAAGGACAAGAAGGAGGGGAAAGACACGAGGATGAGGAGTGAAGCAAGAGGAAGCGCACTTACAACAGACTGGATCTTGATCGTCCCAGGCCAGAGAAGTCATCCAACTACGTTGGATCCAGAGCTGTGACACCCCTAAATGCTAGTTTGTCTGATGTACTCAACTCCATGAAAAATTGAGAGGAATTGAAGTGGTCGCCGAAGACATGTGGATACCCTGCCAAAAGGGACAACGACAAGTACTGTGCGAACCACAAGGAAGGCCGGCCACAACACCAATGACTGCAAAAGTCTAAGGTATGAAATAGAGTACTAGATCCGCAAGGGAAAATTGAAAGACTTCCTGAAGTTTGAGAAGAAGACTCATGGGATAATATACGTCCTTTATGAAGTTGGACAGAATGAAGACCAGTCACAAAGGTCCCGCAAACGAACTTTGCTGGATACGCGGACACAATCAGCGCATAAATATAGACGAGTTTGCTATTCAAAAATTCAGAACCCCATTCCCACTTTGACTTTCACGGACAAGGACCTCGATGGAGTCCGAGCACCGCACAACGACACCTTGGTCATTTTGTTTCCCTCGCAAAGTGGGAAGTGAGAAAGCTTTCGTTGACACAGGAAGCTCGCTCAATGTTCTGTTCTACAATGCTTACTGTAGCATGGACCTCAAGGAGGAAAACCTAGTGCCATCAGAGCACCCGCTGAATCCGATCAGCGGGGAGAAATGCTTTCCCATCGATCGGAAAGATAAGATTAGCCACGGTAACTGGAGAACCGCGGATAAAGAAGGTCATATTCTTGGACTTCATGGTGGTAGACGCACCATCATCATACAACCTCATCCTAAGAAGACCGTGACTACACCAAATGGAAGCAGTGGTCTCCACCCTTCACTAGTGCGTTAAGTATACTGCTAATAACTCAGAAGGGACAATATGTTGAGACCAACCTCCGACGCGAAGCTGCCACTACGCCGCACTGAAACAGATAGAGTGCTCCCAGATTCAGCTACATAATGCAGAGCGACCTGACCTAGTGCAAGGCCAAAAGACGGAAGATACACCATTTTCAAGCGGTACATGAGCAATCAACTTTCCCGCCCAACGAGTCATAATGGCAATGGAAAGCGAGAACACATCCCCCCCGACATTCCACCAGCGCGGAGATTCGCCCCTCTACAAGGTATGCTCTTCAGTGACCTATGTAACGCCTCGATAGTCCGCTAAATGATCTGCGAAAGCTATCCGAATTAGCTTCGAGGCCAAGATCATTTTATCTCCATCAACAGTTAGTTTTCTTTAAGTTGTTTGTTTCCCTTTCCGTAGTCAATATTGAGTTTAGAGTTCCTAAGAGACTTATGTGATTCACAATCATTTAAGAAATACAACAAGAATTTCAAAACAAACTCTATTGATTATTGGAAAGATGTAACAACAAACGCCTTGAGGCGGATACAAAAGACTATATACTACGAACGCCCTGAGGCGGGTACAAAATACTACATACTGCAGGCATCTAATCAGCATGGAGTGAGGACTTGCTCAGATTGTCTGGTCTCGTGACACAAATAGTCCATGGCGAGCTACCTACAAGCGAAGGGACGTTCCATGAAACGCCGCCTTCAAATATGGTCTGCGGGGGGGGGGGGGGGGGTACAAAATTGATGCAGATGCTATCTCTGAGATCAAACATCCAAAAACAACAATAAGGCACTTGCACATAAAAGACAAACCCTTCCCTTGGGAAAGTACCCGCACTACTTTTCCGTGGTATGAGAAGAGATTACGAGACCTCAGCGGATTAACTATGTGCCCACATACAACAGGTGACCATGCATAACAACAACTATCACCATGCCTTGTCGAGGTAAACATCAAAACTTTCGAAAACTTCAGTGATGGAGATCCAACTTCAGCCTTTGGAAAACCCAAAACATTTCCCTCAACCTTTGGATTTAAGTCTAAACTCGGGAAACTTCCTAATACTGGGGAGAAGGTTAACAAATTTCTCAGATTTCACATTTGTATTGGATATGGATGTTCCAACAATGGCCAAGAGAGGAATATCACGACATGGTAGCTTAATTAGTTCTTCTTTTGTGTCACCTTCTAAAGTGTATGTATGATCAATAATGGGTGACACATCAGTAAACTTATAGTCAGCTAAGGAGTGACTAGACAATTTTACAAGCTCACCATGCTTATCCCTGTTATCCACTTGAACACAAAATTCATGATTCATCCACAATCCTTTTTCACCACATTGTCTCACAAGTTTCATCCAATCATCATGCTCTACTTGGGGAGTTTGAGGGGTTGATATAGGTATATTAATGTGGTACATATCATCAGATATCTCAATCTTCTCTAATAGATTTTCTTTATATTCCTCCTTTACATTAATCAATGTATCATTTTGACGCCTTAAATCCCAAATTTCTGACAAAAGTTGGTCAGCAACCTGCTGACTTTGTTTTATCTCTCGTATGGAATGACTTAAGGATTGCATATATTGATCTAGGCTCTCTTGAAATGAGGGAGAAATGTTAGTTTTCTCCCAAAAGCTAATTGGGTATGCAGATGATGTGGATTGTATATTTTGCATGATGTGGTATGGATTGGTTTCTACCGAAGGCATTGTAGGACAACTAAGGTAAGACTCGTTGTTATGCACATATTGGTCAAAGGATGGTGTGAACCTAAAAGGTTCATAACCCCAATTGAGTTGGTGTTGGTTCCAAGATGGTTGGTTTCCATATCCATTTTGTGAAAAATGATTGCCATAAACAAAATTTGATTCTAAGGGTTGACCTCGGTTTACTAAGGCAAAATAATTTACCTCGGCGTTGTCGTGATCTTCCCAATGAAAATCCATAATTGTATGGCTCCTAATATAAGATAAACTCCTTGACACTGAACTTGAATCAATCTTGATTGGATTTTTTATTTTTATTTTTATTTTTCATATATGTCTAAAATCTAATGCAACCTAAGATGATATGATCTAGACTAAATGCAATATGTGAATGCACCTAAATTGAGCTACTAATCATGACACACAAACAAGGCTCAATCAATTCCTATCCATCCATCTAGCAAGCAACAAGTTGATTATCTTCAATTAAGTGCAAGGGACGATCGATTTTTAAAACCCAATCTAATTGAAGTGGAGAATGATTTTGAGCATCTCAAAATCAATTCTCACCCTAGTTAGATTTTTCCACATGTCTTGTAAGCAAGTAAGAGGTAGTTTATTACGTAAAAATTTTCTAGATCACCGCACTAGGCAGAGATGCGTTCTAGCTAGGTTTTACCCTGTTTGGTATGCTAGAACTGGCTAAGCCTTTGAAGGGCGTCTTTAAGATCCAATGATTTAAAGACTTTCAAGAACCCCTGTGTTCCTAATAAAAATAAGATTAGACTTGTGAGAAACTCCATCGAAGTACCACTCTCTAGGCGAAAAGGTAAGAAATTGCAGTGTAGTCACACTGGTCTTTACCGACGCATACCAATTGGCACTAGAGCATCCTTACTTCGAAAGAGTTCAATCACAGTCTATTCATTTTCTGAGGTCCTATGAACACCGTTCTAATTGGTTCTAGTTATTTGAGTTCATTTTATAAAATTTGGCCAAGTTTGAACGTATTGGAGTGATGAGGTAGGTGATCAAATCCTACTCAGTTGCAATTAGCCAGGTCTGCTCTTATGTAATTTAGCAAAATTCAATATCTTGCAAAAAGTTTAAACACTTAAAAACATTTCAGAAACACTTATTGCAAGAGATTCGAAGTGGGTTGAGAGAGGTACCTCACTTTGCTTTCGGTTGCATCTTAGGCCCTATTTTAGTTATTACAACTTAATAATACAAATTCAAATCCTCACAATCACTCAATTTGTTTTTCTAATTATGATCTAAGTGTCCTCCATTGTTCACTAAGTTCACCAAAGCTATTCTATAAATATCCTTTATGCGCAAAACCTGATAATTATACCATAGGAGAATGATTAATGGCTTCAAATACAAAGTATAGAACCAAAGTTTTGAAAATCATTCAAGTTTGGCAAAACAGTGTATTGCTGAAAATTTCCAGAAGAGACAAATCGACTTTGAAAAATTGTGTAGAGTTCAATTCTTAATGAAATTCAGATTTTAAAATTTTCATGAATTTCTAACAAACCAAAGTTTTCAAAGAATTTTTTTAAAAATTCATTTGGCAGCTAGAAGGTTACTAAAATAGTACACTGTCAAGATTGCGTAGATGCTACGAGAATTCAAATTTTGTTTCAACCGTTATCCAAATTGAAATCCAAAAGATGATATAGAAACTAGACATGTTGTAGAAGATGATAGAACTTGGAAACGCTCAAAATAGAATAATAAATCAGTAGAAACAAGCGTCCAAACAATAGTAATTTACAACAGTCAAATTCCAGCTCAGGCAGTCCAACTTCAAAAATTCGGTTCTCACTAACCTTTTATCCAATGAACAAATGGAAAGATTTCCGTGAAAGCACAGATCATTTATATTTACCAGATAAATTTGAAAAAAAATAAAACAGTAAACATTAGATACTCAAATAAAATAAAAACTTGAAGATGTTCAGATTTCCAGAGTATAAAAGTTTAACAAATAATGTAAATGTACCTAAACTATGAAAATGAACCTAAACTAAACTAGTGATAAACATTCAAAATTGACTTTAAAACTAATTTTCCATTGCTCTCCCCGACAACGGCGCCAAAAACTTGATCGATCTCAAATCATAGTGCAAGCGCACGGTTATCTATTGAGTTAGATAACGACTAATACTGGTCGAATCCCACAAGGAGAGCTGTAAAATATCGGAAAACTATTCTTTCAAATCTCTTTAGAAACTTAACCTAGTTAGAAAAGAATTGATGGGTGAAGTTTTTGAACTAAAAATACAAAATAAAATCTAAATGTGACAGTTAGGGTTTTGAGTTTACCATCATGATTAGATGTCACCATTAGGCCACTCTTCGATTAATCTTTCCCAAATTCATTAACACATCCTAAGGTAGATTCTCATTTCACTTTAGGATGGAAGATATGGCAATATGAACAATTGATTTCAAGCCTAAATTATATTACTAACATAAAAATCAAATGTGGATTTAAAAACATACAAAGAATCATACTTTAATGAAAAACCATATATTTAACAAATCACAATGAAACTTAGAATAATAATATGTAAACATTAAGGAGCTTGTCAGAGAATGGCAAGTATAGAAACCTATCTAATCTTGAGCTTAAGAAGTAGAAGAAGAAAGCATGAATTGAATTCATAACATGAAACACAAAACATGTTACTTACTTCATATGTTCATGATACAACCAAGCAACAAGATCAATCTAACTAAACTTGCTTCTCAATTACATGAAAATGGAAAGACAAATCTAAAAGATAGCCATCTTGGAGCTATCCTCCCATGGGCTCACCCACACCCTAAGGTGGGATGTTAGCCAAGCATGGTAATCTCTAGGCCTTCCGTCCACTTATTACTCTTAATGCTACAAATACTACTACAACTACTATCAATTTTCTTTCCTTCCAAAGTTCTCTCAAGTATACTCCAAGCATGGGGTATTTATAGGTGAAGAAGAATGAGAAGTGGAGTAAAATAAGGAAAAGATGTTGGCATAAAATAATGAATTGTATTGGAGAATTGATAGTGGAGTAGGAGGTGAAGTAAAATAAAAAAAATATGTTAGCATAAAATAAAGAATTGTATTGGAAAATGGATAGTGGAGTAGGAGGTTGAATGTGTAGAGATTCCTTTTGCTATGTTGAAGTTGCCATGTGGATGTTCAATCTGATTTCCTCGAGATTCGAAGATGATGATACTTTTTGGGCTTGATTTCATGAGCCTTTGGGCTTGAAAATCCTTGATCCTTGACAATGTATGTGTTAACTTCCAATGGGCGTTTTAGCTGTTGAACTTAGCCTTATTGTGTCATTTTGTGCATATTTGATGATTAATACTTGAATTCCTGCGTTATACACAAAATACATGTAATGAGAGTATTTTATTAATTAATATGACATAACAAATATAGAATTAGGGGTGTAAAATGTACCATTTATAAGCTTATCACCTAGACGTGCAGCCCACGTTGCGAGGGTGTAGATAGTCTAAAAGGTGGAAACCCAATCAGCCATGACCTGATTCCATTGGTTTGCCACGGGACCACTGCTTTTCAGCATGGTCGCTGAACCCTCTCAAATTTGTAGCTTGGTGCACTCAGGTGTAGATAATTTGGATGGTGGGTGCCTAGTCAGTCCAAAACTGATTCTGATGGCTCGCCACGGGACCACTGCTCTTCAGTGTGGCCGCCAAACCCCTCTCGAACAAGTAGGCCCCACTGCACAGGGAGGGTGTTGACGGTTCGAAAGGTGGAAGCCTAGTTAGTCCCGAACTGATTTCGATGGCTTGTCACGGGACCACTGCTCTTCAGCCTTGTTGCCAAACCTTTATTCCTTGAATTTGTCGACCGCTTTGCTCGGTCATAAATAATTTGGAAGGTGGAAGCCTAGTCAGTCCCGAACTGATTTCGACGGCTTTCCACAGGACTACTGCTTTTCAGCCTGGTTGTCAAACCCTTACTCCCCGAATCCATCGATCGCTCTACTAAGTCATAAAAGATTTGGAAGGTGGGAATCTCAAACAGCTTTCCACACGACCTCCGCTCTCCCTCAGGACTGCAAATGACATATATGAGCTTAGCCGAGTCAATGCCTTCACGCTCAAACTGATTGACATTCTAACATTAGAAAAAAACCACTTGTGCTAATACAAGGATAGTACAACCGATGCCCAGATTAAAGCTAATAAGGATGCCAACTCGAGCTTATGGCGCCTGACTCGGTGTGAACACTCTGACACGAATTTTTGGCCACCACAGCTTGCCCGTAGCAACAACTACAACCGACCAGTCAGACAAACAAGAAAAGGCCCAAGCAGCTTACCTATGGGACATGACACAACTCGGGTGGCTCAAGCCCCAGTTAAACTGTTCGCAACATGCCCGCTATCGTACATAACTACGCAGCAATGACCTCGAGTCATTCACAATACAAAGTGGTCAAGCTTTCTGCCACAGACAGACCAGACAACGTCCTATTGATTCGACCGGCCTGTGCCAAAGTAAGACGACAAGGCAAAACAAAATACATACAATAGAGTTGCCAAGTACGAAATGAAAAATATTGATTTCATTAATGGCCAAGACAAAAGTGTACGAACACACAAAGTTTGCTCCTAATTAGGAGAAGGTATAGAAACAAAAGAGCTAAGCCTAGGAGGAACAGGGGCAGAAGTTGCATCTGTACGCACTTCGACCTAGACGTCAGGGATTGAACTATCCTTCTCGCTAGATGACTAAGAGGTAACATACAAGTCCACATATGACATCTTCTTGTAACGACTAAGATCCCACTCCGGATGCTCCTCCTTCATCAACGCCAACAGCTTCAGCCGTCCATGAAAAACCCAACAGAACTCACATTTGCCTTGTACCTGGAAAAACTCTTCTTCTCGCACTTTTGCATCAATAAGGTCACGCTCCAGTAGCTCCAACTTTCCAGTTAGAGCATCGACCTGAGACTGTTCTGTGGACAGACAACTCTTCACAACACCGAGTTCATGCCATCCTAGTTCGAGTTTGTCCTCGACCTTCCTTGCTTCTCGAGCATAGAACTCCACATCAGATTCCAACTGTTGCTTCTCAGCAGCCCCGTCAGCTCCCTTCAAAGCACTCTCCTCAACAAAAGACTATAGCTCTGAATGCGCCTTAGCCGCAGCTTCCTACGCAACCTCGACCTCTAGGCGGAGCCGACTCAACTCCTCCTTCAGTTCGTCCCTCTTGGACACTGTCATGGTCAAATTACGCTCAAAGTCCTCCAGACCATCCCTTTGAGCCTCAGTGGCCGCAGTTGATTGATCTGACTGCATCTTTTCGGCCCGCTTCTTAAGTCGCTCAATTTCATGGAGCGCATCAGAATACAACATCTACACGTGCGAGAAGACACGCTCCAAGGTATATACCTTCTCGCGAGCCGCCTCTAATTCCTTCCCAACAACGACTGCGTGGCTCATATGAGACATATCAAGCATAAGATACTTCAAACCCTTGTCCACACGCTTTTCCAGCGTATCCTCCTCGGGTTTCGAAGCGTGGTCCATCAGCCAGCTGTGACGCCTACTTATATGCTTTCTCGAAGCATACTCAACATCCACTTCTTGGTGCCAGACATGTGAGCTCATCTTCACCAAGTCCGGTGAGAACAAACTTATCCGTGCATCAGGATGAAGCTTCCCCTGATCAGGAACTATTCCAGCGCTGCCCTTTACGGTCGCCACCGTCCTCAGACTATTCTCCATTATTACGAAACGACCCAACAAGATTCAGAGGTAGAGGAGGAACCGAAGTAGAATGAGACGGTGAGCAATGCGAACTACAGGAGACACGGCCGGTACCACGACCACTTTCAGGTGAGTCAACGGTGGAGTGATCAGGTTTCACCACCTCAGGTGAATCTGATACAAAACCCTTTACTGGAGTGGCCCCACGTGAATCAGCGCCAGCAGAAGCCGCCATTGCGACCCGCACCAGACCGTTTATCAAAGCCTCAACATGCATATCACTAAGGTTCGACCCATCAACAACTCCCGCCAACTGCAAATAATTTATCTCCATGCCAGGAACATTAGTCTCTGCCTCAATAGGCCTAACAAACTCGCGCCCCTCTCTCAATGGAGTGGGTCGTGCCGAAGACGGCCCAGCCCTGACGCGAGGCTTCTTACTCACAAAGGAAACAAGAATCTTAGATGGATCCTCCACATCAGACAAAACAAGAGTCTTGGCCCTAGCAGCCATCTTCTTCCTAAAAGGGGCCCCTTTATCCTGCTTAATGTGCGACTCTCGATATAGAGTGGGGGCGACGTGCCAGTTGTCCCACAGCCCACTATGAACGAAATTGGAAACTCTTATGATATCAACTGTCTCCCTTTTTTCCATGATGCGGAATGTCTCCATAGTGGTTTGCTCCTCTAGGGTAAGGGGAGCAGTGGAAAACCTTCCTGCAAAAGAACATAAGCAATGATCACTCAACCCGCTATCAAGCACATCGAAGTCACAAAAAAGGAGTTGAACTTACGAAGCGGCCTAAACTGTCGCTCAAGCAAACGACCTTTGTACCGAAAATACTTTGATTCAGCAGGAGTCAAGAAGCAGTACTTCTGCCAGAACTTGAAATCATCAGGCAGTTTACCAAAGCAACTGGCGACTTCATCTTGCAAACAACATTGCTCTGCAGTCGATGACCAGTCAGCAACTGGATCACCCGCGGGTCACACTAACGCCGACCTCCTTAGCACATAGCAGAATCATGAGAATGATCCTGTATCCATTGGGTCCCAGCTGAGCCGGAGGGATCCCCAAGAAATCCAAGAACTCCCAAATCACGTCCACTATCGGGAAACACACTTCAGTTTGAAGCATCCCTCAATACAAACAAATGAAATCGGTCGAAGGCGACATTGGCGTCTGGTCGCCTGTCAGAAGGTACAACAACAAGTCTTCAGGAACTCCATACTTTGCACAGATTTCAGTGAGACCAGGCTTGGACAACAGCCTATCTTCAAAAAACTCTAGGCCCTTAACCAGAACATCATCATCAAGAAGGTTTTCTCGAGCCATGAAGAAGACGAACGAACCTTTCAGAACAATATCTTCAAAAGCAAATGAAGCAGAAAGGTCAGCCTCAACACTGCGGATGACCTATATAGAGGACAAGTTCCCGCCTCTTTTCTGCCGAACCAATGCATGCTCAATTAATGCAGCTTGTGTCTCAAGCAACGATTTAGACTCAATCATCATGAGCGTCGCATCCCTTCAAGAGATGACTTAGCTAACCGATGTGACAACCTACTAACTCGGGGGAAGTAGCTGATGATACATAAAAATGGTCACACTCTTGAGCCGAACACGTGTCATGATGATCTCGAGAAACTACGGGCTCAAGCATCGGCCCAACACAGATCCAGCCCAAGCAGATCTAAGCCCGCTCAACTTCAGTCCTCCAAGCGGACCCAGACTCTCACAGCATGCTAGGCCCACACCAGAGGCAGATCCAGGATTGCAGACAAATGGGGGCAAAAACAAATCATGGATAATTTAATTCATAAAATAAATAGATAAATATGATTAAAATAGAGTTTTAAAAGTATTACAAGAGAAACATACATAATGAGTTAATGTAGATGCATGATAGTTTTAGGTAGAAGCTCTCTGCGGGTTCTCATGTTCTGGTAATGCCGCATAATCACCTCATCACCTCATAATCAAACGATTATGTTATCGATTCTTGACAATCTTTAAAGAAGAAAAAGCTCTTTCAACATTGGCATTTGCAACTGGTAATATTAAGGCTAAAGTAATAAGCCTATAGATCAAAGGATACAAAATATTTTTTTTGTCCTTACCATCTTCTCAGCAAGATTGCTAATTCCTGTCAAATTCAAGAACTCGCTATTCGACCTCACATCAATGATAAATGTCTCCAACTGATTATCAAGAGCATCAAGTTGTACTTCTGAGAAATCATTTGGATAAAACTGAGCAATGTGAATCAATTTTCCCTTATCAAAATCTGAGAAGGAATCATTAGGACTCAAGCGTGAAAGACATAAAAGCAATTCAGTATTCACTTCATTGAAACGGTTGTTGAGCTCTTGAAGTTGCAAATCAATTGCTAGAGATTACAATTCTGAGAAACGTAAAATATTTTATGCTCAAACTACTCCCTCTCAGAGAGATGAATTGGGTAAAATGTTTTATAAATGTTGTGAAGATATTAGATAAACATGTCATTTTTATATTGGTATGAATCTATTTATCTTCCCAATATTAACGTTATTAGAAATTCTTCTAAGCCTTGGCATCTAAAGTCTAGCAACTCTGTTGTTGAATCAGTTTTGCCTCCATTAGAAGAAATCAAAATTCAAGCTCAAGGACAGACTATAATTGCCTCTCATTTGAAAGATAATTTTTCTCATAATGAAGCAAAAGATATTTCAAAAATCATTGAGCAAAACAATTATACAAATGTTTTGTTATATGAATTGGGAGACAACCTAGTTCATAAATCAGGAAAATCTCATCCTCCCCCAGATATTCCCAAACCAGTAACGTTCTTCACTCCTCTTTCTGTTTAAAGAAATGTGTTGACTTCTCCTCATCATCTCATTGATGAAATCAACAAAAGGCTTGAATCTTTGCAAATTAAATACCAACCCTCTTCCTCTACAAAACAGATTAACACTCTGTCCAACCCAGTTGAATCCGAAGATTCTGACCATTCTGATGAGTTTGATCCCATGTCTGAATTAGATAAGCTTCAAATGCAAGCTAATCCTATTCGTGCATCTCGTTATCAATCTCGACAAAATTATCAAAATCCTTTACCAACATCTAGGAATTATTATCCTAGGCCTACACTTCCTGATATGCAATACGAAGAAAAACCCTTACAAACTTTTGGATCATTTTCTACATGCAACATCTATACTTGGAATATAGATTGATTGACTGAAGAAAATATCATTGAACTAACACAAGAAATGATCATGATGGCTGCTGCCCAACGCAGTGAACACAAATCTGATCAAAGTATTGTTTCAGTTATTATAGCTGGATTTTCTGGTCAATTGAAAGGATGGTGGGATAATTATCTTTCCCCCACTGAACAACAATATATCTTAACAGCAGTTAAGAGAGATCTTAATCCAATAAAATCTGAGAATGGTGAAGACATCTCCGATGTTGTCAATACCCTGATTTTTGTCATTCTCAAACATTTTATAGGTGATCCTTCAAAAGTCCAAGGTAAAGCTAGAGATCTTCTCATGGTTCACCGATGTCCTACACTTGGTGATTTTAGATGGTACAAAGATGTGTTTATGAAAAAGGTTGTGCATAAAAAATGAAGCTAACAATCCATTCTGGAAACGAAAGTTTCTTGCTGGATTACCGCCTATTTTTGCTGAATCAATTCAAACCAAGCTTCAAGCTTAGTATCATGGTGATATACCATATGATAAGCTTACGTTTGGAGATTTGATTGCCTTTGTTAATGAAGTCACCTTGCATCTTTGCAATGATTTGCGTCTTAAAGCCCAATTGAAAAAACAAAATATTTCAGGTCCTCGTGAACTGGGATCATTTTGTCAACAATATGGGTATGAGGATTTCAAGGCCTCTTTTCATAAACAAACATCTCGCCAAAAGTATATGCCTCATCCGACCCGTGCTTTTAAGTCCAAAAGGGCTAATGGTCCAAAACAACCCAAACAATTTAGTTCCTATTATTCCAAGCCCAAAAGGCCTGGCACTCAGAAAGTCCAAGCCTTATAAAACTTTTCCTAAAAACAAAGGCCTGATTGTTCAAAAACCCATTTGCTTCAAATGTGGAAAACCCGATTTTTATGCCAAAAATTGTCGCACAACCCAAAAGATTCAGGAACTCAATGCTCCTGAAGACATTAAAAATATGTTTATCAAGGTCATGGTTAATTTTGAATCAGACAATGATTCATCTGATGATCTCCAGGTCTATCAATTAAGATATGATACTGGTTCATATTCATCAGCATATTCTGATCAGGATCACTGTGTCAATGCATGTCAATGTAATGCTTTAACCAGTGTCAATATGCTTTCAAAAACAAAAGAATCAAGTATTCTTTTAGATTTTGTTGATTGCATTGACGACCCTGCTCTTAAAACATAGTACCTTAAGCATATTAAGACTACTCTTACAAAAAAACCTATTCCTGAAATTGTAAATCCATTTTACAATCATAAAGATATCATTGATAGGTTTAAAACTCCTGTTCATCAACCTATCACCATATCTGATTTACAAGCAGAAGTTAATACCATGAAAAAAGAGATTCAACAGCTCAAGCAAGGTCAATCTTGGCTTGAACTCAAACTTATGAATTCCCAAATTCATAAAGATGTTTCTCCCTCTTTTTCTGATATTCCTTCCACTTCTAATCAGGTAGTTGCTGAAGTTAATGAACCAAGTACTACTCCTTCTTTTCTTAATGAAATCACAAAAGTTAAGTTTCACAAATGGTATATCAATATAACTTTGGTAATTAACCACAGTTATACGGTCAATACCATTGCTCTTGTTGATTCAGGAGCAGATCTTAACTGTGTGGCTGAAAGTCTAAAACCCGTTTCATACTTCAAAACCACAAAACAGAAATTGTATTCTGCTGATAATAGCCAATTACAAGTTCTGTATAAACTAACAAATGCTCATATTTGTCAAGACTCTATATGCAATAAACACAATTTTTTGTTAGTCAAAGATATGGCTCAAAAGATCATACTTGGAACGCCATTCTTAACTACAATTTATCCGTTTAATGTCATAGAAACTGGTATTCATACTAATGCTCTTGGCAGTAACCTTACCTTTAAATTCCTTCTCCAATTAAAAGTTGTTGAAATTAATTCTTTAAAAACAAAGAATTTCTTTCTCAATTTCCTCTCCCAAAAACAACAACATTAAAAATTTTTGAAACAGGAAATATCTTATAAGCGTGTTGAAGAACAACTTAAAGATTCCTCCATACAAACTCGCATCATTAGTTTTAAAGAAAGATTGGTTTCTGAACTTTGTTCAAATCTTCCCAATGCTTTCTGGAATCGAAAGAAACATATGGTTCGCTTACCATATGATTCCTCATTTCGTGAATCTCAGATCACTACCAAGGCTCGTCCCATTCAAATGAATTTTGAATTAATGTGTAAAAACGAAATTACTGGTTTGCTTGACAAACAGTTAATTCGTCCTTCCAAATCCCAATGGAGTTGTGCAGCCTTTTACGATCGTAAAGCTGTTGAAATTGAGCGAGGTACACCTCGACTTGTTATCAATTATAAGCCTTTAAACAAGGTTTTACAATGGATTAGGTACCCCATACCTAACAAGAGCGTTCTAATTAATAGACTACACTCTGTACGTGTTTTCTCTAAATTTGACCTCAAATCAGGATTTTGGAAAATCCAGATTCGTCCTCATGATCGATACAAAACAGCGTTCAATGTTCCATTTGGTCATTATGAATGGAATGTTATGCCTTTTGGTCTCAAGAACGCACCAAGTGAGTTTCAAAATATCATGAATGATATTTTAACTCCCTTTTCCCAATTTTTCATTGTGTATATTGATGATATACTGATCTTCTCTGACTCCATAGAAGACCACTGGAAACACTTGTATCAATTTTACAAAATTATCAAAGAAAATGGTTTGGTCCTTTCTCCAACCAAAATTGATTTATTTAAAACAAATATCCGTTTTCTCGGTCATAAAATTCATCATGGAAAGATCACACCAATCTCTAGAGCAATAGAGTTTGCTGACAAATTTCCTGATGAAATTAAAGACAAAACCCAATTACAAAGATTTTTGGGCTCCCTCAATTTTGTTGCTGAATTTTACAGAAACCTCCGTGTTTTACTTAAGCCCTTGTTTGCAAGACTTAAGTCCAACCCAGGTCCATGGACTAAAACCCATTCTCAAATAGTCCGTCAAGTCAAAACCCAAGTCAAGAGTCTTCATTGTCTAGGAATCTCAAACCCTGTTGCCTTCAAGATAGTAGAAACCAATGCGTCTAACCAGGGATACGATGGTATTCTTAAACAACGTCTTCTGGAATCTACCCACATACAATTGGTCCGATACCGTTCTGGTATTTGGAATTCAGCTCAACTCAATTACTCAACAGTCAAAAAAGAAATTTTATCGATTGCTTTGTGCATCATGAACTTTCAAGATGATTCGAGTAATCAAAAGTTTTTACTTCGTGTTGATTGTAAATCTGCAAAAGAGATTTTAACTAAAGATGTTTTAAATCTCGTTTCCAAACAGATTTTTGCATGTTGGCAAGGACTATTGTCAGCTTTTGATTTTGATATTGAATATATAAAAGGAGAAGATAATTCTCTTGCAGATTTTCTGACAAGAGAATTCTTACAAAAATGAGTTCTCAAAACTCCTCATCTTCCCGTCCTCCTCCTTCTCCAAAACCTCAAACAAAGTCCCAATATGCTATGAAACCTTCTGTTTCACAGCAACCAAAGCCTCCTCTTTCTTATGCCCTTGCTTTTACAAATCCTTTTCAACCCTTGTCTCAAGCAGAAGAATCAAGCTCTGCAATGACAAGTTTTACAAAGCCTCAAACTTTGCCCCCAAATCCATACATTACAAAATCAAGTCTGGAACATATCACTATGATCGAACCAGTCTTTTATTCTCTTACAAAAGATCCCCATTCAATAGCCAACAATTTGTTTTCTCCAAAAGCTCAATTTGAAGAAGCAGTTATTCTCAAAACCCAAGAATTCTATGAGTTCATACTGGTTGATTCTGACTCAGTATTGATCACCCATCATAGAGATCCGTCTCATCCAAAGACGATCACCCACTCCAAATGTCAGATTTTGAAGATCTTATCTTAAGCTGATTGGAAACAACACCCACGTTTCCACAAAAGGTTCTTAGTCAGTTATCTTCCTGCCTGCTACAATTATCTAGATTACAAACAAGCATGGTTTCGTGCTTTCTATCTCTTTTCTGAGAACCGTAGTCACTCATGGTTCTTTCTCTTCTGCAAAAAATTCAAACCTCAATCAATTCCTCTATGGTTCCAACATACATGGTGGAATTATTTTGGTCATGTTCAAGACATCTTGCCTCTCCCAGTTTCTGAAGGATGGTAAGTTTTCAAATCAAAATTCAATCCGCCAATCCCAGTTTCATAACAGGTTTTGTCGTTTTGGTTTTTTGTCAAGTTCAATATGTCATGGATTTGTTGTTGGGATTTTTCCCCACATCTCTCTCTCTTCCATGTCAATCGGCCCGGACTCCCCTCTGATTCTGTCGCCGATTCAAAGTCAAATGGTGGGCTCAATTCGACCACACCAATGTTACAAAAGAAGCTGTCACACGCTTCTTCTCAAGCAAATGAAATTTACCACATCCATTGGTAAATCCAATCAAGACTCATTCCCAGGCTTAACTTCTTCGACAACATATCAAGAAACAACTTTCAGGAAAACCTACAAAAGCCCAACTGATGGAAACTTTGTCCAAAATCTGCTCTGAAGATTCAGATGAAGATGATGAACCAACAATACCAGACAATGAGGATGACTGCTATGACATCTTTTCGCCACGTGCATAAAGTCCTTGCCTACAATCATTATTGTGCCTATGACTCAGCAGAGCTCTAGAAGCAATAATTGCTACATCACAAAGGCATCTGCCACCTCCACTACAAGACGAAGCTACTTTAGGCCAACCGACAACATCTTATTTACAAAGCAATCGCATGCATCCACATTGCCCGCACCATCAAAAGGTTAACAGTTAAAGCATCTTCAACTGTGCTACCAACTCCAATTATACAAGCAACATGACAAAGCTTCTCCATTCAACTTTTCATGATTACAAAAGGACAAAAGTCCACCCACCTTCCACCTCATATTCGAGAAGGCTTATCCCTTATCTTTCAATTATTGTATCTTCTTTTCTTTTCTATTTAAGCAAGTGTGTAACTCTGCATAAGGTAGAACTTATCTTCCCATGTAATCATCTATTCCTTTCTCGGTAACCTTATCTCTCTTGTAAGTTTTTCTCTATTGTAACTATTTTCTTATTAATAAAAGTTCATGCATATGTTCTTCTTAGTTTTTTCTTCTTAAAAACATTTTTCGAAAACTTATCTTGATTGAATATCTCGTTAACTGGTCAACCAATATTGGCCCAGTATCGACACCATTCACTTGAAAAGTTTGAAGAAACTTTTAAATGGATCTTATAATTCCTGTTTTGTGTGTATAATTCCTGGTCAACCAACTTCAGGAATATATATTTTGTAGATTAATTTATGGATTTTGGCTAAATTTTAATACGTAAATAAGTATGGAATATTCACAGTTTGGTGAAGGTTCATGGCGGTTAACTAAATTTTAGAGATTTGGGTTTTTTTTTTAATTATTATTTGGAAAACTTGGGTTTTTTAGGAAGAAATCTGGTTGAATATTCATGGGTAGATGAAGGTTTAATGGCGGTTAAGTACATTTTAAAAATTGGGTTTTTTAATTTTGTTTTTTGGGAATGTGAAGAATCGGTGTCAAGAGTTTATGTAATAAGCTCAGAAAAGTTATAGTTTGGATAATTTGAAATAGGTGAAGCTTTTGATGGATTTTGAGTGAAAAATAGAAATAGGGGTTGGTTAAACTCTTGCTATAAGATTTTGGGGTTTTGATGAATTTGATTAAACAGTTTGGCAAGTTGAGTCGTGGAGTGATCTATATTTGGCGATTAATGTTGAGTCTAAAAAAAAATATTACTTCTCAGCTACAAAGTATTGTTTCTGTGAGGGGGTTTGATTAATTGCTTATTTTCATAATTGGGTTTTGTATGGATTATTTGTGATTTGATTGTTAAATATTGTTGGTGATTGAGGTATTATACTTAGCTGTTTGGATTTTGCGTTTAGTGTGTTTCTTGATTGGGAAAAACAAATTAATGAGTGGAGTGAGGATTATTAATTGAAGATTAGAAAACTTAATGTTATTGGTTATTAATCATTTGAGGGAAATCAGACTAGTTGTAGAGTTGTAACTTGAAAATGGAGTTGTAATTTAGAATTTTATTTATATATGTATGAAGTGAATAACATGTTTGGAACCAATCATTTGGGAACTGAAGACTAGTTTATGATTCAAGTAAAGTCTAGTTTTGTGGTGGGTTTTATCAAATTTGTGTTGTTATTAGTACGAGCAATATTGTGGTGAAGACTAATAATGATTACTCATGAATTCACTCGTGTTTTGATGTTTTGATAGGATAAACAATTATTTGTTGATTGGGTTGTAGGTGGACAATGGAGATAGTTTGGTTGAAATAGGTTATAATAGTTTCTATCAGTGAGAAATTTATAATGTAGGAAGAAAATCGAGCATGTTGCCTCATTGCATAAACGTTTGGGAATAAGACTATTTGTGTCAAAATTTGTATTCCAAGTGTTGAATGTCACTAATATTGAATGGTTTAACTGAGTCTTTATAAGCTGTCATTTATGCTGGTAATATTATAATAAAAACTAGGAAGGATTGTTCATGCTCAATCCTGTTTTGATGGGATACATATGATAGTTTGGTGGTTTGATGAATTTGTTTATGAAAATGCTATGTTTACCCAAAAGAATGGGCAAATTTGTTTATGGTTAACAAAGTGTTATTGTAAAATAATTTTGAGATTTAGTTGATTTTTATGTTTTTTCCACAACTTCGAATAAAATGTGAAAAGAAAAGGGAAAGAAAAACAGTGGATTGAATAGAAAAATATTATGTTAGTATACAGACTTGCTTGTCTACTTGGTATATGATTTTAGTATGCAGACTTGCTTGCATACCGGGTCCACTGTTCCTTATGAGTTCAAATGTACGTATAATGATTAGAATATACTTTCCATGGATCGAACTTCGGGTTTGATGACATGTATGCTCCAAGTTTCAAGGACAATGGAGATACACTTGAGTGAGGTGTGTTCGACACAGGAGGAGAGTGCGACTGTGGAAAAGAAGGAAAATGTTGACAATAACAACGATATCAATTTTACCATAATATGATAATTTGTACTAATTACTATGTAGTAAGGGAAGAAACTAAGTGTTCATTCAGTTATTGAATGAGAACTACATGCCTTCATTAAGGTAAAATGTATATTAGTTGATATTTCAATAATCGTGTATTGTGGCAATGATATGTACTTTATTGAATGTAAGTTCACACCAGTATTGAAATACTGACTCAAATTGTATTAGTGATGAACCTTGATAAATTTAGAAATTACATATATTTGTTTCTAGCGATTTCGTGTAGAATGGTAAGTCTACTAATGTTTCTACAGGTTAGACTTGCCATGGTTAACCTCACATCGTAAGTATACGTAAAATATATTTGATATAAGTACGATAGTAACTTATTAGAATTACATGCTTGCCTCGTTGAGAACCTACGCTATGTTGAGTTGTTTTCGTGTGTACGTGATTTCATGTCATCACATGTAATTTGTTTTACTTTATTAGATATGAAGATTAGATTACTCATACCAGTTATGTCATCGATCAAGTGAGTTTTTTGTTTATTGAGTATATTCTTATTGGAACATAGCCAATTAGCCTTTCAAGTTAGAAAGTTTGTGGAGGCGACATTGTTGGAGTTTTCATTTGTGGGCGATTATCGTCAATATATTTCCTGGTTAAGTTTCTTTTTGTTTGACATCAAAATTTCTAATAAACGTTTTATTTGTTGTATTTGAACATTGGTATTTTCTTTTTGTTGGTTTTAAGAAATGTTTAAATTTTTCTAAAAGAATCGGATTGTGACACGGATTCCTTACTAATCCGACACAAAACCCCATAAAATGACATCAAGCACGCTAAACCCCATCTCAACGATGATGTAATTAGGATCTTTGTAAGTATCACAAACAACTAGATTTATGTTTCAAATCACAAGAATTCTTTGAGCTGACCCAAGACATTATCCATCGAAAATGCAACAAGCAACTGATAACAATCCAAATCCACCATCTCTGAAAAAACAACCCAACCCACCGCACCTTCTAAGTAAAAAGTGTCCCAAAACTTCACATTCTCTCTAACCTCCACTCCATCTTCTTCAATCCTATTTCATCTTCCCCTAACCCACTTCAAATTCTCATAATCGAACTACCACTACCACATTGTCGCACCAAACTCAAATGAACCATTTCTTCACGTGCAACCATATTGAACCCCTTTTAATTGCTCCATTCATCGCCGAAAAATCCTTCAATTCTTCGTTGTAGACCTCCACAACCTAGAGAATTTTTTTTATTCTCTGAAACGCTCCAAAAAGCCATAAGGCTTCACAAATAGGTTAAATGATGGTGGTGAGAGGGGTTGTCATGGAAATTGAAAGGAACGGAGGGGGGAGATGGTGCTTATTGGTGGTAGTGGGATGTGATTTTAGTGGTGTTTGGCGGAGAGAAAATAGGTAAAGGACATGATGTTGGTTGTCTGTGGTGGTAGTTGCGTGAGATTAGAAAGGAAGAAGAGGGATGACAATGACGGAGGGATTGATGAGAATTGTTGAGAGCTTCGGGGAGGAGAAAAATTTGTTTGTTTTTTTTTTTGTTTTTTTTTATACTTTCCTAATGGTAGATGATGGTGATGAGAGTGGATGGAATGAAAAAAATGAAGTTGGGGAAGAAGATGAGACCAAGGGTATTTGAGTGAAAAATGGTCACATGCGAGGCACGTGTCAACTTGACGGCCAACGATAGCCATCGACAGCCAAGGGACCAAACTCAAATATGATTATCAAACGGGATCAAAAACATTTATTCAATTAGTAGAAGGGACCAACATCAAACTTACCCTCCCCTCAACACACAAAAAAAAAAAAAAAATCATTTTGACATTATTTGTTAAATCGTTTAACTTTGTTTGAGTTAAAATTTAGTGAAAATTACAAATTAATACTAGACAACACACTAAACCAGTGATATCATTCTTGAAGATACATGTTTAAGTTTGTGTCATTAAATATCTTGATAAATAGTCTTTTGTCGATAAAGATTGTTCAATTAAAATTTAATATTCTTTTATGCTTAACTTCACCCTCGATTCCTTTATATTTTTACTTTTTTCCTTTTCATGACCAGCTTTTTATGGAGTGAGTAAATTGATTATTTGTTCAAGAGTGGTTTTGATGACGGTCACAATGTGGTATTCATACAACTCGACTTATAAGACCATCTCCCCTCACGGTGTGCAAGCAATTTTTTGCTTTCCATCCCAAAGTTTGTATCGCGCGAAAGAAAATTTACGTTCTATCTCCCTATACTTTGAATGTGAGTCGAGATTTAAACTTTTATGATATGACATTTAAAGTGTCAACAATTATTTTCAGTATTACTCTATAATATTTACCTCTAACCACTGCGAGCTGGCAGATGAAGATGCAAAACTTGGAGATGAAGATTCTTTTTATTGCTTTTCACCCCATGGGTTTAGAAGTTATAATAACACGAAAGAAAATGGAGGTGGAATATTGGATACCAAGATCGATCATGTGGCAGCCCTCATCAGTTAAGTGGTTCCAGCCCCCTAAGTTTGGGTGCTCATAAACCTCTCCACACAGTAGATCCTAGGGCTGGGCAGGTCCGGGTAATCGACCCAAAAATCCAAAATCGAGGCCCGGACCGAAAATTTTAAACCTGGAATTTTATGAACCGAGACCGGACCGACTTGGGCCGGTTAACCGAATTTTCGGGCCGGGCCGGTCTCGGTCTAAACCCTAATTTCAGATCTCACAGCCATGGCGACACTCAAATTCGATAAACAAGCCCATTCAAATTGAATAGAATTCATGGTGAGACAAGCAAGCCCATTCTTCCCATCGATGTTCATCGCGCAAGAACCACAGATTCCCTCGCGACAGGATCGGCGGAAGGTCAGAGACGGTTCGATCTCGTTCTTGATCTTGTGCCTACCACGCTACCAAAAAAATCTCTGAAGAATCTCAAATCTCATATCTGATCAAAGATCTGAGATCAGATCTGATATAGGGAAAGGCGGGGAAGGGAGGGGAGAGGGAGGCGGCTGGGATGGGTGTGAGAGAGAAGAAGGGACGACCGAGAGAAGAAGGTCGGCTCGGCCTCCGCTGTGAGAAGAGAAGAAGCGTCGGTCGCAGAAGAGAAGAAGCGCTGTGAGAAGAGAAGAAGCGTCGGTCGCTGTGAGAGAACAAACGAAAATTCTTAAGTGCACCGGGGGTTAGCCTGGTGCTAACCCCCATCGTCCATTTTGCCTCGAGATAGGTGTAGCACCTATCTCGAGGCAAAATGGACGGTGGGGGGTAGCACCAGGCTAAACACCGGTGCGCTGTAGTATTACTCGAGAACAAATGTTGGATAGTTCGGTTAAACAAAAATATTCAATTACTTGTTCTCAATTTGACAGTGGTGATTGGCTCACACATATTGGAATTGTAAAAACAAGCAATTCATTGTAAACACTGTGGATAGTTCTCAATTTTGAATCCTCAATGAACAAATGTTGTTATTTTAACTATTTAACCTGGGCCGGGCTGGTTACCCGACGGGTTTCAGAAAGGGAAACTGAGGCCTGGACCAGAAACTTCGGGCTGGGCCGGGTTTTAAAACCGAAAAATTTATAATTAATAAAAAACCGATCCGAACCGACCCGATCAGTCCGGGTTTTCGGTCTGAAATGCCCACCCCTAGTAGATCTTATTTCCCTCCATTGATCCTCCCCTCAGGCCTCAACTTCCCTAACAAAGACCAATCAAAACCCCACTCCCATCATCAATCATTCAACCAAAACAGAAACTTTGATCCACATTCAAATACCCAATGGCCCAAAATCCAAAACCCAGAAGCATCCTCGACTCTCTGGGCGAAGAAATTATCAACCCAGTTTCCATTTGTATGTTCTTAGTAGTTCTTCTGGTCACCATTCTTGACATCAACTTCATATCTGATTCAATTCCATCTCTCACAACCGTCACCTTAGTTTATGATAAGACTAGCTCAGATTCAACTTGGGACAAAATCACAGGAGCCCTTTTTTATTCTCTAGTATTTGTTGTTGTTATCACTGTTGTTACATTCATTTTAGTCCTCTTTTCTATTGTAGATGCACTGAGTTTCTTAAAATTTATATGGGTTTCTCTACTTTTGTTGTTTTGGGATTCATGGGTGGTAAAGTTGCAGTCTTTTTGCTCAAGGATTTTAGTACTTTATTGATTGTATCACATTTTGTGTGGTTTTGTTTAATTTTATGTGGTGGTGTGATTTCTGTTTTCATGTAGAAATGGCGATTTTTATCACACAAGGGTATGTGGTGGTTATTGGGAAGTTGGTTGCTTATTGGTTTATATAATTGCCTGAATGGACTACTTGGGAACTTTTGGTTGCCATGGCATTATATGATCTTGCCGATGTTTTATTGCTCGGTGGCACTCTCAAGCTCCTTGTGGAGCTTGCAATGACGCGAGAAAAGAAATCCTAGCTCTGGTTTATGAGGCCCGACCCTTTGTTACTTATGATGATTCAGGTGCTAGACGTCGTTTAGCAAGGAGGAAGTTGTGGAAACGTTAGGGTGGAAGGTGATTCTAATGTTACTGAAAGCTCAATTGCTAACTCAGACTCAAAATTCAAGTTCTGACTCTTGGAGATGTGGTATCTATTGGAGGTTCCCAAGATCAGACAAGAGTAGTTCTTGCTGAAGAGGGTCGGATTTCAGAGGTGTCTTCTGAGCTGAAGGCACCATTAATTTATTAGAGAAATGGAACCGAAGAAAATGTTCAGAGTGAAACTAAAAATTGGCCAATTGATAGTATTGGGTTGGGTTCCTCTGGCACAATCAAGCTGAAATATTAGGTGATTTTGTTTTCTACACCGTGCTGGTTGGTAGAGCAACAATGTACGATTTTATGACTGTTTATGCTTTGTTATCTTGCTATCATTGCTGGTCTTGGTATCACTCTAATGCTCTTACATTTTATCAGAAGGTCTAGCCAGCTCTCCCGGTGTCGATATTATTAGGAGTTTGGTTTATGTCTTGATGAGAACATTGTTGGAAGCTTTTGTTGTACAATGTTCGATTAATCTTTTGATGTTTTAGAATCAAATTATTAAGGTGGATTTATTGCTCGGAATTCCTTCTAGTTACTTTTAGAAGCAATAAACAAAACAATAATTGAAATAAAACTATGATAAAGATTTATTCTTTCAATCATCAACATAAGAACAATTAACAATCCCCTACCTTATGTATAATATTCCTAGCTTTTTTTGGCAAGTTAACTAACATAACTCTAATTGGATAATAATGCCCTAACTACTATTTTGGGCTCTTACTAAAGCAAAATTATTTCTAATATTAGTATTGTTAAACTAACCGATAATATTGCTTATATCGTACTCCTCATGTTGAAGAAGCTCATCCTCAAGCTTGAAGTCGAAGAAGTCAAACAAGCACAAACAACCAGTGAAGGAACACAAGGTGAAGTGCAAGAGCAAAAGTCGACCTCGAACTTTGCCTTTGTAGTTGCTCTTGTCACAAACAAGTAAATCCAGATTATGCCACCAAATACAAAGTCTAAGAAGAGGCTCTTTCTCAAAGGATAACCATTGCAAAATTTCAATGTATGTGTATGGAAATTTTTGGAATTGAGCTTCAAAACTGTCTAAAATTGGATATGAAAATTTGTTATACGGTGGTATGTGTCTTCCTTGTGGTGGTGAACAACCTGAACAAAAATATATAGGAACCAACAGTTTGTGGTGGTACTACATGGCCTTCTATGGAGCTGCAAATAACCTGGTCCACATGAATATGAATTAAACTCATGGGGTGTCATGAAGTAATGTGGGTAGTGTAAATAGCTTTTCATCCTTAAATGTGATTCACAACTAGAGTCATCCCCTTCATCATAGCTGTAGTTGCTGCAATGAAATCTACCATGGTAGTGTGCATGAGGGTATGGTCAAAGGGCACTGCGATCTTGGTGGAACAACCTGCCATGCCAGTGATAGAATTAATCATGAGCCTTCAATGTAACAGGTAAACTTGGCAGGATTGGTTTGGTTTTATCCAACAAGAAAATTTTGGCATCAAAGGTCATTGGTGATGATCGATGGCAACCCTATTCATACGAGAATCCAAATTAGGTACACCTTGTTCCTCTATCTCCCTTCTATTTTCTATTTTGTTTGGGGTTTGGGCGGGGTGAGGGTTGAATGGGAATGGAAAGAGGGGTTGTGCGGGGTGTGGAATGATCTAGAGATGCGACAGAGTGAGGGTTGGGATGGTTTGGGCGAAGGGGACTAGCTGGGGCTTGTGAGGGTCGATCAGCATGTGCCAAAGGGAAGGGTGTGGCAGGTTGGTGGACGACGACTGAGGAGGGGGGAGCCGATTGATGGAGGAGAAGGGGGAAGTCGATTGATTGAGGAGAAGGGGGAAGAGACTCGATCGACTGAGCCGATCAACGGGAGGTTGAACGATTGGTGGTTGTCAATTGATTGGTGAGCAACTGCTATCGGAGAGAGATATCACAATGATCGGGGGAAGCGAAGACTCACCTGTTTGTGAAACGTCGTCGGTGGTATTCTAGCAAGGTCTTTGTTGTGCTGGAGGAGAAGGTGATGTTGCTTAGGGATTGACGGTCACTCCTTGTGGGTGTCTGTTGGCCTCATTGTTGCATGAGAGAACTTCCTTGATCCTATTTTCCAACCTCTTCATTGATAAGAGCATATTTATGTGATTTTACTACCCTATTTATATTTTTTTTTCTTAGCTAGTATGCGATATTTTTTGTATAAATTTATGTTTTTGTAGGTTGCCAATAGCAGAATTCCAAAAAGAAGCTGAATGATGCAAATTGGTTTGAATTAAGAAGCATTGGTGGCCCAAGGAATTGTATACCAACCAAGAAACCTATAGCGAACATATATAAAATGAACAATAGATGGCTATCTAGAGATTACCTCTTCCCTGAACCCTTCTCAGCCTCCATCGCCTGTCACTTCGCTCGCCTTCATAGCCATCAACATCGATCTCCACCGACCACACCTGCCATTAGATCTCAGACAAGCCAACAACCTATATCACCCTTCACCGCGACAGAAAACCATTGCACACCAAGCCACACAGAGATGGAATCCCATTCTTCTTGCCATCACTTATCGCCCTCTTCCCTTCCCTGTTCAAACCCACCTCTCTTGTAGAAGTCAAACGCACACGCCCATCAGACCTCACCATCAAAAATCGCCATCCTCATTGCTTTGCCTTATCTCACTATCACCCACACCCCAGATCTCTCGTCATCCTTTCATCACCACATTGCCGTCCCAAATCCCGTTCTACTGATTGCCATCTCCCTACATTGATCACCCAACACACAACATAGCAACTAGCAGCCTGTTACTGTGTTATCTTCTCTCCTTCACGCTATCCACACCACACGATCCACTCTCCACCACCACGAAGCAATCAAGCGACATCGTTTCCTTTTTCTCCTTTTTTTCTTATCATAGTTTGATATTTAATTATGGATTGTCATGCCCTTTCGAAGAAAACGAAAATCCTAAAATCCACATAGGATTATTCGTTTCCCCAAAAAATCGGGACGTGAAAATTCAATAACAACATAAACAATTAGCAGCAACAACTAAAACATAATTTAATTACTGAAACAAATAAAAACTCTCACCCGGAAAGATTCTGACGTCACTAGCCCCACTAACGGAACTCCAGTAACGCTGCTAAAAAATCTCTAAACCTGAAAGGCTAATCGGCTACATTCCCAAAGGAATGCACCCAAGAAGCAAAAGCTCACTTGGGTTAGCAATAAAGCTGGTGTGAGAAATCTTCATCCCAAAATCAATAAATCCACACGTGATAACATCAAACTAAACAAAAACAATAACCAACCACACCAACAGGTAGTTCTTCCATGAGGCAAAGGTGTCATCATCCTAATAAATAAATATGCCTTTACTAGTACTTACACTATAGAAGTTGACTATGGCAAGTCTGACCTGCAGAAATATGAGAAGACTTGCCATCCTGCATGGAAATGTTAGAAACAACCGGATAATATTTCTAAGTTATCAATCCTCATAAATGTAATTTACTTTCAAACTATGATACAAATCATAGTCATATCAGATTATTATTAAAATATCAACAAAACACATTTTCTACCTTTAGGAAAACATATAGTTCTCATTCAATGGTTGAATGAGCATTTAGTTTCTTCCTTTAAGGTAATCATGCACATACACCAAAAAGAAATATGGCTTCTTTTCCACAATCGCAGTATCCTCCTTGTGCCGAACACACCTCACCCAAGTGTGCCTCCCTTGCCTTCGAAACCACTCGGAGCGTACATGTTCCAAGTGGGGTGCCACCTCGAGGAACATGTCATCTCACCCGAAGTTTGATCCATGGCAAGCATTTCCTAAATCTACACGTACAATCGAACTCACATGGAACGGTGCACCGATATGCAAGCAAGTCTGCATACCCATAATTATATCACACATATACAAGCAAGTCTGTATACAAAACAATTTCTTTTCTTTTCACATTTTTTTTTCGGAGTTGTGGAAAAGAGCATAAAAAATCAACTAAAAACTAAAAACTCTTTTATGGTGACACTTTGTCAACCATAAATAAATCAACCACAGTATCCACTATTCTTTTGGGGAACAAATAATATTTGACACATTTGCCAAGTAAGCATGTCACACTCTAAACTGTACAAACAAACGAATTTGGCAGCCAGAGTATTAAAAGTATTATCAGGCACTAATGTAATCGCATGAAACATATGCTTATCATAAGCTCATATGCCAATTCAGTGTATGTATACTCTTCCTAATAAGCTTCAACATGAGTAAGGATAACAAGAATTCAATCTCTATGTGATCATGAATCAAGAACCGTACAACTAAAATAATCAACTTGAAAAGAAAACAAGAACTCAATTTCCCAAAGATAAGGCACCACTAATGCTTAAAACAACTAGTGACTTGAAAGTAACATATAATCAAACAAGTGGATGGCAAGATACTAAATATTGAAATCAGTGAATGGGTTTTTGCTCTATTGATTTCATTCTTGTCTCAATTAACTTTATGTGTAAAGCTTAAACTCATACCTATAACTTAAATCAATTGAGGTGGAATTTCATGGAAGCAACAAAAATAATGACGAAGGTACTCATACGTCTAAAATACTTTATGATGCATGGTCTAAAATGCATCAAACCAAAACTAGTCCAAAGTAAGGATGCAACTCAGGAAAGCTAATCCAACCCCAGAATGAACTAGTCCATTATCTGGACTACTCAAAGTCTATATGGCTGGTGTGTCAGTCCATACTAAACTTTCCTTTTGAGAGACTCTCAGTCCTTCAATTTGCATATACCCTTCTGCCATTATAACGTTTAAACCGAATCACATAACAAATAAAAATGCTGTAACTGTTAAATGTAACAGACAAGAATATCAACAAAAAGAGACAGGAAGAGCTCTAACTATGATTAAACTGTATGCAATCCAACAAAATCAAAATACCACTCAATGATTAATCGAGAGAGGGGATTTGGAGAAACTCACAAGCTAAATCAGCACTTAAGAAAAATGGTATTATTAACATCCACCCAAGAAGTTTAGAACTTAAATTCAAGATGCTAGTCACAAAATTTGTTAATCTAGATCAAAAGGATTGCATTAGGTCTCCGTACCCAGAGAGTCACCACTAAGAAGGCAGGATGGGTCCAAAGTCTGAGCAACCGTGTTTACTTTGTTTTGAGCCAAAGTAGCAAAGATCCAGTGTCAGTGTTATGTAATCATAATGTGCCTCTGGGCATCTTTTAGGTCATAATTTCATGGTGAAATGTCATCAAGAACCTAAACATATGTGTTCACTCCCATTTCTAAGATCCAACTGCATAACAAAAACAAGTACATGCAATCCATATCCAAAACCAACAACATAATCAACATTTGCAGAAAGTACATAAACCACCCACAACCATTTCTACTGAATACCCAATAAAAAAAAACAAGTAAAAGTAACAGATCTATCATCATTTGAGATCAAATAAACCAATCTACTTGTAAATTTGATAGAAAACAAAGAAAAATATATACATATATAAGTGAATGAAAAAGACTCACTGGAATCAAGATTTGAAATCCGAAAATCCCCTTGAACAACTCTTTATTCCTTCATCTCGAAACCTTCTTCAACTCACAAACAGATCACGAACCAGCAACCAACCTCTCCCTCATTCTCCATTTTTTTCGCAACAGAACACACAGGGGAGAGCTCCAATTCTCTCCACCTTCACTCCCTGCTCTTTGTCCTCTCTCCTTTGTAGTCCAGAAACCACTTTTCATCAAAACCTTTCCTTCCTCTCTCAGCCTCCATCGATTGCACAAAACAACACATAGTAAAGAAGAAGAACACGCAGGGAAGGGACAAATAAAAAATGGGGAAGAGAAATGGATTGTTCTCTTTATATGGTAGGTGGTTATCCGCCCCCACCGAACTTCCAAATGCACCCACCCTCTTTCACAAAATAAAACCTTAATCATTAGTTTAATAAAAGCCCAAAGCCAAACCCAAATACAATTGAGTAACAACCCATCAACATTAGGGTTTACAAATTTCTGGCTAAACGCACACACACCTTATTCTATTTAGCAATGGAAAACAGAAAAAAATCTTTTTCCAAATAATTGAGATTACAATATATGCTACAATTAATGAACAAGAAATTTTTATATTTATTTAATTAGGCGGGTATTACAACTGTTATTTGATCATGATTAATATGTCTAGCTAAATGCATTTTAGATAGGGGCGAATTTGAAGTCCCAAACATATGTTTTATGGATTAATTTGATTCAATCTTTCCCTGCTAATTAGTGAATATGTTTTGTTTAATTGTTTTATAGATAAGTTATCTACGTATGTTTGTTAAGGTGACCAACTTAGTAAGCATGCTAGAATCTTATGTTAGAGTATACGAGAGTTTCACCTAATAGTTATGATCTTGTATTCATAAGTAGTAAATACCAATGAACTTTGGTAATGTTAAGTAAAACCTAGGTTAAGAACAAGATGTTGATCATACTTGTAATTGCTTAGTAAGTATTCACATTTTTCATAAAACTTAATTATCTTGGAGTGTTTATCTTATTTTATTCCCGATTAGATAACATGAAGATAATAGTTTGAAAGCGACGCTGAGTTTAATTCAACAAATTTGAAAAAATAATAAGGTTAATGCAGTGCAGTCATGGTTAATCTTGAACATTGTCATTCACAAGTTAGTAAATAAGTTATTGAAGTTTAGTTCATGAGCATATGTTTGGTGTGTGGAGATAAAACTCTTAGCTGATTTCTCATTATCGACTTTCCTTAAGTTTTTAATATTTTTGCATAAATTTTCTTAATATAAAATTAGAAGAATCCAACTCCCTATTATTTTCTTGTTTATTAATTTAGTGTCTTATTTTTATCCCTTAGTGTTAGTTAACTAGTTAGCAAACCCTCTAATCCTCGGTCTAGAATGATCCATACTTATTCTTTACTACGACTACAAAGCAGGGTATTAAGTTATGTGCTAGTAAAATAGTGCATCATTTTTGCGCCTTTGCCAGGGATTAGTAAAATTGCTAATTATGTCATTAGTTATTTTATTAAAAAAATTTACTATTTTTTCCTTTCTTTTATCTTAATCTCATGTACTAGTTCATGGGCAATAGAAGATATGGTGAGAACTTATTTGAGAACGATCCGGAGCCTGAGAGAATCTTTAAGAGATTAAGAAGAGAAACAGAATAATCTCAAATGTCTAACTTTGATTTTGAATCGGAATGTGACAGACAACAAGTCTATTAAAGAAACTTTTGGTATCCACCTCGGACAATGTCGTACCCTCTGCATTTAGTATGTGACAGGAGCTCGGGGTAAGATAGAGTTATTCAAGCTAAAATCCAGCTCGCTTCACCATATTCCGAAGTACCATGACCTTTCTATGGAGGATCTAAACAAACACCTCGAGGAATTTGAGGTTGTTTTCTCCAGTATGACACCAATCACTGTGGATAAGAACATTCTAAAATTGAGAACCTTTTTCCTTTTCTTTGGCAAACAAAGCTAAAGATTGGCTCTGTGAATTACCTTTGGGAATGATATATTCCTGGGATAGCATTAAAAATGTGTTTCTGGATAAATTCTTCCCAACTTCAAGAATCATCTGTTGAGGAAAAAAATCAGTGGTATTCAGCAAGATCCAGGAGAATCATATCCAATATACTATGAGCATTTCAAAACTCATAGCATCATGTCCGCAACACCAGATGAAGGAGTTCATGATTCAATACTTCTATGAAGGATTGATTCCTCTTGAACAACAAATGTTGGATGCAGCAGTGGGATGAGCTTTAGTTAATAAAACCCCAACAATTGCCAAGACCTTGATTGTGAATTGAGCCTTGAATGCCCAACAATATGAAGGAATTGGAGAGCCTTCACGCCCCCATGAAGTAAGTACTATTTCTAATTTGGAAGCTCAAATTGCTAATCTTACTTCTCTTGTGCCTCGGGCTCTGTGAAAGCCAAAAGTGCTAGGAATTGCACAAGTTTGTGGTGTGTATTATGTTAAGACATGTGTCTGATCACTATCCTCATCTGATTGAGAATGATGGTTGGGATAGTGTTAACTGTAGGTTTTCAGAGGCAGAATCACCCTAAGAATAACCTTTTTTTTCTAACACTTGTAATGAAGGTTGAAAAAATAATTCCAATTTTGGAGAAAGGAATTCAAACAGCCTCAACAACAAATCTTTACTAGGCCACCCCTTGGTTTCTTTTAGAGGCTGCAAGAAACACCTTACCAAGGTTCAGGTACGTCCCCTAATTATGATGAGATTCTTCAATAATTAATTGTTTCCAATGTTCTTTGGTTCAGGGTCAACAAAACCAAGTAAAGGATAGTGGATTTGAAGTTACAGATAAGATAGATAGCTGAATTTATGGGACAAATTTGTGAGCAAGGCAAACTTTCTAATTCTACCAATCAAGATTTGAAAGGAATGTTTAAAACTGCAAAATCCATTACACTGAAAAATGGCAGGCAAATTGAGAATGAACAATTTTCTAAGTCAATTTATTAGTATAAAATCAAAAAAATCCAAACCCTACCATTTTCTTGTTTATTTTAGTTAGTTTTCTTCTTTTTACCAGTTAGTGCTAGTTAGCTAGTTAGCAAACCCTCTAATCTCGGTTTAGAACGATCCCTACTTATTCTTTACGACGACTATAAAACAAGGTTTTAAGTTGTGAGCTAGTAAAATAGTGCATCATTTTTTTTGCACCTAGCGGGGATTAGTTGCTAATTACTTCATTAGTTTTCTTGATTTATTTCATTAATTAAATTTTTTTTACTAATCTTTTCATTTCTTCTATCTTAATCTCAGGTACTAGTTTTCTTGAACTAGAAGAACTAGACATGGTAGACAACAAGACTATCAAGGAACTTTCGGCATCCACCTTGGACAATGTTTTACTCTTGTGCATTCAATATCCGACAACAGCTCATGGCAAGACAAAGTCATTCGAGCTAAAATCCAACTTGCTTCATCATATTCTGAAGTACCATGACCTTTCTAAGAGGATCTGATCCAACATTTCTAGGAATTTGAAGTTGTTTGCTCTAGTATAACACCAATCACTGTGGATGAGAACATCCTGATGGTTAGGAGAGTGTTCATGCTGTGGGTTTTTAGTAGCAGAATCACCTTAGGAATAACTATTTTTCTAACATTTACAATGAAGGTTGGAAAAATCATCCCAATTTTGGAGGGAGGAATTCAAAACAGCCTCAACACAAGCCTTTACTAGGTCACCCCTTGGTTTCTTCCAAAGCCTAAAAGAAAAACCTTAGCAAGGTTCAGGTACGTCCCCGAATTATGATGAGATTCTTCAACAATTTATTATTTCCAATGCTCTTTGGTTCAGGGTCAACAAAACTAAGTAAAGAACATAGTGGATTTGAAGTTACAGATGGGATAGATAACTGAATTTATGGGACAAATTCATTAGCAAGACAAACTTTCTAATTCTACCATTCAAGATCCGAAATGAAGGTTTGAAAAAGCAAAAGCCATTACACTGAAAAATGGTAGGCAAATTGAGAATGAGCAAACAACCCCTAAACGGAGCTGAAACATGGAAGCAAAGCCAATGGCCAAGTTAGAGGAGGATCCAACTACAACATCAGCCAAGTAGGGCCAACCGAGGCCAAATCCGAGCAGTCCTTCCCCACCGGTAAGTCACCAAAACCCCAAGGTAAGAAGATGAATTTATCAATTTCGGTTTCTTTTGATCTTTCTTAGTCTTTTCTACCTTTTCCTCACAGGTTTGCCAAGTATAAGAAAATGAAATCTTGGAAACCGTCCGGAAAATCCAAGTTAGCATTTCGCTTCTGGATGCTATTAAGCAAATACCGAAGTATGCAAATTTTTTTAAGGAGCTTTGCAACACAAATATACGACTTCAAGACTGAGAAGTGGTAACGGTGAGTGAGAATGTTTTTGAAGTTTTTCAAAGGAAATTGTCACCTAAGTGTAAGGATCCGGGTAGTTTCATTATTCCTTGTGTAATCGATAATACTAGAATTGAACATGTGATGTGAAACTTAGGTGCTTCCATTAATGTTATGCCATATTCTATCTATCGCTCTATGAATCTCAATGAGCTTAAAAATGATGGTATTATCATTCAATTAGCTGACCATTCTAATGCAAATCCTCGAGGTTTATTAGAAGATTTTTTGGTGCAGGTTAGCCATTTGATCTTTTCGGCGGATTTCTATGTTCTCGAGATTAATGATTCAACATTTTCAACACTTTTACCTCTTATTTTAGGTCGTCCTTTCATGAAAATGGCAAAGACAAAGATTGATGTGTATGTACGAAAAATTACCATGGAGTTTGATGGTGATGTAATTGGCTTCAACATTTTTGAAGCCATGAGGTATCCTATTGATAATCATTCTTATTTCTCTATTGACGCGATTGACACTTTAGCCCAAATATTCTTAGACGTCAGGAACGAGGATGAACTTGAGACCACCATCACTACTACAACCTTATTTCGATCATGAAAAACTTTGGTTTTCTCCTTGTAAATGCTTTTACTCTCATATGCTTCATTATAAATCTAGCCGAGCTTAGTCAGCTGCAATTTCTTATGGTTCCATGTCATGTGGAATTCGACGGTAGTAATGATGGTGGTCTCAAGTTCATCCTTGTTCCTGACGTCTAAGAATCTCTGGGCTAAAGTGTTAATTACGTCAATAGAGAAACATGAATGATTATCAATAGGATACCTCATGGCTTCAAAAATGTTGAAACTAATCACATCACCATGAAACTTCATGGTCCATTTCCCTGCATACACATCAATATTTGTCTTTGTCTTTTTCATAAAAAGACAACCTAAAAGAAGAGGTAAATGTGCTGAAAATGCCGAATAATCAATCTCGAGAACATAGAAATCTGCCAGAAATATCAAATGGTTAACCTACACCAGGAAATATTTCAACAAACCTCGAGGATATGCATTAGAGCGGTCAATGAATTGAATGATAACACCATCATTTTTAAGCTCACCGAGATTCATAGAGCAATAGATAGAATATAACATAACATTAATGAAAACACCTAAGTCTAACATCGCATATTCAATTATGGTATTATCGATTACACAAGGGATAGTGAAACTACCTGGATCCTTACACTTAGGTGGCAATTTCCTTGGAAGTATCGCAGAAACATTCTCACTCACCGTTACCACTTCTCCGTCTTGAAGTCGTTCTTTTGTGTTTGCATACTTTGACATTTACTTAATAGCATCAAGAAGCGGAATGTTAACTTGGACTTTTCGAACGGTTTTCCAAGATTTCAATCCCTTGTTAATCTTTCTTAGACTTGGCAAACCTGTCGGGAAAGACAGAAAAGATGAAGAAGGATCAACATAAATCCAATTTGGAACACTGATCTTTTTACCTTGGGGTTTTGGTGTCTCAATGGTGGGGGAATGAATGCTCGGATTCGGCCTTGGTTGGGCTTGCTTGGTTGATGTTGTGGCAAGATCCTCTTCTAATTCGGCCATTTATTTTGCTTCCATTTTCGGCTTCGTTTGGGGGTTGTCTGCTCACTCTCAATTTGCCTACCATTCTTGAGTGTAATGGATTTTGCAATTTAAAACTATCATTCGGATTTCGAATGGTAAAACTAGGCAGTCTGCCTTGCTAATTAATTTGTCCCAAAAATTCAGCTATATGTCATGTTTGTAGCTTCAAATCAGCTATATAATTTACTTGGTTTTTTTTTTTTTTTTTTTGAAAAGCAAGCGTGGGGGTTTATATGGGCTCCCCAGACCACTGAAAAAGATAAGGTAGATCGTGGTTACATTCGAGTGTATTTCCTACCTCTAGCATCATCAAAAACAATCTTTCTAATGTCCTCCGAAAGGAGCTAGGAGTGATCTCCACAAACTCATGATTCGGTAGAAGGCTGGCCAGTTTATCCACTACTTGGTTCGTTTCCCGTACTGCATGCATTACCCTGCATTCTGCAAATTTTCTCATTTCCTCCTTGATACGTCTAGTTGTGTGAACCACTTCCCATGGAGGAGTTTTATTGGTAGATATGTACTTCATGGCATTCCTTGAGTCCATGCATAATTCCACCCGCTGAATGCCATGTCTATGTGCTAGCATGATTCCTAGCTCAATGCCCTGTAACTCATGCAAAATGACAGTCTGTGCTCTTTGAGACCCTGCTGTAACTGCCACCACAAAGTCCATCATGGTCCCTGATCTGTGCACCGTAGCCCCTTTTATTACCCTTGAGAGAACCATCTGTATTGACTTTGAACCAACCTATTTCAGGTCGTTGCCATGCATGCAGAGTGCTTGTGCGCATATGGAACTGGGCTCCAATCCTCCATCTGTCAAAGAGCCCTCTGTTGTCAGCATTATCTTCTACCTGAAGATCCAGGACTGAGACTCGTAATCTGACATCTTCAATGACCTTTGGGACCAGTTCAGCTGCTACTTTGAACTTGGATTGGAACACCCTGCAATTTCTTTCTATCCATAGATGATAAATGGTTGCATTCAAGGCCAACTTTTTCATCACCGTGCAAGGTGATGCACCATTGAAAGTCTTCTCACACCATTTCCACTTTGCTTCCCAGTCCATTGGCTGATGTCTATATCCTAGGTGGATGAGAATACGTGACCAAACAAAGCATGAATACCTACACCTGAAAAACAAGTGTTCTTCACACTCTGGCGCATCACCACAGAGAGGGCACATTGAGCATTTTATTACTCTCCATTTTTTCAATTTGTCCTGTGTTTTGAGCGCCTTGTGCCTTACTAGCCATGTAATGAAACTGTGTTTGGGTATCCTTCCTGTGAACCACATCAATTTGGACCAAGATACTGCTTGCATTCTCTGTCTCAGTGAGTGGTAAGCACTTTTGTTTGTAAACTCCCCTTCATGACCCCCCATCCAGATGACTTCATCCTGATACTCACTATCGATTTCCATTGAACCAAGTTCTTCATAGATGTCAGCTAAATCTGGTCTCTCTTTCATTCTTGTATTCCATTTATTGTATGTAATAAGAACACTCACCTTAGCATTGCGGTAAAGCATTGTGTGGTATGTAAGGTGTTGAGGGGATCTGTTAAAAAGGATGCCTAATGTGTGCCATGGATCCTTCCACAATAGAGTGTCCTTTCCATCACCAATTGAATGAACAATCAGAGAACTTGCTTGCACTCTGGACTGAAGTATTTTGCGCCAACACCAGGATGATTCACTTGGAGTATCCATGATCCATAAATTTTCTCTTTGATTAAATTTCCTTTTGTCCACTGTACCCATAGATTGTTCTTATTTGAAACAATGTTCCACACATGCCTCATCATAGCGGCTTTGTTTGAAGTCTCAATACACCTCACCCCCAGACCTCCTTCATTATAAGGGTTGCATACTTGTTTCCAATTAACCATAGGTGTTTTAGTGTACTCATCAGAGCCCGACCACAGGAAATTCCTCATTATTGTTGTTATATCCTCTCTAACACTTGAAGGTAGGATGAAACAAAAAGTCCAGTACACATGAAGACTACTCAGAACAGCTTTGATCAGAGTTAGTCGACCTGCATATGAGAGAGTCTTATTCTTCCAAGATTGTACTCTTTTGCGGATTCTATCTATCAATGGTAAGCATTGATTGTAGTCCAGTCGAGAAAAAATCAGCGGTAGTCCCAGATATTTCACTAGAAGAGTCTCCAGTTTGAAGTCCGTGCACCTAGTTATCAAATCAAGCTCCACATTAGGGACGCCCATCAACAAAAAGGTTACTCTTAGAGCAATTAATCGCAAGTCCCGTGCTTGAATTAAATCGGTTCAAGGCAGTAGAAAGAGCATTTGCAGACTTGATGCTACCATGGAAGAACGCAATGAGGTCATCAGCAAAGGATAGGTGGGTGATCTGTGGATTACTACATTTAGGATGTAGAATGTATTCCTCTTCTTCCACCTTCCCTTTCAGTAGTAAGTGCAATATTTCCATAGCGTTTGCTTCAGTTATAATTCTTTCAACTTGTAAGCTATCAATTACTCCTGTGTCATAGGCTCCCTGTTCTCCAGCAAAAACCTCATCAAAGTGCTTGATGCACTCAGCCTCAATGTCCTTCATATCTTCAAGTTTGTCATTGTGGGAGTTGTATATAGAGAGTATCTTATTCTTTGATCGTCTTTCCCGTAGGTAATGATGAAAATAAGTGACGTTTTCATCACCTGACCTCATGTGCTTTGCCTTAGCTTTTGCACCACTTCGGACTCTGCATTCCTGGCTGCAAATGCATATTGTTTAACTGCCTTTTTTTCTGCATCTGCAAGGCTAGGATTGAGGGGGTCCGCCAATACCCCACTATTTGCATTGACAAAACTGTTTTTCTTCCAAGCTATCAAATTAGCTTTCACTCGTTTAAGTTTTTGAACTAGACAGTAGGTAGCATTACCATTCACTGGTTGAGCCCATGCATTTTGAACCACATCCATGTAACCTTTCTCATGAACACAGTAATTGTAAAATTTAAAAGGAATAGGCCCTGGATTTGTGTGTTCATAAATTGTTAGAATGACTGGTGAGTGGTCGAATATTCTTGGATTGAGGAAATCAGCTTCAGAATTGGGCATATCCATAAGCCATTCCTGATTTATCATAGCTCTGTCTAACTTGCTCATGACTATATTCTCCCCACTCTGCTTGTTGCTCCAAGTTAGGAAGCACCCCTTGTACTAGCAATCAAAGAGTCCTGCATTCATGACGCATTCTGCCAGGTCTATAAACTGACCATGGCGTAGCTCCTCCCCACCTACTCTTTTCTGGGAGTTCAATATCGAGTTGAAATCACCCAATACTGACCATGGGAACTTGTTGGTGCTTGAGAAATTCTGAAGTTCTAGCCATAACCTCTTCCTAATAGTATTGACGTTGCTACCATAAACAAAGGTTAAGATGCATGTGTATCCATTAGGCCAAATGGATTTTAAAAAAATGGCCTGGTCAGATCTAGATATTACACTGATGTTAACTGTTTTAGGGTCCCAAAGTACCCATACTCTACCTCCTTGCACTATGTCGTTATTGTCAACTGCTAGCCAGTCACGAACAAGCTCCCTTTGTATCTTCTCCTTCTTTTCATTACTGACTTTAGTCTCAACCAAACCTATAATACTGATATTCTGCTTGTGTATAAGTTTACGCACTTCACTTTGCTTTAAGGGGTCATTAAGGCCCCTTACATTCCAACATGCAGTTCTAATCATCTAAACAATCAACATTTAGTTCCCTTCCCCCAGTTGGGTTAGATACGCCTTGTCCTGTCGCAGACCTAGGTGCCTTAGTTTGAGTATTTCTGGCTAGCACATTCTCGGACCCTTGGTCTAATCTTTGTAATACATCAAACTGGTTGCCTTTGCTTCGTAGATTGTGGGTTCTGGTTTGAGGTGGTTGATGCTTAGTGCTTCCTTTATTTTGAACTGAAGTACTACTATTAGTAGTAGTTCCTCCCTGTAATAACCTAGAAGTTGTCTCCTTCTTTCGTCCATTTCCTCTCCCTGTGCTAGGTTCATTATGTTCCTTATCATCCTGCCTAGGGGATGGTGCTATCATTGCTGGTTGAGCTGGTACTGATGCCTGGATTGCAGTTGTTGAGATATCCTGATTGCCTTGTGGTCCTTCACAATGTGTTTTGTTAACTAAGTCATTAGTTTGTGGGTCTTTCAGTATATTGTCTTGTGTTACATTCTCAGCACTTGGCTTATCAGTCAGCACCTCATTGACTATCTCCTGTTGCTCCCCAATCTGTCTGTCATTATATTATCTTTCTGTCTTTCATTCAGGTCATTTGGTTTGTCATTTTGGCTTTCATTGATTTGCTCAGTTGGTTCCTGGTTCTTGCCCTCATTTTGTGTGATTATGGTGGGTTCATTCTGGTTCTCATGCTGCTTATCTGTAGCCTTACGTCTACTATTAACTGTTGTCCAGCCTTCTTCTGTTTCCTCTGATCCCCGCTTTCCTTGAACCTTTTTCCAATATTTTGCAGTTGGAGTGGTTGTCTTCTTCTGTTTTGGGCACTTTACAGAGTTGTGTCCAAATCCCACACAATGTTTGCATTTCTCCGGCTTCCATGAGTATTCCTCTTTCACTCTAGTAGTCCTCCCATCATCTGAGGTTACCTGGATATCTGTAGGGAACATGCTGTTTGAGTTCATCTCCACACAGACCCTTGCAAAGGAGAGTCTACTCCTCTGCTCAGTTGCTTTGTCAAGCATCAAAGGTACACCTAGTGCACTCGTTATAGATTGCAAGCCTGCAGGGCTCCATAGAAACAGAGGAACTTTCCTCAAGTTTACCCAGACAGGGATTGAATTAAGCACCTCCACATCATCTTCTATATATGGCTTCCATGGTCTGATAATGAAAAGCTTGCTTGCTATATGCACAGAGCCTATTTCTAAGGCATGTAACATGTCTGTTTCATTTAGAAACTTGAATACAAACGCCTTATCGCCATAGACAGACATCTCAAATCCGTTTTTGAAACCCTAAATACGCTTCAAGCTTTCATTAACAAATCCATAAGAGAGTCGGTTTCCAACAAAATTTCCTATTATGTATTGTTCACATTCAGTCATTCTGTCGCCATGCTATGCAACCTTAATCTGCACCACGGCCTTGCCATTAACCACAGATGGTGGAACATAGGATAACCTAGTTGTTCCTTGTTGGCTGCGATTGGCAAACAATGTTGCCCAACTCACCTTTTTGTTTTCAGTTTTGTTGATGTTGTCGGCTGTAGGTCCTGCATGGTTTTCAACTGGACTAGTTGATGCATCTAATAACATTAAAGGACTTACATTACCTCGTTCATCATTGCTCTCTTCATTCAAACCAGGTTCCTGACCTGGTGCATGATCAGCATGTCCCCTCTCATTCTCGACCACTTCTCCACGAGGGGTAATGGAGGCGCTTGCAGTATAGGAAGAAAGCGTTATCAGCCTTGTTCGATCAAACCATGAAACATCATCAACAATCTCGTTCAAACTTTGTGTACAGCACAAACCCTAATCGCCTCTCTCCAAACCCTTCTACAATGTACAAACTTACCCTGAACCAAATAAGCATTGGAAATAACTAATGATTTAAGAATATCAACATAATTAGGGGATATACCTGAACTTTGCTAAGGTGGTTCTTAGCTTCTTGCAACCTCTGGAAGAAACCAGGGGGTGATCGACTAAATGCTTGTTGTTGAGGCTGTTATGAATTTCTCCATCCAAAGTTGGGATGATTTTTTCAACCTTTATTATAAGTGTTAGAAAAATAGTTATTCCTAAGGTGATTCTGCCGCTGAAAACCCTCGGCATGAACACTCTCCCAACCATCATTCTCAATCAGGATGTTCTCATCCACAGTGATTGGTGTCATACTGGAGTAAACAACTTCAAATTCCTTGAGATATTGGATCATATCCTCGTAGAAAGTCTTTGGTACTTCGGAATATGATGAAGCAAGCTGGATTTTAGCTCGAATGAGTTTGTTTTGCCCTAAGCTGCTGTCAGATATTGAATGCACAAGGGTAAAACATTGTCCAAAGTGGATGCCAAAAGTTCATTAATAGATTTGTTGTCTGCCACGTCGAGTTCTTTTGGTTCAAGAAAACTAGTACTTGAGATTAAAACAGAAGAAATTAAAAGATTAGTAAAAAAAAGAGTAAATTAATGAAATAAATCAAGAAAACTAATGAAGCAATTAGCAATTTTACTAATTCCCGTTAGGCGCCAAAAAATGATGCACTATTTTACTAGCTCATAACTTAAAACACTACTTTGTAGTCGTCGTAAAGAATAAGTAGATATCGTTTTAAACCAAAATTAGAGGGTTTGCTAACTAGCTAAGTAACACTAAGCAGGAAAAAAAAACAACTAACTAAAATAAACAAGAAAATGGTAGGGGTTTGGATTTTTCTGATTTTATACTAATAAATTTTCTTAAAAAATTACTGTAAGAATAGTAAAAACCAAAAGAAAGTAGATGATGAGAAATCAGCTAAGGGTTCTATCTCTACACACCAAACACGTGCTTATGAATTAAACGCTAATAATTCAACCGTGATCGCATTAATTAACCTTGTTATTTTTCCAAATATGTCGAATTAAACTCAAAGTCGCTTCCGAACTATTCTCTTCATTCTATGTAATAAGGAATTACAAGTTAGATTAACAATCTGAGATCAATAAGTTTTATGAAAAATGTGAACATTAACTAAGCAATTATAAGTATGAACGATATCTTGTTTTTAACCTAGATTTTACCTAACGTTCTTACTTATAAATATAGGATCATAACTATTAGGTGAAATTCTCTTATATTGTAGGATCAAATCCTAGAAAAACAGTTAAGCAAAACATTCACGAAATATTGAATTTAACTAATCCATAAAACACGTATTTGCAGCTTCAAATCTGCCTCTAACTAAGAAAAGGTTTAGCTAGACATTTTCATTATGATTGAACAATAATGCATAATCAAATATCAAACTAAAAATAATAAAAGGGGGTAAGAGAAACGTTATCACCTGATTTCTGCGTGGCAGTGAAGAGAGCTGTTGGGGTGTGTATAGCGTGAAAGAGATGATCAAGTAAAGGATCGACTATCTATGCAATCTGCTCTCAAACTGCCGTGTGTAGAGGATGGAGAAAGGGGGAGATGGCAGGTGGCGATCAGTGAGAAGCTGGACGTCGAGATGGAGTGAGGCGCAGGTGATTGGAGAGAATCTGTATGGAGAGGGATGAGGCGAGAGAGGGAGAGATGAGGTGAGGGCTGTTTTGTGTGATTGGTGACGAATGAAGGAGATGGATTGCGATCCGGTGTGAGGTGGAGAGGTCTGATTGGTGATCGGTGGTTGTGCGAACAGTTGGGGAGATGGTTGTGAGAAGGAGGCGGTCGGTTTGGTGTTTGGCTGGTGATGTTAGGGTTATTTGGGTGCAATGAGGGTCTGCGGCCATGAAGGCGAGGGGCTGTTGGTTGGCGTAGGCGATGGGTCTGTGTTTTGCCGAGCAGGTATTGTTCTTTTTATATGTTCACTATAGGTTTCCTGATTCATGTACACTTCCTTGTTCCACCAATTTTTCCCAATTCAAACCAATTTGCATCTTAGGAATTATGCTAATTACTACCAAAATTAATGAAAACTTATTAAAATAAAATATAAATATAAATATAAATAAATAGGGTAGTAAATTCGCATATTTATGCTGGTATAAAGCCTCACATTCATAACCACAAGGACATTAATCTGCATCATTAACTGTGGTTTTAACAACCCGCATATTGTGGTTTGGCCAAACCCTTGATGCCATAGTGGATTCTTGATTTTACAACTCTTGAGTTATCTATATGAGCATTTTTTTTCCTTTACTGGTGCCATCTAAAGGAGCGATGAGATCACAGAGCATGCATGTACTTTTGCTAAAAAGTTCTTACTGCAAAGCTTTATCAGTCATTGTTACATTTTTGAGTTTCAAGAGATTGTTGATCTTCATAATTGCTTTCATTCACACAGGTAGGTCAAAAAATAAGGAAGTGGAAACAGTACACACCGTGGATTTCTTAGTCAGGTATGCTAATTGAAAGTCTTGCCCTATTGTCCCCTTTCTCTTGTAATGGTATATTAGTTACGAGCTTTGCTACAGAGCGAGGGAGGGAGCGAGGGAAAGGGGCGAGGGATGGGTGTAACCACCCATCCTCCTCGGAATGAGCGCATCACGTTGGAGATGCGCATGGGCGCTCATCCCGAGGAGGATGGGTGGTTACACCCATCCCTCGCTCCCTTTCCCTCGACCCCTCCCTCGACCCCTGGAATTTTCCATTAGTTACATCTTTTTGTGCACACAACACATCTAAGAAAGGACATCTAAGAAAGGAAGTGATGATGTTATGTCTCTTGATAGATAAAATTGGCTAGGTTTTAATTATTTATTCATAACGTAGATTTTATGGGCCTTTTGGGTAATAAGGAATTAAACTCGTATATTGCCGGTTGTGAGATGAGCGAACAAGAGAGACTGATGAAATAAGGGATTGATAGTAGAAATGACTTGCTTACTTTGCCCGCTCTTCTTGTATATTTTCTACCATACCTACTAGGGCTGAACAAAAAAGCCAGGCGAACCGAACAGACCAATTTGGGTTTTTTTTGTTTGTTTAATTTTAAACCAATTGAGGGATTTTTCTTTGAAGATCGTATGTTTGCTTGGCATGGCATATCTGTGTGTACTTGTCATCAAGCCCGTCCCTTGTATTTTCTTTATGCAATTTTCACTGTTATCTTTTTTAATATATCCTTGTTTGTTTTGTCGATAAAAAAAACACTTTGAAACTAAAGTGTTTGATTGGATTTCTGGTTTTCAAGTAAAAACAAGCTGAATCGATACATAGGTAGGATAAAAAATAATATGTTTTGTTTATTTCTTAAATTATATAATACCAAATGAGTGTTTGATTCCATTTTCAGTTCGGTGTAGGTCGGTGTTAACATTATTTTTGTCATCGGTCATTTTTCGGTTGATTGATTACATATTTGTTTGGTTTCAGTTCGGTTTCATTACACATTTAGTTCGGTTTAGTTTGGATTTTCGTCAAACCTACTTATTTGGTTCGGTTTGCAGTTTCAAGTTGAAATCAAACCAAACTAAACTGTGACCATAATCCTCTAGAAAGATTAAGGTTCTTAAACTTTGAAGCATGTCGTGAGGGTAAGCTTTCTGCAAGTGAATAATTAAAATAAAACACATTAAGTATCTGTGTAATTAAATTGGTGATTAATCGCCGATTATTCTTAAAACGAGACTAGATCGTTCCGGATTGAGTAAACTTGCTAGGGTTTAGCAGATTCAGATAAATCGGTGAGTCATCGCATAATCGGCTAGGAAAAAAAACTAACTCGTCAATTCGGTTTTTGCAGAGATTTAAAGAAGAAGAATAACGAAAGAAGAAGAAGAACATACTTTGGAAGAAGAAGAAGAACTGAAGGAGCTGAGCTGAAGGTGCGATCGAGTGCAACGAATCTCTTTTCCTCCCTCCTTCAAGGTATGTCAAGATCTCTTCTTCTTCTTCTTCTTTCAAATCCTTTTTTTTTCCTTCTTTTGACAGAGCAAAACAGGTTGATTTTTTTTGTTGATTTCGTGCAACGATTCAGTGAAATTATGCATCTATGAAAAGAAATTTTTGCTTCGATCTAATTTTCAACAATTCAGTGACATGACTAAGAACCTGAAGTGCTAAGATGAACCTGTTTTCTCTTCAAGAACTTCATTAACAGTTGTGTCCGTACAACAGATAAGGTGAGAGAGCCCATTGAAGATTCATCACATTCATTCAACGTTCTACATCATGTTTCGATCAATCAGAATATGTCTGTTTGTGTTTGCTTGACTATGTTTGCTTTACTGATCTAATTTAGTTAGTGTGTTCATTCTTCTTGAAATCAAACTAAGAACCTAAATAGTTTCCCATGTTTTGCTAGGAAATTGCTAATCTGTTGGGATTATGATTCATTCTTTTATTGAAATCAATTTGGATAGATCTGAATAACTTTTTTGCATGCGTTGAGTTTATTGACTTATTAGTTCATCTACCTGAAGTGCTTATTAGTCAGTGTGTTCATTGTGGTTAGTCCATATATGATCAGTAGGTTTGTCATACCCACATACTTCAAATTTGGGTGTATTAAGCTAATTTCAAATGCCATTTATATTGTCCTTAGTTTTTCTTCTTGTTTCATTTTTGTAGGTTTGTCAAGTTTGAGGACAGAAAACGTGCCACTATAAGTCGCTAGCTTCAATATTTTTTTAGTGCACAGGTGTTTATCTTGAACCATTTTTTTGCTCAGTTTTGGATTTTGGAATTTGGTGTTTTTTTTTTTTTTTTCAAATTTGGCTCTTAAATTGACTAATTATCTAATGATTATGATAGACATGTCTTCTGGAGATTCAAACCCTTGTACCAATTCAACATCATCATCAAGTTCCTTGAAAATGGCATCTGACGACATAGCATGGAAATGGGGAGAATGTAGAGTACCAGGCAACAAAATTTTGATATGGTGCAAGTTTTGCAAGACACAAATTAGTTCTGGAAGATTTAAATAACATCTTGTGCATAAGAAAGGGAATGTGAGGCAATGTCCTGATATGCCGAATGATGTGTGAATGAAGTGTGTCGAAACATTTCGAAGTGTAAAAAAGAAAAAAAATTGAAAAAACTAGAATTGCACAAATTCTTAAGGGCGACATTGGGTGGAGAAGATAATTTAGAAGATGAGCAACCAATATGTGGTGATGAGATAAGTGTTGGTGGAAGTGGAACAAGTCATATTTCAATTAGTGGTAGCCAGATGATGAGGGTTGGTAGTAATGTGAGGGGCCCATTTGATACTATGTTAATGATTGACATGGCCAAACTCAAGCAAACAACTTTGGATAAAAACAATCCTCTTAAAGAAAAAATTTAAAATTTGGCTTGGGTTGCTATAGCTGATTGGGCATATGAGGTTGGACCGCCATTTAATGTCGTTCGTACTCCAAAGTTTCAAAACATGATCCATGCTATTGGAGAGTATGGAAGAGGTAAATATTTTGACTAATAAACTATTTCTAAGTTTTGATCATTAGTTCATGCATATTGTTTACTTTATTATTAATTTATCTTTACTTTTTTAGGTATTTCTGCTCTAAGCTATCATAATATAAGAGTCACGCTATTGAGAGATATGTTGGAAGAGACTAAATCTAACGAAGTTTTGGGAAAATTATGGATGCTCCAAAATGTCTGATTTTTGGACTAATGGAAAGAGTCGTTGTGTGATTAGCTTCTTGGTGAATTGTCCACAAGGAACCGCGTTTCTGAAGTCAATTGATGCATCAGAGTATATCAAAGACTCGACTCTTATTGTGGGGATGATAAATGAAGTTATTGCAGATGTAGGAGAGGCGAACATTGTTCAGGTAATTTTATAATTGTGTAATAAAGTAATAATTAATCAATTGCTTTGTAATTTTATTAATCAAGCACGTATATATTTTATTGTTGTAGTTTATTATCAATAATGGTTCCAATTTTAAGACAGCAGGAAAAGAATTAGAGAGGCAACATTCCAAGATCTTTTGGACACCTTGTGCGGCTCATTTCATTAATCTAATCCTTCAATATCTTGGCTATAAGTTGTCGAAGATACATAAAGTTCTGTCGGAAGCCAAATCCATTATGGTATACATCTACAATCATGGGCGAGTTTTAAGTATGATGAGGAAGCTGACAGGCAATAAAGAGTTACATAAATCTTGTGTGACTAGATTTGCTACATCTTATTACACATTGTAAAGTATATGGAATAATACATGTCATCTGTAAGTGTTGTTCGTTTCAGCCCAGTAAAGGAATAGTAATTTTTCAACAAGCCCGAGGGGAAGAAGAATGAGAATATAGTGGCAAAAAATGACTTTTGGAATAATGTGGAATTTGCTTGCAAAGTGCATGCTCCCTTAGTTGAAGTATTACGACTGGTGGATGCAGAGGAAAAACAATGTATGGGTTACATTTATGAGGCTATGGATAGAGTAAAAGAAAGAATAAAAAAGAATCTTAGCGCAAATGATAATGATAGGGTTTTTGGATTGGTATGGAAGATCATTGATGATAAGTGGAATGATCATCTTCATCATCCCTTACATGCAAGTATTAAAGCCTAAACTTACAATTAGTGTTTTATTTATTTATTTATTTATTCAATATACATTGAATCTATGCACCTAATTTCGGGTTATAACGCCGAAATAACTCATAACGTACTCGAGGCGTTAGATTTTGCATAAAACGGCAGGGTATAACGGAGTATATCGGGCGTTATTTGTATAAACCTTTTTTCATAACGCCGATATAACGAATCGAGAAATAAAAAAATAAAAAAAATTACTAACCCAATTTATTCTCGATTGCTGACCCTGAATAAATCGAGCCCTAGTGCAGATAAACGAAAGAAGTTGAGCGAGCTTTAGCAGATAAACAAAAGAAGAAGAAAAAAGCCTTAGTCGATCGAACCTAGTCGATCGAGCCCTAGTCGATCAAACCCTTGGCCCCTTTTCGATCGATCGAACCGGCTTGAGGGGAAGATAAGGAGGGAAGAGGGAGAATAAGGGAAGGAAAAGAGAAGGATCGAATCATCTCTATAAGCCAGTCTGATCTCTGTTGTGCTCTGTTTTGCTTCGCTTTGCTTCTCTGTTTTGCTTCCTTCTTCTTTGTTTTGTTTTGTTTTGCTTCATTCTTCTCAGTTTTGCTTTGCTTCTTTCTTATTCTCTGATTTTGATCTTTGTCTTTGTTTTTGCCTTGCTTTTTCATTTTTTGTTTGGACTTTCGATCAATAAAACCTTGCAAGCAGTGTTTAAAAAACTTGCTTCTTCATTCTTTGTTTGGACTTTGGATCAATGAAAACTTGCAAGCAGTGGTTAAAAAAGTGTTTCTGACTCGCGAGTCGCCTCGACTCGCTAAAAAATCGCCTCAACTTGAACGAATCATAGGGTATTTTTGAGGTGCACGAATTATTAATGTGACTCGTACGAGTCAATTCGTTTGAGGCACACGCTTATAAAAAAAATGCGCAATCTGATTTTGGTATCAATCTAGATAATAATCTAATGTTTGTGATTTGATCCCTAATTTCTTTGTTTTCTTTGTTTCTCTTCATAATCGGACAGAAAAGGAGAAGGAGCTAAAGGAGGAAGGAGAAGAAGAAAAGAATAAGAGGAGGAGGACGATTCAGACAAATAAGGAGGAGGGCGATTCAGGCGAAGAAGGAGGAGGGCGATTCAGGCGAAGAAGGAGGAGGACGGTGGTGTCTTGGTGGTACTTTCAACCTGATTTGCAGCAACTTCACAGTAAAGAAGAGTGAACTCGACTCGAGTCTCGATTGCTCGACCGACATCGAAGTAAAGTAATGTAAGTCCTTCCTTCCTTATTCTGGCTTCTTCCTTCCTTCTTCTGGCTTCTTCCTTCCTTCTTCTGTTGTTCTACACTTCTACTTCTGCTGTACAAAACTGGAATGGGGTCGGGATTGGGGACCTTGGAGTTTTGCCTTTAATTTTGTCACGAATGGAAGCCCTCGGATCTCTTTGTATCTAATGGTATAGAACTATAGATCCAAGTATGAATTGTAAAAAATTCTTGAAATTTCCAAGCAGATTTCCTATAATTCTTTACCTAAATAGGATGATCTGAAATGGGGCAAGAATATGTGTAATAGGAAACATTCAAACAATGTTCAATAAAGCAATTTGTTGCATTGCAGGAAGTCTTCCTTCCTTATCACCAAAAAAAAAACTCCCTTGTGTTAACAAATTTAATGAATTTGGTTCATTTTGTGGTTGCAATGGCCATATTGCCATATTGAGTTGCATCATGGGTGTGTTTTTCTTTTATGCAAAAATGGATGTGTTTTTTTGTTATGCAAAAATGGATGTGTTTTTTTGTTATGCAAAAATGGATGTGGGGGCTTTGATAGTCAATTTAGAAAAAAATTATAGTATCTTGCCACACAGGTTACATTGCAACAATCACAAGTGTACCTTGAATCTTCACTGAAGTCTCGAAAAGAAATTTGAGAGCTGATAGTGATATGCTAGATTGTTGCACTGAATAAGCTAATATCATGTTCATTAAATCAACAAGTGCAAACCACTTTACCAATTGCCTGAACCGATAATAACTGGAGAAGCAATATACTAGAAGGAATCCTTCATTGCTAATCCTTTAGTGCTTACAACGAACAAACAAACAAACCAACGAAAGCAATTGTTTTAGAAGTATTGCTTTAGGCATGTGAGCTTTGGATTAGTTAATAAATCTGTTTTTTTTTTTTGTTGAACTCTGTTTTTTTTTATACTTACAAATTTTGTTTATATATTTTAATCTTTGTTGATGAGACCGCGGAAGAGTAGCCTTGGTGACCCGTGTTGGAAGCATGACGTGAGGGTAACGGGTCCAAACGGGATTACTTACGTGAAATGCAATTATTGTAGTCAAACCTTCTGTGGGGGAATAATTAGATTGAAACATCATCTAGCGAAGACACATAAGGACTCAAAAGCTTGTCCTAAGGTACCAGATGATATCTATCAGGAAGTGAAGGATTTGTTTGTGTTTGGTGTGAGGCAAAATGTGACTAAAAGGCAAGACTTTGAGTTTCTTGTTAACAAGGGTTCATACTACAGAGGAAACGTGGATGAAGAAATGGCTATTATTCTTACGGATGCTCATCGACCTCATGGTTCTACTCCTAGTACTGGTCGTGGATCCAACTCATTCTCTAATGGCATAGTGAGGGGGCCAATGGATAGGTTTGTGGTGGATACTGATGATTACACGAATCCAACTAGACCTACACAAGAATTGAGATCTGACACAGTCAATGCGAAAGAGCATAGAAACCAAGTTTGTTTAGACATTGGACACTTCTTTTTTTAAAATGGCATTTCATTCAATGTTGTCAGTAGTTCTTCTTTTGCAAATATGCTTTTGTCAACTTCAAAATATGCAACTCACAATAATGGACATTGTGTGAAACCACCATCGGCATATGAGCTTAGTACTTGGATCCTCAAGAAGGAAGTGGAATCAATCAATGTGATAGTCAAGGATGTGAAAAAGACATGGCCTAGAACGGGAGTTACAATAATGTCTGATGGTTGGAAAGACGTGAGGGTCGCAAACTCATTAATTTTCTCATGAATAATCCTGAAGGAACTGTGTTCCTTAAGAGTGTAGATGCATAAGATATTGTCAAGGATGCAAATGCGTTGTTTCAGCTTCTTGATGAGGTTGTTGAATAGATGGGGGAGGAGAATGTGGTACAAGTTGTTACTGATAATGTAGCTAACTACAAAGTTGCTGGAAAGAAGTTAATGGAGAAGAGAAAACACTTGAACTGGACACCATGTGCAGCGCATTGCATAGATTTGATGCTTGGGGACTTATTTAGTCTGCATACACTTGCCAATGCTTATCGCAAAGCTAGGAGAGTGAGCAATTACATATACAACCATGGTTGGGTACTTGCTTTGATGAGGACTTGCACAGGGAGAGATTTGGTTCACCCGACACCTACTAGGTAAATTAGCAATATATACTTTTGTTTGTATTTTGTTATTTTAAGTTTTTGAGATTACTTTATATGTTCATTTATAAAGTTTTTAATATACACTTGCCAATGTAGGTTTGGAACGGGATGTTTGACTCTTGCAAGTATTAAGAAAAATAGACAAAAGTTGGAGGAAATGTTTACATCTTCAAAGTGGGCAAGGAGTTTGTATGCTAAGCAAGTTGAAGGAAAAGCCGTAAAGAAAATAATATGTCGGGACAACAATTTTTGACTCGGCGTCACCTACTCGTTGAAGGCTACAGAACCCTTATTCCATGTCTTGAGGATAGTGGATTCAGAGACCGTTCCTGCTATGGGTTTCTTGTATGATGCATTGGATAAAGCAAAAAATGAGATCGCACTGACTTTTGACAATGAGCTTGCCATGTACAAGGAAATATGGGATATCATTGATAAGAGATGGGATAACCAATTGCATAAGGACCTCCATGCTGCAAGTCATTATCTCAACCCGCGAATGGAGTTTGATGTTTACTCAAACATTTTTTATGTTAAGCAAGGACTTTATAGTTTCATGGAGAAGTTGCTTCCAAGTACAGAGAAGGACATTGTAGAATTGAAACAACTAAATCAAGGCACACTCGTACTCCATGTAAACTTGTATTTATGTTATATTTCGATTTTGAATATTATTTTTCTTCTCACTAAATATGTTTCTTTTAAACGCTATACTTGTAGCTGATTGGTGGGGAGCTTTTGGAGATAGCGTGCCTGAGTTGAAGAAATTTGCCATTAAAGTTTTAAATCAACCTTGTTCATCATCAGCTTGTGAGCGAAATTGGTCAACTTTTAATCATGTAAGTTATAATTTTTTGCAAAGTTAAATTGTTAATACTTTGTATTTCTTTCAACTTATAGGTTGTTAATCTTACATGTTTGGTACGTATTTGTTAATAATTTATATCTTACGTTTTTGGTAGGTGCATACAAAGAAAAGAAACAGATTGGCTACAACAAAACTCAATGCCTTAGTATATGTATGTATAACAAAAAATTGCATCCTAAAAAGTTGATGGGTGGACAAGACAAAGTTAATGAAGATGCACCATTTCCACTAGATTCATCTGCGGTGGATAATGATAATGAATGGCTAGTGGATTCAGATCCTGAAGTTGAACCCTCTAATGGTGGAAATGGTGATGTAGGGAATCCACCTGGGCCACCTCATCCTCAAGGGCTAGTGGTTTCAAACCCTTGTCCCGAAGCTCAATGGTATCAAAATCTTGATGAACTTGATGTTAATGCTATTAGGGTTGACAGGGATAAAAGTAGAAAAAGCAAGCAATCAAAGAAGTCTAATGCACCTGGATGTTCAACAAGTGAAAAAGGTAAGTGATTTACTCAAAATTTTATGATTTCATTTAATTGTAATTTGTAAATGTAATATGCTAAAGTGATCCACACTCTAACTGGCATAGGAAAAGCTCTGACTTGAGGGATGAAGAGGAAGAAGAAGATTGGATGGAGCGTGACAATGAGACAGCAGAAGGAAATGATCCTCTCAGTAGTAGTGATGAGATGGAAGACGAGGACTAGGATATATTCAAAGCCAAAAACCTTTTGGATTGATTACTATGAGTCTGATATGCAAATTGATTACTATGATGCAACTTTGATTTCTATGTGTCTGATATGCAACTTTGATTTAAGACCTTGATATGTAATGGACTATGTGTCAAAATCCTTTTGGATTGTTTACTGTGTCTGTTAGGGACTATGTGTCTCTGATGTTGGAATTTTGATTGTGTAAAGTCCAGAGTTAGTTGCAACATTATCTTTATGTGTCTGATATGCAACATTCTCTTTTGCCACTATAAGAATCCATCTGACATTAAACTTGTATGATTCCTTTGCATATACATGAAAAATTGTTGTAATGTATTGTCATTTTTATTAGGTATTACAAGAATCCATCTTAGGAATGTGGCATTATTAGGTATTATTGTTTTAATGTATTGTCATTTTTATGTAGGGTATGTTCTTGTGTTATGGGATCTGAGATCTCAACTGGTATTGTCTTCACCCCAATGATAAGTAAGTAGATTGTTTATAAGCAAATTGTCTTCATGTATATATGGAAGATTGTCTTCATTTATATATGGATCACAATGACAGGGAAACATATTGTACACTATGTTATTCAAATCAATTAAATTGTTTACATTGTTTTCAATCATATAACAAGTGGGTACATCTTAATGCAACTTATTTGATTCATCCAGAAAATCCCATTCAACTTGAAGGAAGGTGTTGAGGATATGTTTGACACTTTGGTTGCTTGCTAGTTGTTGTTGTCTGGCTGTAGGATCAAGTTAGTAAAGTTCAGTCTCCAATTCTTCTTCACTACAAATTGCAACAGATATTCAGATTTCAGGTATGCAGATTGCAAAAAATGATACACTAATACATACATAAAACAAACTTATGTTATTTCTTGCATTGATGATTGTATTTTTTTTTTTTTGTAATTCTTTTTTCATCACTTTTTATGAAAAAACGCCTCGCTTCGCCTCGGTACCCCTCAAGGCACCGCTTCGCCTCAGAAAAAGCTTGACTGCTTCGCTTCGAAAAAACGCTTTTTAAAACATTGCTTGCAAGTGATTACAATTGATGCAAATGATTATATACAAGCAAAGGAATGTATCAATGAAACCTTGTTTTTATAAACAAAAAATATATTGACTGACATAGAAATCAATAGCATTTCCTTGCATCACTTCTTACTTCTTAGATATTGAAACTCATAGAATAATATTTAACATCATTATTAATTTTGCATAACGTATTAATTACAGTAATTTATTAGTTTTATGTTTAGTGGTTAATTTATTTTGTGTATGATAGGTATTCAATGGAATCATCATCACGAGCTTCAAACATCGATTGTCGTACCGGTTCTACAACCACTACATCAAATCCCATGAAGCCTAATTCCAGTGACATGGCATAGGAGTAGGGGTAGTGCAGAGATCCCACCAGTAAAACGATGGTATGGTGCAAGTTTTGTGGTAAAAAGATTCATTCTGGAATTACAAGATTTAAAGAGCATCTTGCATGGAAGTCAGGAAATGTGCTAAAATGTGAAAGTGTGCCAAATGATGTGAGAATGAAATGCATGGAAGCATTAAATGACACCAAAAAAAAGTTTGAGAAGTTTAGAGTTGCGCAAATTCTCAACAATGGTACTTTGTTAGCTGGAGAGATTGGAGATGATGATGATGTCGAACAACAAACAATTAGCGGCATTGGAAGTGGAAGTGGAAGTAGTGGCAAGAAGAGAAAAGTTGTTCCTCCTAGTAATGTTAGAGGTCCACTTGATACTATGTCGAGGACCGATTTTAACAAACTCAAGCAAGCAGATTTGGATAAGAACAATCCTTACAAGGAGAAGTTGAAGAATAAGGCTTGGATAGCGGATTGGGCATATGACGTCAGGTTGCCTTTTAATGTTGTGCGCACGCCAAAGTTTCAACATATGATCCACGCCATTGGACAATATGGAAAAGGTAAATATTTAAAGTTTATAACTATTAATTACTTGTAAGTTTCAATAAATTAAATTAAAAAATTTATTGTTTATTTTTTAGGAATGTCAGCACCAAGTTACTACAATATGCGAGTGACATTATTGAAAGATATGCTGAAAGAGACAAAGTTATTTGTCAATTCCTTTAGGAGAAAATAGGAAACATATGGATGCTCAATAATGTCAAATTTTTGGACGGGTGGGAATGGTCGCTCCTTAATCAATTTTCTGGTGAATTGTCCAGATGGAAGTCTATTGATGCCTCAGAACATGTGAAAGATTCCGCGCTGATTGTTGGGATGATGAATGAAGTCATTGTGGATGTAAGGGAAGTGAACATTATTCAGGTAATTTTATAATTGCCTATTCAAATGAAATATTTATTGACTATTGTACTATTTGAATTAGTCCAAGTCATGTTCTAATGTTAATAATTTTAATTTGTAGTTTGTTACCGATAATTGTTTTAATTTTAAGGACGCGGGTACGGAGCTAAAGAGGCAACATCCCAATCTTTTTTGGACACCGTGTGCTGCCCATTGCATTCACTTGATCTTACAAGATCTTGGTAATAAGATGGATAAGATACACAAGGTTTTGCCCAAAGCTAGAGCAGTGGTGGTGTACATTTATAATCATGGGCGAGTTCTGAATATGATGAGGAAGTTGACGAACAACCGAGAGTTGCACAGATCTTGTGTAACTAGGTTTGCCACATGATATTACACCTTGCAAAGCATTTGGGAGAATAGGTGTCATGTGCAAACCTTGTTTGTTTCAAAACAATGGAGGAATAGTTCTTTCTCAACCAAGCCTGAAGGGAAGAGGATAGAAAATATAGTGGCGGGTAATGAGTTCTGGGAAAATGTTCATTTTGCTTGCAAGGTGCTTGCTCCATTAGTGGATGTGCTGAGATTAGTGGATTCAGAAGAAAAACCTTGTATGGGTTATATCTATGAGGCTATGGACATGGCAAATGAGCAAATAGAAAAGAACCTTAGCGGAAATGATAGGCTTGTTACTTTAAGTTTGAAACATTGTATACCAGCGATGGAATGACCAGCTACATCATCCTTTGCATGCAGGTATTAAAGTCAAACACTCAAACTTTAGATTTAGTCATTTCTTTATTTTTAAATTAAAGATAATGACTTATATTATAATTTTTTTAACTATTTTTTCTCTTTCCAGCTGGCTTTTACTTGAACCCATCCATACATTTCAAGAACATTGGGATCAAATGGAGGGAAATAAAGAACTTAAAGTGGGGGGCTTCTTTCATGTATAGAAAGGCTTGTGCCTAATGAAGATGATTGTGTTCAAGTTGGACGTGATTTGAGCCTTTATCGAGATTCAAAGGGGTTATTTAGGACTTCAATGGCCAAACGAGCAAGAGATAAACTAAAACCTGGTAAGTTAAAGTAATTTAGAGTTATAAATTATAATATTTTTTCACTTAGCTATTTTTTGTACTTATAGATTTTATTAATCTTATTGAATAGCTGAATGGTGGTCAACTTATGGCTCCGAATCTCCTAAACTCCAAAAGTTTGCAGTAAGGGTTTTATCCCTCACATGTAGCGCATTACCATGTGAGCGTAATTGGAGTACATTTGACAATGTAAGTAATTATTATTAATATGTCAAACACTCAATTGTTATTTGTAATTCACAGTTATTTTAATTACTTGTGAATAATATATATTAATTATTTTTTCACCAATTGCATTCCAAAAAAGGAATTGTCTACTACAAGCAAAGTTGAATGATCTTGTTTTCATTCAATACAACAAGAAGTTGGAGCAAAGAAGTAAGGAAAAGAATGCAAACATCATATCTACAGCTCATGACCCCATTATGCTGAGGGAAGTTGATGAAAATGATGATTGGCTCATTCCTACAGACAACGAGCTAGCAGAGTTCGTGAGGGAAGGTGATGATCTTATTTGGACACAAGTAAGAGAGACAAGGGGAGTTGCTAATCTAAGGCCAAATACAAGAAGTCGGTTGCGGAAACCGAATACAAGTACCGGACTTCGTAATGAAGATGAGGACCAAGGAAAAGAAGAAGACATAGATATTGACATTGCTGATCTTGTTATATGATGTTTCATTTTGATGTTTTGATGTGTTGATGTTTATGAACATGAACATGATATCTAGCTTATCTTGGTATTGACATTGCTGATCTTGCTTAATGTTATGATATCTTGCTTAATGTTATGAACATAATATCTTGCTTTATTGAATTACAATTTCAACAATTCCAATTTCATCAGTTACATCTGTTGTTCAACTGAAATTTATTGAGTGTGTTTGATAATGTAGATAACACAGTTCGGGGATTTAGTCGTGCTGGTGTGCTGCTATTGGCATGTTGCTGCCTGCTGGTGTTGCAATCTCTGTAAGCCTCCCTTCTTTAAATATTTGTTTACCTGAAACAATTATGAGCAATGAGTAATGACATTGAGTAATGATATGAATTAATGCTTAGTGATTAGTTTCAAGTTTATTGGCATTATTGGCAGAAACAAGTTTATGTTTAGTGATTTACTTTTTTGATTCTATAGTCTATAATACACTAATATACTTAGTGAGGGTATAAAAAAATATTTTGTTATATACCGTTATATCTCGATATAACCCATTATAACCTATAATGCTCCTAGACCGTTATGGGTCCGTTATCCGTTTTAACTGCATAGCATTGAACTGAGACCATAGTATGTTGTGTCCCACTGGTTTTTACCTGAATCCCTCCATATATTACAAGCAACAATTTAGAGATATTGAGACAAACAAAAAGATTAAAGTAGGGCTTGTTGCATGTATTAATAAGTTATGTGATGAAGATGAGAATGATCTTATTCGCAAGGAATTGAGGGTGTATAGAGATTCACAGGGGTGATTTGCGACTCCATCAGCCATACGCCAAAGAGATAGAATCACACCTGGTAAGTAATTTAGACTCACATGTGTTTATTATTACTTCATTATTCTGTTGATTTTTACATATAATCTTTTTATGACTTTATTGAACAATCGAATGGTGGGTTGATCATAGGTTTGAAACTCCTATCCTCCAAAAGTTTGCGATGAAAGTTTTATCTTTGACTTGTAGCGCTTCACCATGTGAGTGCAATTAGAGTGCATTTGACAATGTAAGTAAATGTTATGAGAATAATCAATTAATCACTACAAGTTTTGTTTCATAATGATTTTATATATTTATGACTAATATATTTTAATTTTTAATTTTACATAATTTGAGTTGTATTCCAAAAAGAGGAATCGTCTTCTGCATTCAAAATTGAATTATCTTGTTTTCATCCAATACAACAAAAGTTAAAATGCTAACATAAATTCACCAGCTCACTATCCCATTGTCTTGAGGGACATCGATGAGGATGATGATTGGCTCATTCCTACTGATAATGAGCTACAAGATTTTGTGAGAGAAGATGATGATCTCACATCGTCGCAAGTCAGAGATGCATTGGGAGCTACTGATCCTAGGCCAAACACGAGGAGTATGGCGCGACAATCAAATGCAAATACTTCGTACTCACTTCATGATGAAGAGGATCAGGAAGATGTTGAAGAAGATGTTGATATAGAAATAGATTGATAGTCGTGATTCATGAACATGGAAAGTTCTTTTGATTTAAATGTTTTGAATTTGAATATGTGATCTTTTGGATTACATAATTTGCTTATGTTACTTTTCTTACTTTATACATTTGCTACTTTTGTTGCTTTATTTGTTGTTGTTGTTGCTTGCAATTCTTGACTTTTTGCTTCTATTGCTTGCAGTTCTTGTTGTTCAGGGTTACTGCTATCACTTGATGTTGCTTTTGCTGTGTTGTTCCTAAACAACTCCAGATAACTATAATTGATCCAACGTGCAAAATTAAGTTCATTTGATGAATTAGTAAAGGAATATAATTACAAATTTATAGCTAGTATTTTGAATAATTATTTATTTTTGTATATGACTATGATTAAATTTTAAAAATATATGATTTAAAAAATATACAAATTAAATCCGATTAATCTTAATTCCGTCCTAGACCATGAGGCGATTTAACTACCCAGTTAAGTATATATAGCCAGACAAGAAAAAAAAACAAAACAAAACCATTAGTCTATAACGTAAAATCCAATCACATGCCATAAATACCTGTTATGAATGAATATATTAAGATGTGATGTGAGGCAAGTAAGTAAATACATAAGCTTTTCATGTGTGATTTATTTAAATAATTTTTTATAAGATCAAATAACTATTTATACATTTATGTGTTGATTTTCCTCTCACTTGACCCTTCTCCTTTCTGATTGCCCAACCATTTATCTTCTCCGAGCTTATCCCCTCTCCCCCCTTTTTGTGTTGCTCAAAGGCCATACCCAAAACCAAAGTTCTTAAGAAAAAAGGCCTTTGTCTATCCATTCATACCTTATCCAGACTTGTATGTTTTCTACTGACACACACAAAAAAAAAAAAAAAAAACCCGTAAGCTGATGTCTTTACATCCAATGGCGGAGCCACATTCTTGGCAACACCACTGTTTAAATCAGCTTTCCATTCAAAGCTTTTTAAAGTTCAAACAATCTAATCCAAACCTTCCTTTAACCTATCCGAAACCAATAGAGATGAAGTTTCATTTTATGTTGATCCAACTATTTATTTAGTTTTCTCTCACTCAAATCTTATACTTATAATGAAATAATTTGTTGAGATTATCTATCTCAACAACTTTAGAGGTCCAACCTGTTAGAATTCATGTTTTAGGTCCTCAAACATGCAAGACATGCACTGGCTTGTAAAAATCAAGCAAATTTGATATAAGAATTAAAACCCAGATTCAACAACACACATGGAAGGATTTGATGATTTAAACTATTGCAGATGGAGAAAAAATACCCATGACAGGTGATGTGTCAAAAAATCGTTCTCTTGTGAGTTTGACCTGCAAAACCAATGTTAGACTGTCAAAGACCATTTTTTTGGTGGTCGAAGGCACTCCGGTGCTTAAGTCAGTAACTCTGTTGAGATAAAGAAGTAAATCTAGACAAAACTCAGTTAAAGTTGCATATCTTGTTGAAAACTCCCTTTACCTTTTATAATGGTCGTAGTTAACTCTCTGCGTGACTTAAGCATGTGAGGCGCAACGGAATGAGATGATTCTGTAACAGTTTCCTTAATGGAGATGCGTTCGTGGAGGTGTAGGTCCCTCCACGGCTCTTTCTTGGTGCAATGTTTTTCTTTTTAATGAGAGAACGTATGACGAACTTGGATTTAGGCTTTGATTTGTCTGAGTCTGGATTCGGATCCCGCTTACACTTCCTTAGAGATGGGCCTATTCCGAGCCTCTATAATTGTCCTTAATCCTTTCGGGTTTTATGAGCTGGCCCAATGGATCAGGCGTTGTATTCTCGTGATGGGGTTTTATGCCACGTGTACGGTCATGATGATCGGTCCATTTTGATGTATCATCAACTACTCCCCCCTCGGTTAATGGGTATGATGACATGTCCACCAACTGTGTGACGGTTGGTATTGATTGTGTTTTTGCACTGACCTTGATAACTTTTAGCTGCTTGATCGTCTTGGCTACTTCGTTGTCTATTCGTTTTCGCACATATTTTTAATGCAACATTATGTCCCGTATGTCGCTCTGTGAGCGGTATCTTCGTTCTCCAGTCGCTTAAAAGGTGTTGTGGCTACTTTTTTCTTTATTTACTCCATTTGTAGTGTTATTTCTTTTCTTCTACTGCCTCTTTTTCCTTGTTCATTTTCCTCTGCTTACGATGCCTATTGGTGATATTTTAGTTGGTGACCACTTTTCTCCCAACAAAGCCTTTCAGGCTACTTTGGATAGTGTTTATTGCAACTATTCTTTGCCTGAGGACCTTGAAATCATTCTTTATCATGAAAGCGACATTCCTCATTGCCTGAGGAAAAGATATATTGCACTGTTTCCTTGCATGTTATATGCCGGTCTCCGATTCCCTGTTCTGGAGTTGTTCTGGTCAAATATGGACTTCTTGGGTATTCCTCCTACTCAAATGGGGGCCGAACGGCTAGAGGGTCATGGTTGCCACGTATGTCAGGGCCATTTTTTCTAGTATTTCTGTAACACCTCAAATCTTGCATTTCTTGGTGGGGTTCAACGTGACATCCAACCATACCTATTTTATGTATTCTCCTGCGTGTTTTGGTAACCTTAATGACGACATTAGGGGCTGGTCGCGGGATTGGTTCTATGGGTCTGTTGGTTCTGACCACTTCAATTTGCGTGGTTTTCTGATAGTAAGGTCTTTCTGAGTTCCTCTCAAACATCGGAATATGAAATTGACTGCTGAGGAACAGATTATCACTAAGCGCTTCTTGGGGCTTTCAGTGGTCCCGTTGGGTTCCTATCTTACTTATGATATGGTCAGGCGCAGTGGCCTATACGTCATGAATGAGACTCAAAGGGCTTTGTTGACTGCAAGGCAGGCTGCGGAGATTGTTGCCCGTGCTGTCGACGATAAAGTGGTCATTGATCGGAAAGTGGGCTCTGATGTTATGGATCTCAGTGCTCCTATTCGTACTGCTACCGGTCCTTCTAAAAATAGGAAAGTGGCAAGGCCGATTAGTCCGTCAAAGCAATTGTTTCTATCTTCCAATCGCGTGTCGAAGAAGAAATTACTTGTTGATTATGTGCGTTGCACGGCTCTTTATTCAGACACTATGGACAAAGATCCTTCAAGGGAGGACTGCTGCTCTCTGCAGGGGGCGGAAGAGTTGAGGTTGGCTCTGGAGTGGAGTGAGAAGGATATTGTCCGTCCCTTGGATGATGGTGAAAAGAGGTTTATCTCTACGTATGGTGGCCTTGATATTGTCAATTGTTCTGAAGTGGATCCTTGGTCTTTGGATGATAAGATGCTCCAGTTGGCTGTTGTTTATTCTGAAGAACTTGGCACTCGAGGTCTGGCTTTTGAGTTGCAATTTCGTCCTCCTTCCCCTCTTGCTGACGGAGGGATGGAGGTTCCTCCGTCCGCAGCCTACTTGAATCCTTCGGTTGTCATTCGTTCCGTCTCTGCTGATCAATGAAATGGTGATGGAGGCTCTCATGTTATTTCCTCATCTTAGTGTGCAAGATGGTGCACGCAAGCTGATAAATGAATGACACAGGCGGTCGATAGAGAGGCCACCGATGTTCGTGCTGAATCCGAACCTTCACCTTGAGGATGGTGTTAGACTTGTGATGGAGAGGATGACTCATCTCGCCTATGCAGGGGTGACGGGCTTGAGTTGTCAGGTCAATCACAATCTTATGGTTTTTTAGGAGAGGAAGCTTTCTGTGCTTCTTCTGGTGTTCTCCCATATTCTTTACCAGTATGACGTGTTAAAAATGCGATGCTCTGAATGAACCAAAGCGGCTGAAGTTGCTCGGGCGTCGTTGGCCAAGGTGGAAGGTGCACACTATCGGTCTGTGGCAGCACTTGAATCTCTAAGAGCTGGCCTGGAAGGCGTCTCGCACACATTTGCTCGATGTGGAGAAGAAGCTTTCGACTGAGAAGGCGCTCCATGATGAGACTGCGCAGGCCATCGTGGAACATTCTAAAAACTGCGATAATGCTGAGAAAATGGTGGAGCGATTATTGTCTTCGCTTGACGATGTCAAGGTTGATTCCTCTACGATGTTTTCTACTGTCGAGCCAACTTATCGTTGTAAGAAGTGAGCTTGCTTTTGTTAAGGATAGACTCCGAGTTATGGAGGTGGCAGACTGACAACGTGTTGTTGATGGTCGGACTGAGCTTTTGGATTATATCGAGGGTTTTGGTGTTGATTTGACCTAGTATCATGTGCAATGTCGGTTAAGATGCCGCTGAAGATCCTCCAGGTGTCCAACTGGCTGAAGGGTCGCTTCCTCTTGAAGGAGTCTTGATCCAGTTCCTGCGGGTGATGTTGTTGAGGATGTTGAAAATATTTCCCCTTAATCTTTTGTTGTTGCTTTTGTAATTGAGAGGATTTTGAATGAATGAATTAGTTCCTTTATCGTCTTTGTTCACTTGTCGTTGTCTTGAAATTTGCATTTGATGTTTCACCGATGTTTGTAGCAGTGTAGTCAAGTCGACCGCCTAGGCGTGCTTCAAGGTGTTTTTACAAAATTCTGCCTCAAAGAAAGGAAATGCGGTGTGGTGAAATGAGGTGTCTGCCTCGGACCGCCTTGCCCCACCTCAACCGCCTCACTGCCTCAACCGACTCAGCCCAAAAACTGGTTGTAGCCAGCCCAATTGCAGCCAATTTTTAGTCCATTTGCAGCAAAAAGAGGTTGCAACCCACTCTATGGTAAGGTTTTATGTTTCTTGGTGTAATATTTGATCAATTTGATAAAAACAAGATAATATGTTTTTAAGTTTTGATAAATTTGTCACACTTTTTATATTATTTTTTAAAGAAAACATACAATGTTTTGATCAATCTGTGATCAACATCAATCTTGATTTTTCATAGCTTAGTTCAATGATTTTATGCATTTGGAATACCAATAGTGATTATACTTGTGGATTTTTACCAACCATTTAAACAATTTCTTCTAACAAGTGTTCAATATTCTCAAATTTCTATTCTTTCAAGATTATTGATTTTTAATGATTTAGTGAATATTTGCAAATTACTTGACACTTATGTAGTGCATTTTTTTTGCCATGCTATGCAACTTTATTATTTTCATTTCGATTCTAGGTAGTTGTGTCACTTTTTGTATATATTTGCTTATATACTTATCAAAATGATAATGTATACTATGATGATATGTTTCAATTTATTATAAAAAAAATCTTTAAAAAAATATTTCAATTCTAGGTAGTTGTGTCACTTTTTGTACATATTTGCTTATGATACTTATCAAAATGATGATGTATACTACTATGCTAATGTGTTTCAATTTATTATTAAAAAATCCTTATAAAATGTTAAGACCGCCTCAGTGAAGTGAGGCATCTGCCTCGCCTCACGCTTGAGGCGTTTTCAAGCCTGTCTGCCCCGCCTCCGCCTAAACGCCTTAACTACAATGGTTTGTAGTAAACTTTCGGTGGTTTATTTTTACATGCTTTAGTGCGCTTGCCTTGATCTTGTACTTGTTGTTTCTGAATTGTTGTGGAAGGCTGCTTTGCTTGCATATTTTCTCCCCTGAACTATTCGCCTGATATCTTGCTTTGCTAGCTTGTCGTTATACGAAGTTGCTTCGTTCAATTGGCTCATTTGTTCAAGGTGCAACGCTCTAGTTGATTCAAAGTCGTTTCATTTATTTAAAACTTTTACTTCGTTAACTCGACTGGATCGATTCAAAGTTTTTGTTTTCTCTTACTCGGATGTCCAACTTTTGTTTCGTTTTGTGCGGCACTCTGGTCGACTCGAAGTCATTTCCTTTTAGTTGACTTGTTCGTCCAACTTTTACTTCGCTAACCCGACACCTCGGTTGATTTGAAGTTTTTGTTTAGTTTGACTCGAGTGTCCAACTTTTACTTTGCTAACTCAACACCTCAATCAATTCGAAGTTTTTGTTCAATTTGACTAGGGTGTCTAACTTTTGCTTCGTTTTGTGTGACACTCTGGTCGACTCGAAGTCATTTCCTTTTAGTTGACTCGTTCATCCAACTTTTATTTCGTTAACTCAACACCTTGGTTGATTCGAAGTTTTTGTTCAGTTTGACTTGGGTTTCCAACATTTGCTTCGTTTCATGCGACACTCTGATCGACTCGAAGCAATTTCTTTTCAATTGACTCATTCGTCCAACTTTTACTTCGTTAACTTGACACCTCGGTCGATTCAAAGTTTTTGTTCAGTTTGACTCGGGTGTCCAACTTTTGATTTGCTAACTCGACACCTCGGTCGATTCGAAGTTTTGTTCAGTTTGATTCGGGTGTCTAACTTTTGCTTCATTTTTTGTGACACTCTGGTCGACTCGAAGTCATTTCCTTTTAGTTGACTCGTTCGTCCAACTTTTACTTCATTAACACAACACCTCAGTTGATTATAAGTTTTTGTTCAGTTTGACTCGGGTTTCCAACTTTTGCTTCGTTTCATGCGACAGATCGACTCGAAGTCATTTCCTTTCAATTGACACATTCGTCCAACTTTTACTTCGTTAACTCGACACCTCAGTCGATTCTAAGTTTTTGTTTAGTTTGACTCGGGTGTCCAACTTTTGTTTCGTTTCGTGCAACATTCTTGTCGACTCGAAGTCATTTCCTTTTAGTTGACTTATTCGTCCAACTTTTACTTCGTTAACTCGACACCTCGGTCGATTTGAAGTTTTTGTTTAGTTTGACTCGGGTGTCCAACTTTTGCTTCGCTAACTCGACACCTTGGTCGATTCGAAGTTTTTGTTCAATTTGACTCGGGTGTCCAACTTTTGCTTCTTCGGTTGATCAGACCAGAAACTTATCATGAATATCTGACTTGCGTCTTGATTTTTTGTGAGCTTTGCTATGAAGCTATTTTGCTTTTGTGAGACGTCGATTCCAAAAATGAATCTCTATTGAATTTTTCGACCATTTCTAAATCGTTCTCCTAGAGTGGCTTTGTTACATCGTGGAGCGTTTATTCCTTTATTCCTGCGTTGCTTATTTTTTACCCTTGCGTTGGCGCTCGTGTCTCTGCTATTCTTTCTAGTTTATGACATTATTTGCTCGCGCGGTTCTTGCTCCCCGTTTGGCCTTGCCTGTTGTGGCAAGATGTAGTTTGTTAATTCCTTTGCAATTGATTTTGGCCGAATTTATCTATGTTGTTGAGGTCTTTTGAGTATTGGCCTCCCGGCTTTTATATAGGTATGTTCCGATGGGAGGTGCTTATTTCCCAGGGTGAATGTTGTGTAGGGCATATATTAATTCCCTTGATCACTCCTTTGATCTCGTGGCGGTAGCATCCGCTTTTTCCTTGCTCTTAAACTGTTTATCTGATGTGTCGACGAATTCGTCCAATCATCCTCTTTGGATCCAATGTTTGATTTCTTCTTTTAATTTGTAGCAGTTTTTGGTATCATGCCCGTGATCCTTGTGGAAAGAACAATACCTACTATTGTCTCATTTTTTTTCCAAGTCTCTTTTCATTCTTGTTGGCCAGTTGACATTCTCCCAATTTTATGTGTTTTAAGTAAGGCTGGGCACGGTCCAGATCGGTTCCAAATTTTGAGGAACCTAACTCGGACTGTTTAAATTTAACAAATCCGATTTGGTCCAAATTCCCTTATTTGAACATTGGGACCGAACCTCACTCGAACTGTTTGCAACGGTCTGGTTCCTACAGTTCCAAACGGTTCCAAAATGAAAATATGAATATATTTATGGTATTGATTATTTGGACCAAGACTCACTTGCTTATTGCATTACAACATTAACTCAATCTAGTCGCATGTGTCAATGTGTGTGTTGTATTCATCTAATTTACACTAACACCGTCAGCAGCAGTGCCAACAACAACAACAACAGCAAACCTACAACAACTGTGACTGACTGCCCTATTTCATAATCCAACAACAACAACAAATTCAAATTCAAACTGTGACTGCCCTGTTTAATGGATCTTTTTAGTTTATTTATAGCTCAAAATCACCTTCTATGCTCTTTGGCACTGGCAAATGATTGAAATGAATCAAAATGATTTACTTCTATAGTAAAATAAAAAGAGTAGTGTCATGAAATGAGTAAGGAAAACGTGCAAGCGGAAATAGTACTTTGTGTTTGTAAGATTAAGATGTCTTGTGCATAAAAGAAATTGCATTAAAAGTCAAACTTTCAGATTTGAAAAGCAATTCAAAACCACAGCCAATCTACATTGATAGCATAGCATGTCTTCAACATGCGCAATCAATCAATGATGGTTTAATGACCACCATCTACACAGATCATGTTAGAATTATTTTCAAATAAAAGGGTGAAGGTTTGGTGAGGATTGGATATGGGAAGCTTTAATCCCATATCAAGTAAACAACTAGGAACCACTTGGTTTATATACATGGACTTGAGTATGGGATTTGATACATTAAAAGGAAATGGAATGGGCTAGGTGGGTGACGGTGCACCGTCACACGCGCATGGGCGCAATGTGGCGTTTTGATGGCGCACTTTGCACGCCGCATCGTCGCTGAGACGCTTTGATGACGCGTCTAGTTTTAGCCATGTGTCAGATGCAGGTTTGTTAGGTTGCACACGGATGCACCGGATGGGATCCAACGGTTAGATCCACGTGGATCTAATGTTACATACGGATGCATGGAATCAGGGGCAATCCAACAGATGCATCTCCTCACAGGGTGCGATCTGGGACGTCCATCTGATCGGTTAGGATCTAACGGTCTGTAGTCAACCAGGAGAAGTGCGATGGCGTTTTGATGGCGCACTTTGCACATCGCTGAGACGCTTTGATGACGCGTCTAGTTTTAGCCATGTGTCAGATGCAGGTTTGTTAGGTTGCACACGGATGCACCGGATGGGATCCAACGGTTAGATCCACGTGGATCTAATGTTACATACGGATGCATGGAATCAGGGGCGATCCAACAGATGCATCTCCTCACAGGGTGCGATCTGGGACGTCCATCTGATCGGTTAGGATCTAACGGTATGTAGTCAACCAGGAGAAGTACGATCTGGAGCGTCCATCTGATCCAACAATCAAGATCAAACAAGGAAGGGTTGTGACCCATGGTTGGATAGTCACCTCGAGCCTATATAAAGCCCACTAATTTCGGTCATTATAAAAAAACTCAATTCCAAGCAATTCTATTCCAGAGAATTCAAGTCAAGTCCATATTCTTCAATCAATTCCAAATCTGGGAATTGGAACAACTCCATTCCAGGGTCCAGGAATTCTCTTCCATCCTTCTTACTGGTATCCAAGGATTACCACATTCCGTACAAGTGTGGTCAGTTCCTGATCTTGTGTCTTTGACCTGCCCGTCTTTCAAAGGGTCGTTCTTCGTCAAATACAGCCGCAGTTCGACAAACGGAGTTACCGTTGTATCTTGGAGGAAATTCGCCGGTAATCCAGTGTATTTTTTTTTTTTTTTTTTTTTTTTTTTTTTTTTTTTTTTTTGAAAGGCAAGCCGGTTTTTTTGTAATCCAGTGTATTACCCAAGTGGTGGGGGCGAATTAAGCCTTAAGGAAAGAGACTACGTGCCTCGGTGCTCCATCTACATCATCCAACCAGTTGTACGGTTTAATTTACTTGAGATGGATCTTTTGGCACTCAAAGAAATGGGGAACGTTATGAAATTAGAAATGTTAGACGGGAACAATTTCAAAAGTTGGTAGAAGCGGATGCACTTACTGTTGGCAACATTGAAGGTGGTGTATGTACTGTCTACACCGAAACCACAAGAACCCGAAGACTCCAATCAGGACACCTTGCAATCTGTTCGCAATAGACAGAAATGGGAGAATGATGATTTAATGTGTCGTGGGCACATCCTCAATTCAATGTCTGACGATCTTTTTGATACGTACCAGCATTTGGCAACAGCAAAAGAGATATGGGACACTCTAAAACAAAAATACATTACTGAGGATGCCGCCAGCAAGAAATTCCTGGTCAGTAAATTTAATTTATATAAAATGGTTGATAGTAGATCTGTTATTAAAAAATTATATGAAATCCAAAGGATAGTCCAACATCTAAAGCAAAACAATATGAATATGGATGAGACTATTGTTGTGACCTCTATAATAGACAAACTCCCTCCTTCTTGGAAAGGTGTTAAACACAACCTTAAGCACAAGAAGGAAGACATTTCCCTCAAGGACTTGTTTAATTATTTGCAAATTGAGGAAGAATACAGGAAACAGGAGGGCGACCAGGGATCCAAGGATGATAAATCCAAGGTTCTCATGGAGAAAGGGTCAGGTCCGTCCCAAAATAAAAGGAATCGGAAACGACCCAATCATCCCACCAAGGATGCCAATCAAAGAAAGAAGATCAAGGGATCTTGCTATCATTGTGGCAAGCGGGGGCACTATAAGCGTGACTGTCGGACTCGTCAAAAGAGCAAGGAAAGTGGCAACACTTTCAAGGACAACTTCGCTGCCATGATCTTCGAGGCTAACATACTTGAGGACAACACTTCTTGGTGGATTGACTCCCGGGCTACAAGACATGTTTGCAACAACAAAAGTTTGTTAAAACAACTTGAACCTGAGAACGGTGGGGTTGTTCTCTATATGGGAAACTCAACAAGCATCGCTATTCAAAGAAAAGAAGTTATTGAGATGGAGTTCACATCCGAAAAGCGCCTAACTCTGAACAATGTACTCTATGTACCTGAAGTGCGTAGGAACCTTGTATCCGATAGCCTACTAAATAAGCATGGCTTTAAGCTTGTATTTGAGGCAGACAACTTTGTTCTGTCGAAGGGTGGGGTGTTTGTCGGAAAAGGTCACATGTACGATGGATTATTTAAACTAAATATCAATTAAGCTACTATTTCTACTTATATCGTTGAGTCTTCTGATTTATGGCATAATCGGTTAGGTCACATAAACTTTGTCAAATTACATAATATGTCAAAATCAAATTTGATTTCTCAAATAGATACAAATGATAAGAAATGTTCAACTTGCATGCTTAACAAGATAACTAAGAAATCGTTTCCACCGATTGATAGAAATTCTGAACTTTTAGAATTGATACATACTGATTTGTGTGATTTGCATGCAACCCCTACTGTAGGAAATAAAAAGTATTTTGCTACTTTTATAGATGATGCATCTAGATATTGTTATGTTTATCTTTCGAGTCATAAAGACGAAGTTATGGATAAGTTTAACATCTATAAAAGTGAAGTTGAAAACCAATGTGGGACCAAGATTAAATGTCTGAGGTATGTATCTAGTGGAAGGAACCAATGATGATGAAATCATTGATGAAATTCTTATTTGTTTGGATGTTGAGTCTGATCCCGTTAGCTTCAAGGAGGCGATGCATCTCTCTGGATTATTGTATTTATTACAATGGAAATCCAAGGGTCCTTGAAGGTTATAGTGACGCAAGCTGGATCACTAACCTTGAAGATCACTCATCTACTAGTGGGTGTATCTTTTTACTTGGTGGAGGGATTTTTTTTTGGGGTTCAAAGAAACAGACAATTATAGCAGACTCTACCATGGCTTCTGAGTTTGTGGCATTAGCTGCTGCAGGAAAAGAAGCGGAGTGGCTTAGGTCTCTTTTACAAGAGCTGTTGTTGTAGCCTAAGCCTATGTCTCTAGTATTTATACATTGTGATAGCCAGGCAACTTTGGCTAGGGCGTATAGTACTGTTTACAATGGAAAGTCGAGTCATATTGGCTTGCGGCACAGTGGTGTTCGACAATTAATACACGACGGTGTGATCACTGTGGACTTTGTTAGATCATGTCAGAATTTGGCAGATCCACTAACAAAAGGTCTCTCACGAGAGTTAGTCTTAAAGACTTCAGTAGGGATGGGTTTAAAGTCAATGACTAAGATTCGTCAGTGATGGAACCTCAACTCAAATGTTGGGTTCAATGAGTGATAGTACATCATATGTACGAAGGAAACACAGGTCAATCATCCCAGGTTCAAGGTGTTTGGTACCCGTAAAAGAAAAGGGAAGCTGAGCTTAGACTCTTAATGAATCAGGGACTACATGTCAAGTATCTACTACGGGGGTACTTTTTGATTCACCAATATGAATGCCGAAAGTGCGACCGTTTCTAAGGGTTTAGAGACTTAATCCCTCGCATTCAGGAAAAGGATACGGACACAGGGCCATAATAGTGTCAGGTTGTAGAGGAGGGATTGGCAGATTTGAAGAAGTTTGTGTAGGATGAATCCGGTTAGCGATCTAAGTGGTTAGTTCAAGGCAAAGTCCCACTAGCTAACTTTGATTTGTTTCTGCTAAGCAAAGATTCAAATCCAAAAGATATCCTTGCTTATGCAAATGACTTCCAAGGATGCAGAGATACTAGATTTTCAAAATTTCCATCTCCATTTTCAAAAATTTTAAAATGGTGTGGGAATGTTAAGATGTTTTGTTTTCATTTCATTTGAAAATAGGTGGGGGATTGTTAGAATTATTTTCAAATAAAAGGGTGAAGGTTTGGTGGGGATTGGATATGGGAAGCTTTAATCCCATATCAAGTAAACAACTAGGAACCACTTGGTTTATATACATGGACTTGAGTATGGGCTTTGATACATTAAAAGAAAATGGAATGGGCTAGGTGGGTGACGGTGCACCGTCACACGTGCGCGCATGGGCGCAATGTGGCATTTTGATGGCGCACTTCGCATGCCGCATCGTCGCTGAGACGCTTTGATGACGCGTCCAGTTTTAGCCACGTGTCAGATGAAGGTTTGTTAGGTTGCACACGGATGCACCGGATGGGATCCAACAGTTAGATCCACGTGGATCTAATGTTACATACGGATGCATGGGATCAAGGGCGATCCAACAGATGCATCTCCTCACAGGGTGCGATCTAGGACGTCCATCTGATCGGTTAGGATCTAACAGTCTGTAGTCAACCAGAAGAGGTGTGATCTGGAGCGTCCATTTGATCCAACGATCAGGATCCAACAAGGAAGGGTTGTGACCCATGGTTGGATGGTCACCTCGGGCCTATATAAAGCCGACTAATTTGGGTCATTATAAAAAACTCAATTCCAAGCAATTTTATTCCAGAGAATTCAAGTCAAGTCCATATTCTTCAATCAATTCCAAATCTGGGAATTGGAACAACTCCATTCCAGGGTTGTGCAAGTGTTCCAGGAATTCTCTTCCATCCTTCTTACTGGTATCCAGGGACTACCACATTCCATACAAGTGTGGCCAGTTCCTGATCTTGTGTCTTTGATTTGCCCGTCTTTCAAAGGGTCGTTCTTCGTCAAATACAGCCGCAGTTCGACAAACGGAGTTACCGTTGTATCTTGGAGGAAATTTGCCGGTAACCCAATGTATTACCCAAGTGGTGGGGGCGAATTAAGCCTTAAGGAAAGCGACTACGTGCCTCGGTGCTCCATCTACATCATCCAACCAGTTGTACAGTTTAACCTCTTCTACAGTAAATTTGCCAACAGATCATTCAACGAGATATACACGATGGGAATGATTTTTCTCAGCAAACAACATCTGAGATTCATTCAGATTGTAAAATGAACAACAATCCTCAAATATGGATGAATCATAATCTTGACCCTGCAATTTCTTGTCAAGTAGAAGAAAACTACCAACAGTTCTCAAATTTTTTTACATTGAAAAACAAACCTGAAAATCCAAATTCAAATATCGTTCTTCAATAAAAACAAACATAATTGTATCCAAATCCAAGCTACAAATTCAAATTGTATCCAATAGCTATTACATTGAAAACATAAAAAGCTAAACAAATACTTAACAAACATATTGAATCACCTAGTGGCTAGCAGCGACAGAAGGATTGAATCTAAATGGGTCTCGGCTATTGTTGCTAGCCAGAGAAGTTCAATGATTGAACTCCTAGGTATTTAATTTTTTGGAATTCTTCAGCAATCTACTTCAGTGTTTTTTCTAGCTAAATTTGAAAAACATTGCTATTATTAAAGAAGCTGCTACCTATACAAACACAAAATGCTATTTACTTGTATTTCTTCACAAAAATCAAAATGAATAATTATGGTAAGTCACTAGATCTTCAAAGTCTCTGAGAGTGCATATACGGTTTAAACACAAGTTTAGGAAAATTACAATATCTAAGAAAACTATTCCTATTCAAATTTAAACACAATTTTAAACACAAGTGTCAATACAAAATCAGCAATGGGTTTGTGTACAATGGTTACTATGTATTACTGGCTAGCAAGTTTAGGAAAATACAACTGTTGGAATGTGTAGAATCTGATGAAGAAGATCACCATTAAGCTGGTGCTTCCTGGGAGACTTGGTTATTGTCATAGTGTACCTTGTTTTGAAATATGATGGAGGGATATTGTTTTGTATCTACTGAAAGGCCTATTTCTTGAAATGTCAGTCCCCATTGCTTTTGTTGGTGAAAAATCTAGGTGCAACGTTTGTAACAGTTCTAACAGTATGATTAATAATGTCACCACTACAACAATAAACAATGGTTGTTTCTCCAAGTACCAAGGATTATTGAGTATAAATACCAGATCGACAAACCTGGTGGAGGAAGAGGTCTCAATCTGAGATCCCAAGAGCCCTATTTCTCTTCTATGTTTCTCCTCTACAGATCGACGAACTGTGCGGCTACAGAGAAGAGAGGGGAAGATCCGACCAGAGAGGATGGGTTTAGACTCTAGTTTCTCCTTTACGGATCATCTCTTTAGTTCTACTAAGTTCTAACTTCAATCTTCAACTTCCTATTTAGGTTTAGACTTTAGTATTTTAATTTTTAATTTGTAAATGTGTTTTGAAACGGGTCCAACTCGGACCGTTTCTTTTTATATAATAGGAACCCGGATCGAACCATTTTATAACGGATCCGGACCGTATCTAAAAACACAAAATTAAAATTGGGACCGTTTAGAGTAAAACGGTCCGGTTCAGTTTGAACCCGCGAATCCTCGACCCGTTTGCCCACCCCTAGTTTTGAGATGTCGGTTCAGTTTTCTTTTAGGGTTGTGTATGGTTTATACTCTTTCCTCATTACGTTGGTTATTCGCTCATGATTGGATTGTGCCAATTGCAGTTTCTTGGATTCCTATTGATTGGACTTTGTGCGCTCGTCGCCTCGATGTTTCTTTAAATGATTGTTGTCCTCTCGTGATCCGATATCCCGTCTTATTTCATATTTTCTTTATCACTTCCTTGAATGGTTTTCCTTTTCATGGTCGTTCTTTCTCCTTGCAGCTTTCATTTCCCGAGGTAAATGTGTTTTTGTGCTATTTTTAGTAGGATCGCCATGCCTTTTGGAGGTTCCAAGTTTGGCATCGAAAAAGTACCTATTTTCTATCATGCGACGAAAGTCGCAGCGGCTGTGTCGTCGCTGCATCCATCAATCATTGTTAGTTCGTTGGTGAAACGAGTAACATATTCCCGTATTATTTCGTCCGGCTTTTGTCGGATGTACAGAAGGTAATGGGCTCATTTCCTCATCCTTTGGCTCCCTATGAATCTAGTAATGAAAGCATTGGCTAGGGCCTGGAAAGAATCTATTGTCCTTGGTGGTAGCTATTGAACCAGTTCATTGTTGTGGAGGTGAGGCTGGTTGGGAACGTTCTACACAGGATCGACTCCGTGGTTTTCTTTAGAATCATCATATGGTGAAAGTGTCTTAGGTGATCAGTCAGAAAATGGTTCGTCAGAAAGTGTCTGTGGTGACATCGTATATTTCGAACTTTGGCGGAGTGAACTTCTTTGGCATTGCCTTCTTCACGAGTTCGTCAGAAAATGGTGGCTTGGCCAATTCGTATAGTATGTTGGGATCCGTGACTCCGATCCTGAATGGTATCTCAACAACTGTTCCGCTGCACTGTGGAGTTTTATCTCGGTTGAGTTTGTTGCTCTTGATGTTTCCCTGTTGAGGTTCCGCCAAAGCTTTGTCGCTCCCTTGAGTTCGGATAGTAGAGTTTTGTTGAGGCGGTGCAGGAGTAGGGTAGGCTGGTTGAATGCGCTTTTGGGTGATTTTCTCCAGCATCTTTGTCATGTATTTCATCTGGGCCATTAACGAGTCTACCTGAGGGTCTGTGGCAACGCCGACGGCCGTCTTAGGCTGTTTGAACTATTGCGTGCAGTGGATCCACATTTTCGGATTCTAATGGTTCGGTGATCCAGATTGTGTCTTCTCCTCCGGTTATTAATGATGCATCGGAAGGAGAGTTGTCGTGATCTGGGGTTTGCATCATTTTACCTGATGGTTGGCTGGCCCTTTGTCAGGTTGTGATGAATCTTTATCATTGTGTGTTCTGTAAAGAGGAAACTTGTCGTTCCCCACGGACGACGCCAAACTAATGCGTCCAAAAATCATTCTCCTGTGAGTTTGACCTGCAAAATCACTGTTAGACTGCCAAATACCACCTTTTTGGTGGTCGAAGACACTCCGATGCTTAAGTCAGTAACTCTTTTGGAAGAAAGAAGTAAATATGGACAAAACTTAGTTAAAATTGCATAACTTTGTCGAAAGTTCCCCTTACCTTTTATAATGGTTGTCGTTAACTCTTTGCGTGACTTAAGCATGTGAAGCGCAACGGAAGGAGATGTTTTTGTAACAGTCTTCTCCTTAATGGAGATGCGTACGTGGAGGCGTAAGTCCATCCACGGCTCTTTTTTTGTGCAACGTTCTTCTTAATGAGATAACGTGTGACGGGCTTGGATTTTGGTTTTGATTCGTCTGTGCCTGGATTCGGATCCCGCTTACGCTCCCTTATAGGTGGGCCTATTTCAAGCCTCTATAATTGTCTTCAATCCTTTTGGGCTTTATGAGCTGACTCAATGGATCGAGCGCTATATTCTCGTGATGGGATGCCACGTGAATGGTCGTGATGATCGGTTCATTTTGATGTATTATCAACAAGAATTGGATTGACAACTCTTCAAGTATGAAAGATTGCATGTAGTGAAGACATAGTTGAAGAAGAGTAAGAATGGGGTAGGGTTGAACAAAAAACCGACCAAATAGATCAAAACTAAACCAATCGGTTTGTTTCGGTTGTAGAAAATTCAAAACAGATATAGTCGGTTCAGTTTTTAACTGACACCGAACCAACCAAATATAATAAATAATATATATATATATTATCTAAAAAATATAATATGTTTAATTTAGTTGGTCGGTTCGGTTTACATAAAAAAATCGGCTCGGTTTTGCTTTGAAAATTTTGAAACAGACAAGTCGGTTCGGTTCTTTGTTTGAGTGAAAATCCAAACCGTCGGTTCGGTTTCCAACCCTAAAACAGGGCTACAACCATATGTCGAAGTATCTATCCACGTGACTGCATATGCATTCCATTCCAAATTTTGGTTTGGAATGAAAAATCAAAAGTTGTAGTATTCAAAGTTGGTGTGAGAGACGGTTTTCTTCCTAGTTTTTTAGTGGGGTTGGTAAGGGGGAACACCAGTCAATCCTTGATGATGTAGTAAAATCTTGTTTAACTTGACCTGCATAGGAACACACGTGAGCCAAGGATCGCCGTTGTGGTGGTTGATGTCACTCTGATGCTAAAGTCAGACAAGGCTTGATAAAGGCGTAAAGATGTAAATTGGGTTATGTAGCGTACCTTTGTTCATCAACCCTGTGTCTTATTTATAATGCGAGTTCTTTTTCGGTGGGGCGGCCTTTGGTGGCGTATTTTAGGGAAAGATATCTTGCTAAAGAGTCGTCCATGTAGGAGAGTTTCCCTACACGACTTGTGTTCCTTGATTTGCGGGAGAAGCTTCCCTTGTGGAGTGTTGTCCATGCAGGGGAGTTTCCATGCACGACTTATACTCTGGTATTTGTTTCCTAGTCAGAACCAATGTATTGTTAGTCTGCTCGTTTGCCAAATATTTACCTTATTAGGCCTTATGAGTATTGGGCTTGACCGTGTGACGTATGGGCTTAATAGGGCGCTACAATTCGGGTCCAACATTCTGGACCTTGTCAAGATGGGCTTAGTGTTGTCTGGGCTTTGCCAGATTGGGCGGGCAATAGGCTCGCATGCTTTGTTGACGAGATTATCATGTCACATGTACAGCGCGATTTAAAAGACGGTTTTGTGTATCATCTGCTACTCCTCCCGAGTTAGTGGGTCAGCTCATCAGTCCACCAAGTCATGTCATGAAGGACCTGACCGGTCATGATGTTTGAGTCTGAATCGTCTCCTCGAGCGGAGCGTGTCATTGGTTGGGCGTGCATCTGCTCAAAATACAGGCGAGAATTATGTTTTCTATATAAATCCCTTTCTCTGCAGAGTTTATTTCTGTTACTCTTTCAATATCAAAGACTCTGCTTTGTCATTTCGCTTTTCACGCTTTTGACTTTGTTCAACTTCCGTACTCAAAAGTTTGTATGTTCTTTCATGGCGGGCCAGAATCAACTTACTGACTAACTATTTGCTAAAGACGCCATTGCCTCCTCCGTAAGTTTTTTTTTCTTCATTTCAGTAGACTTTTTACTTGGTTCTCTCAGTTTTTTTCATAATTCATATTTATTCTCAATCAGTTGAAATAACAAGCAGACAACTAGAATATTAGGATGATTTAACCATTTTTAACCATTGAGCCTTGATGCAACTCAGCATAACTAGTATATCAATACAACTCGCCATTTTTAACCATTGGGCCTTGATTGAGTCTCCCAAAGAGGCTCTTGGAGATGCTATGTCTTTGTTACGAGTTATGACCACAATTTTTAAATTGAAGCTATTGGCAACTCTAGCTTAGAGCATTTATAGTGTTTATCAGTACTGTGTTATTTCATTTGATGTCACACCTTCATTTTTCAAATGATACTTAGAAATTAGAATCTTAGGATGTGTTTGGTTTGATGGAATCTTAATTCATGGGAATCCATGAGGGAATACTTACAATTAAGGCTAAAATGATGTAGCATTCATCATCCACCATTAGATTTTGTGATCAATTGTGAGAATGAAAGTCTCATGAACATGTGGAATCACACTCCTTGGTCCCTCCAAAGCATGCGATTCACATGTTCATGGGTTTTTCATTCCCATCATTGATCACAAAATCTTATGATGAATTGGTGAGTGAACCTCATATTAGCTTAGATGTAGATGGTCCTCTCATGGATTACCATGGAATAAGATTCCATGCTACCAAATACACCAGTAAGGTATGTTTGGTTAGCCATTTTCCTTGGGAAATGGAATCCATTTATCTTGTTATGCAGATTTTCACTGTTTGGTTGTCTATTTACTTATAGTAAATTGATTCTTCATAAGATTGTTTTCCCACTACTCATGATAATCCAAGTCCGAATGAGAGGCCTCATAATCGAATTTTCAGAAACGATTCAATTTTCATGTCTATTTTCTGTGCAACTAAACATACCAGATTCTTTTAAACTATTTTTTCATGCACAAGAAAGGATACAAGTTGTTATTAATTAATCTATGCATTTGACAGTGCAATCACAAGGGTAACTTTATACGAAAATCTTCAACCTGGAAAATTCATACTACTTATTTATTCTCCTAAATACAGTTTTCTTTGCTACAGAAGGAAGAACCTGAACATAATCTTTTGTGGGGAAAAGTGATGTTATTATTGGCTCAAGTGTATACCATGCATTTCCTCCTTACATATGTAAATCTAGTGAATCGACATGCTATGTATGCTTTCTGTGGTGTGAGGATGTTGCTTTTTTCTGATAATACTCGTGAAGACAGCCAAGTGCTGACATGTATGATGCACCCATGGCTATATCTGAATGGTGCTCCATGGGAGACTTGCAGGTTAGGAAATTTTATGATGCCTGTGATCTGTTAATCAAAATTGTATCCTTCTAGCCAGAGTTTGTATGGAGGAAGAGTTTTTCCTTGCTTACCTGCAAGATCCTGGTTTGATGGGTAGCTTAACATATCTCAGACAGAGTTGCTTGCTCAGGTGCTGAGTTTGATTATAGGATTGTAGCGGTGTAGTTGACAAAGATGCCTTGGGGATGTTTTAGGTAGTTTATTTTAGGCCATATTTTGAGAGTTTAATCAAATTTACCAGAAATTGTATCTATGTCTTCCCGTTTTAAGAATTATTGTGTAGATTCAAACATTTGGGTCCTTTTCAAAATCAAGCAAAATTTTTTTGGAATAATTCAATTGTTTGGAAGGAAGTTTGTTGGACAGCAAAGCAATTCCGTGTTACATATAACATCTTTTTTCTTTTCTTTTTTTGATATATAAGCTAGTAATCCTCACAGATTATCCTTCAAGGAGATGGTCGCAGTTGCAGTCAGTCCAGTCACTAAGGATGATAATCTTTCGAAGAAATTGCAGACATCAATAAAAATTAAAACCCTGAAATTAACTGGGTTTTCTGTGGTTAAAAGTGCTTCTACAAGCTAACACATGTAGACGATAAAGGTTGATGGAAATATTTTCCCCTAATCCATATATTTGAACAATATTGTCCAGTAGCTTAGCCCATGACATGATTAGGTTTAGTTCATGGAGAAAGTTCCACAGGTTACCAAATGCCATTTACTTTTAAAAAAAAAAAAATAAATAAACCAAAACAATTTGATAAATTTATTTTAAGAAAAGTTTCAAAGGAGATAGAGAGCTACGTGTACCCGACCATTTGACTCGGTTGCATCAACCAGGCTACCATTGGCACCCAAGACGTGGGGTTTAAATCACCACAGCCTTAACCATCCAATCATGCTACCATTGGCACCCAATCACTATTTGTTAACTCTAAAACAACAATATTTAATTACTAGGAGTAAGAGAAATGACTCCTAGCCATCTCCCCCATCTTCTACATTCATCGGCTTAGTAGTTATTCTTTCGACCAACCATATAATGGACTCACAACTCCAATTATTAAAATAAAAAATGTCATTGAAAAAAAAAATTAGATATAGTTCTCATTGCAATTGTTGTGACTAAAAAAATCTCCAAATCTAACACATATTCAATGTACATGTATAAACCCAATTTCAAATGTCATCGATTTTTTTGCTCAAATAAATAAGGACACCCAATAAAATTGTTTTCATTAAAAATGTAAGTTAGTGTTACGCATTTTAAGTTAGTACAACTTAACCAAATAGTCGAGTACACGTAGCAACTCCCTAGTTAAAACAGTTGAAGAGGATGGAGAGAAATCTTGAGCACCATTCCTCATCTTTTTTAGCATTGCAATGAATCATTGCCTTTCCACCCTAAACTCATCTTTATGGCTTTGAGATTCTGCCTAAAAATATGCAGTGCTAAGAACATCGTGGGTTATACCTATAGCTTTTTCTCGGTTGGTTTCCAGCAACAACAACAAAAAATACAAAATGATATTTTTGTTTCAAGTAAAAAAAAAAAAACAATTTCCTTCTAATTTCATTTCAACTACTACAAAAAAATTTGTCTCTCTCTAAGAATCTTGAGATTATTGGGAAGGCAGCTTCGTTCATACTTCATGAGGGTAGTATTCTCTTGTGCTTAAAATACAACAAGAATGATACGTATATGAGCCCACATGCAATCCCAGTTATAATCAAGGTCCAACTAAAGCCATTTTTGTAGGTGAGAATTTTAGGCTTGAAATTCATTCCAAAGACTCCAGAAACAACCGCAAAGATCGTAGCCACAAAAGTAGCTGCAGTCAGAAGCAACTCGAATTGTATCAACTGGTTTTGAACATTTCCCTGTCAAGCACGACACGTGCACTGTAAGAAATTAAGGTTTCAAATATGATCATAGTAATTCTCACGGGAACAGGATCTCACCAGTTTAATATTGATTAGATCCTCGGTGTCATCTATGTACTCTTTGAGCTGCAACAATCACAAAAGAATGACCTTCAATGACCACAATATGAAGGGCTGCAAACACTCAAACATAGAAATATTTTCAGAAGAGAGGTGTCTTACAGATAGAAGCTTGCTGAGTGTGTTATCAATTACCACAAAGTACGCCTCAAGTAACATTTCGAGCATTTCAATGTTGTACCCTTCACCAGAACCAGTACCACTTCCATGCTTACTTGAATGAATAAAACTGAAATCTCTTTCGAGTCTCTGAGATCCATTTACTGAACTCAGTGGCGAAACTGGCACAGATTTTGCCCCCACACCAGACCCAAATGAAAGACTGTGGAGATACTGATTGGTTGCGGAGTACGCTTCCATTCTCTGTTTCTTTTCCGTTAAGTACATTTCAGCCATATCACCATCATCATCCATGAGCTGTTCTATTTCGTCTCGGACCTGCCATGCAAATAGAATTACACAAAATGAAGCATAAATGTGGTAAATGGGAACATCCGTTGAAAGGACGTGCTTTTTAGCTATACCTTCTGAACTCGACGATTTAATGAAAGAAGATGGCCTTTGAACCTACGGACACGTTCTAGGTTGAGAGTGCTAATTGATGATGTTAGCTCATCTAGGACTGGATATATCTCCATTTCAAGTTCTGTCACCTGTGAAACCCAATATGGTGTTAACCTATATTAGATCATACATGATCTTTCAGGAACTTGGCTGTCTTGATGTATATGTATTGTCATAATCTGCTGACATTCTTTATTCCAACTATTTAATCATGTGTTGGGGGATCAAATTACACAAAACATAAATCTTCAATAAATGAATATAGCAAGAAATATTGTGATGAACTCTTCATCATATAGATCTCACCAAAAAAGCTAAATAAAAGATACTCGGCTATTAACAAGATTACTAATTCCATAAAGCTAGTGTCCAAAGTGATAAATAATTATTCAACTTAAATGGTGATATTTCTTTTACAACACTATAAACTATAAATTATAGGTCGATACATAAGTGATTTTCAGGGTTCGCCAGAGGAGCTCAAATGAGAGAACTCCGACCCCTCTGATCAAGATTTGCCAATGGTAGCCTGGTTGGATGGTTAAGGCTGTGGTGGTTTAACCCCCACGTCTTGGGTTCTATACCCACCGGCGGCACGCTTGCCTTTCAAAAAAAAAAAAAAGACATGCAAGATTCTGTTGAATGGATTACAAGGTTAAACTGCAGAGTTTCACATGGATTTCTACAAGGTTAAACTGCAGAGTTTCACAGAAACAAACTTTGTAGCTAAATGGCTAGCACCACAAGATGCAATAGGAGTTCTTTGTGGCCATTTTGACAAACCTCCATATTGAAATTGCTTGTTTGCATCGTGGTAGGTTCCATTGAGTAGTATCATGCAAATCACATTGTCCAGATAAGTTACACTGTAATAGAGTGTACAAATTTAGGTTGTAGTAATCTCACCAAATTGATAAAATGTAAACATTTCAAAACCTTAATGGTGTACCCCTCAGACAATCAAGATTATGTATATTATCCTACTTTGCTTGCAATGAGTAGAAGTTCATCCTTTAAGAAATTCAAAGCCATTTTATCTCTTCTTATTGTACGTGGAAAGTCAGGTATAGAAGTAGTTTTTACATCTGCGACTATGCCATCTCCTGGTTAAGGAGGCCAAAAGCCATCCTCGTTCGGGGTGTGCAAAAAACCGAGGAAACTGAAGTAACCGACCGAACTGAATCGGTTGGATTTTGAAAGCAATCAGTTAGATTATCCATCTATTGAAACCAATCCTTTCAGTTCAGTTTTCAGTTTAGTAGGTATATAACCATTCAAAATCGAGCCCGACCAACCCGTGCACACCCCTAATCCTTGTCTTTCTCTGAACCACATGTCAATATCAGCTTTCCATTCCTCTGGCTCTCTTTAAAGGTTCATTCTTGACATGCCTCCTCTCCTTTCTTGTAAGATCACATGCTGGTTAAATGAGAAACTGGTCCTCTTTCCCTCTTTATGCTAGTTGTCTACTCATCTGCTAATGTTTTACCTCAAATGTGTCCCCAAACGTCGATGACATGTTCTTCATAAATATCTGATTTTACAAGAGTAGCAAATAACTCTGGGGTGAGGGGAGGGGGTGGATTATTTCCTCGATGCCACTTGCCTTTTTCAATCATGCCAAAATGTGATGAATCTATGTTTCAAGACTTGGGTAACATTTGACTATTTCCTTGCTATTATTGAATGCAAGGATCCAACGACTATTTCTGCTACAAGTTCTAGTTATTCCATTAAATTATTGACTATACAAGTTTGACCCGACCATCTCTTCCTTTCCTGTTTGGAAACCAGCTTACTTGGTCTTGGTGATATTGTTTGAAGGCCATTTTCATTCTTCCGTCAATTGATGAACTTTCCCTTATTTATTCTTACAACAAATGGAAAACCAAGCAGGTAATAACTTTTTACAATTAAGAGTTATGGCTTCGTAAGGGTGACAAGACGACAAGAAGGTTCAGTAAGGTTGACTTATAACACAGACATGAACCAAATTTCCAAACAGATCAACCAGCATTGAAAAATTCTTCCAATCATTTCTTGGGATGAAGGACCTAGGATTGTATCAAGATCAGTATATTATATTACCTGACAACAAAACAACTGATAAAAACTAAACACAAAGATACATAATGCTATGTAAGTAATAGCTTTGAAAGGGAAAAGAACAGAATTTGACAGAAAATGAGATGACATGAATTTACAGGTTAATTATTTATGTAACTATAAAGTGTCCTTGTTTTACTAGAAGCGGTCAGTTCACAATATAAAAAACAGCAAAAGTGGGTTTTCTCATAGAAGATTGTTTACTAAGTTTCCAGATATGGGCTAGTAAATAGGTTGGGTGAATAACACAAATTAATGTTCCTAGTCACTAAAAAAGACTTTGCATACCTGAGCATCGAGAGACATACATGTGAGTTCCAAAGCAAGCTCAAGCGCCCTGAATTCGAAAGGCAGATCATCTGAGTTGAATCAGTGCAAGTTGTAAGCTTCCAAGGTGAGTCATTCCAAAATAGAGATTTTGGTAACCATGCTTCATGCAATCGTGTTAACGTGTCAAGGATACAAAGTTATAAAGAAAGACAGAGAGATTTTGTCTATACCGGTAATTCCAAAGAACGATCTTAATTTTTTTCCCTTTTAAGGGTGTGTTTAACTCTTTTTAAAAAATAAATTTGATGGATAACCATGAAAGTAGTGGAAGGAGGAAAGAATGAAAGAAAAAAAATAATTCAGCCCACGATGTTGAAGATGACTTCTTGAATTTTCCATGGAGAAATATTCTTTGCTCTACCCCCTTCCTCCACCACTATTTTTTTTTCATGATTTTGCGAGAAAGTGTGGCAAAAGGTCAAAAGTTCTATCCTCTTTCTCTTCCTTTTTTTGGCACAAATCTACGATTGTAGAACCCGTGAAACCACCATACAATTGAATTACTGAACATTAACAAATAATAAGCAACTAATAGAGCAAGAATAAAAAAGCAAGCAAACGCATAAAGTTCACACAAAACACCCAAGGTTGGGCTATGGTCCATGGTGGAACAGCCATGGAATTTCATTTCACTAAGATGAGATCGTATATACAACATTATTTCCCTTCTTCTCCTTCCTTGGGTCTCAACCTTGTTCCCAATCTCTCTCCTACGTCAACAATGCTTCTCATGCTTCAAGCTGTAACCCTCGGATGACAAAGAGAAAAGCCCAAACAACTTTTGTGTTCTTACTTTAACATCTTTTGAAACTCCACAGGGGTACTTTGTGATATTCTCAAAACCCTTATGGACCAAGTAGTACACTGACACATAATGGAACTATGCAGTTAAAACAGCGATATAACGCCAATATAACTCAATGAAGTGAGCCGTTACGTTTTGACATTATCACGTTTTAGTATCATGACTCCGATATAACGGTTGTTATTGAGATAACGTTTTTTTATATAACGTTTTGTTCTAATACATAAAAAAAAATAAAAAAATAAAAATCACCCATTTCATTCTCAATTGAACCATAACCCTAGACTCATAGGAAATAAGAAGGATCAGAGCTTGTTGTCACCGGTCTATAGAGAATAAGACCTCGCCAGTCGACTGAGAACGAGAAAATAATAAGAAGAGTCGATCGCACTCTCTATTGCGATCTCACTCTCATATTAAGGGAAGATTTTTTTTATTAATTTTTTTTATGTTTTTGAATTTAATATATTGAACATGGTTTACTTTTTTGACATTATTATACATTAATATTTAGTGAGGTTATAAAAAATATATTTAAACATCTTGTTATAACCTATAACGCTCCTGGACCGTTATGGATCCATTATCTGTTTTAACTACATAGCAATGGAATTACATGATTGAGATGGACGCATATAACGAAGACCTTTGGCTTATGATTTTGTGTTGGAGCAAGAGTCTAGTTTGCCTCCAAGGAAAAAAGTATGTTGATGTTTGTTAGTGCTATCCAAGGAAGCACGGATTCGCGGTAAAACCCTTCGAATCCCCTAAATACGCGAGTCGGATACGGATACGCATGCGATTCGCGTTCGATACGTATCCGACACGCGGTCAATGTATCGGTCAACGTGACTTGGTCAGGATACGGCTTGACCCGGTCCGGATACGGTCTGGACACGGTCAGGATTCGGTTGCCAATAAATTTTTTTTTTTCAGATCCTGATAAAATCGGACGGTTGAAATCTTCCCGAAGATCGAGCACAGAGATCATCGATCAGAGAGATCAGATCGATCATCGATCAGAGAGCTCGGATCGATCGATCAGGGAGGTCGACCGAGCAGGAAGGGGAGATCGACCGAGCTGTGAGGGGAGATCGATCGATCGGGAAGATCAGGTCGATCGATCGATCGATCGGGGAGATCAGGTCGACCGAGCAGGGAGGGGAGATCAGGGGAGATCAGGGGAGATCGATCGATCGATCGAGGAGATCAGGTCGATCGATCGCTGAGATCAGGTCAACCGAGCAGGGAGGGGAGATCGGGGAGGTCGACCGAGCAGGGAGAGGAGATCGGGGAGATCAGGGGAGACCAGGGGAGATCGATCGAGCGGAGGTGAGTTCGAGCTGCTTCTTCAACCTCCTGCGCCTCTCCCATCTTCAACCTCTTGCGCCTCCAATCGAAATGGCGAGGAAAACAGAAGGGGGGGAAGGGAAATTGTTATTATTTATATGGATTAGTTGGGTAGGGTCCAAATTAGGCCCAGCCCATATTAGAATTCATTACCCTAAGGGTCCAAATTCATTAGAATTCATTACCCTAATTCATTACCATATAAAATAAAAACCTTATTTGGACCTTATTGGGACCCTACCCTACCTAATAAAATATAAAAATAAAAATAAGGTTTGACGTGTCGCCGAGTCCCCGAATCCTAGTTTTTTGAAAATTGCCGAGTCGCCGTATCGTATCCGTGTCCGATACGATACCCGTATCCGAGTCCGTGCATCCTAGGTGCTATCACTGTTGTGTTGTGTTATTGGGGGAACCGTCCTTAGAGGGAGTTCACGCAAACTATAGTGCAACAAAAATTACACCTGCTATTAGCAAGGATGCACCGACTCTTCGAAAAACCTCCGTATCACGCGTCAAGTGCGTGTCGGACACGGATTCGCGTACGACACGCGCTGGACACGTATTGGACTCGGGGTCTACGGTCAAAATTCGTTGACTGGGTTGGACACGGCCGGACACGGTCCAGACTCAGCCAAAGTAGTCAAAATACGTTGACTTCGAAAATGCAAATAAATCGCCCGATTCTTCCTCTCCCACAGACAAACGAAAAATCGAAAAAACCAAACCCTAACCCTAAATCGATCGACGGAGGACGGTAGAGAGATCGACAGACGGAGGAGAAGAGAAGTCGGAACAAAGAATCATGGCGTCCTCATCGACACCAGGTACTTTCGATCGATCGATTTCGTTTTTTTTTTTCCTGCTATTCTGAGTATTCTCTATTTCTCTGTCATTGTTTCCTGAGATTGATCGATCGATTCGATTTCTTTTGTTTTTTTTTTCCTGCTATTCTCTGTTAAGGGTTGAGACAGTTTTGGTTCCTTCCTCATTTCTGTGATTTCATCGATCGATCTTCCTGAGATTGATTACTGAGATCGATCGATTCGATTTCGTTTTTTTTTTGTTTTTTTTTCCTGCGATTTCCTGATCTTGCGATTTTGTATTTCGTTTCAATTTTTTTTCCTGCGATGCTTTTTTTTCCTGTTTTTTTTTTCCTGCGATTCCTTTTTTGCTGTGTTTTTTCTTTTCTTTCTCTGCATATATATATATATATGAAAGCATGCATGAAATACTTCAAATACCCCATATTGAGCTTGCACCTATTGGCTATTTAGCTGTGAAAACTAAATAAGAAACTAAAACTGGTTTTAGGCCAAGTAACTGGAGATGATCTTTGGAAGCATGTGACAATATTAAGAAGAACAAGTGAAGGTGGGGGAAACCTTAGATGGAGGTGTAACTTTTGTCAGAAAGAGTATACGAGCTCTCTTACTAGATTGAAGGACCACTTGTTAAAGATAAGTGGCCGTGGGATAGCTATTTGTGCCAAAATCTCCCCCATACAACTTAGAGAGGTGCGACAATTTGTTGATGAAGCTGCATTGAGAGCAGAAAGTTCAAGGGTGCGAAGTGTTCCTTTACCTCCTTCAGTGGGATCAAGTAGTCACCCGCACCCGGGTTCAAGTAGTGGGGGGGTTGGCCCTTCAGTTCCATACAATGAACAAAGGAAGAGGAGAGCCACTACTAATCCTATTGCAAATGCTTTCAATATGAGTGAGCGACAAGAGTTGGATGCTTTGATTGCAAGGGCGTTCTACTCAGCTGCATTGTCATTCAACCTTGCAAGGAATCCGTATTTTCAAGAGGCTTTCACCTTTGCAACGAATAAAGCAAAGTCCATTAGTGGTTACAAGATCCCTGGGTATAATGCATTGAGGACGACACTATGCAGTTAATGCGGAAAGCGGTCGCAAAGCGGTCAGGACCGCATTACGATTTTTCATAATTATGCGGACAATTTTTTCAAAGTATATATTTTTAAAATTTAATCATAGTCATAGATTACAAAATAAATAATTAATCAAAAGGGTGTAAATATGTAATCATAGTCATATATTATTTTACTAATTAATTAAATGAATTTAATTTTGCAGGTTGGAACACCTATAGTTACCTGGACCGTTTTTTACCGCTTTTTGCCCGATTTTGACCGATTTTCCTGGTTCCGTTTAAAGCCGGCCGAGTCAACCCTGTGCGATTCGGTCTAGCCTCGCATACCGTTTTTTTTGGCCGATTTTAGGCCGCATTAATAGCACAGGGACGACATTGCTTCAAAATTAAAGGGGCAACATTGAGGTTGTTGGAGGCAACAAAGTTCACATGGGTTACTAAAGGGGCAACAATTGTTTGTGATGGGTGGATTGATTCTCAAAGGAGGCCTCTCATTAATTTCATAGTGATTAATGAGAGTGGTCCAATGTTCTTGAAGGCTGTGAACTGTGAAGGGGAATACAAAGACAAGTTCTTCATTGCTGATTTGATCAAGGAAGTTGTACGTGAAGTTGGGCCAAGTAATGTCGTTCAAGTTATAACCGACAATGCTCCAGTTTGTAAGGCTGGAGGTTTACTTGTTGAGAGCGAGTATCCTGAGGTTTTTTGGACACCTTGTGTAGTCCACACTCTTAACCTTGCCTTGAAGAATATATGCGCTCCAAAGAACACGCCTGCAAATGAAAAGGCCTACAGTTTGTGTAGTTGGATTATTGATGTTGTTGGGGATGGGGTGATGATCAAGAACTTTATCATGAACCATTCCATGAGGTTGCATATGTTTAATGCGCATTCGAGATTGAAGTTGTTTTCCATAGCAGAGACACGTTTTGCTTCAAGCATAATTATGCTGAAGGGGTTGAAAGACATTAAAAGTAGCATCCCAAGTATGGTGATTGGAGATAAGTGGGATTCCTATAAGGAAGATGATGTTGACAAAACACGGATTGTGAAAGGAATACTATTGGATGACTTGTGGTGGGACAAAGTGAACTATGTGTTTCGTTTCACAGAGCCTATTTATTCAATGTTGCGGAGGGCTGATACAGATAAGTCTTGTCTTCACTTGGTGTATGAGATGTGGGATGTTATTGAGAAAGTGAAACAAGTTATTTACCGTCATGAAGGAAAGGAAAATACTAGTGAGGAGTCAGAGTTTTTTTCAGTGGTGCATCAGATATTGGTAAATCGATGGGAGAAAAACAACACACCACTGCATTGCTTAGCACATTCCTTGAATCCAAGGTAAATAATTAAATTGTTTTTAACTTTTTATTCTACTTATTCTTGAGTCTTGACTAGAAGACTAGAATTCATCAGTTATGCACTTAATGTTTATATATTAATTTGTGATTGACATTGCTTATATATAGGTATTATAGCAGAGAATGGCTGCAAGAGGATCCTAATCGTATTGCGCCACACAAAGATCCTGAGATTACAAAGGAGAGAGATATATATTTCAAGAGATACTTTCCTCTAATTGAAGACAGAAGAGTGGTTATTACAGAGTATGCAAGGTTTTCAACGGGTACTGGACAGTTTGCAGAAGGTGATGCTCTACAGAATAGAGCATACCTAGAACCTGATGTGTGGTGGGTTTCTCATGGTACCTGTGCACCATTACTCTTGAATATTGCTTTGAAGTTACTTGGCCAACCTTGTTCTTCCTCATGTTGTGAGAGGAATTGGAGCACATATAACATCCACTCATTAAAAATGAACAAATTGACCCCAAAACGAGCTGAAGATTTAGTGTATGTGCATTCCAACCTTCGTCTTTTGTCAAGAAGAAAACAAGAGTACCAAGAAGGTGAGACAAGGATGTGGGATGTCACAGGAGATACTATTGATTCGTTGGATTTGGATGCTACTGGAGTGCTTGAGATTGCCAGACTTTCTCTTAATGAACCTGAGCTAGAGGCTGGACTATTGGATGCAGAAAATGTGATAGTGGATCCGCTAGTTAATGAAGAAGAAGAAATGTAGCCGCCTCGCTGGTGACTGGTGAGTTTTTAAAATTATCAATTCACATTTTATTTACATTATCAAGTTAATGAAATTATATTGTTTATGCTTTATGAGTATGACTTGAGCAGTTGAGCTTGACTTTATGATGCATTTGTAAATTTGAATGAATGAATTTGAATGTATTATTGATATGTTTGAATTTGATGAGTTACAAAAAATATATATTAAAAAATTAAGTTTGACCGTGTCGTCGAATCCTATTTTTTTGAAAATTGTCGAGTCGCCGTGTCATATCCGTGTCCGAGTCCGTGCATCCTTGGCTATTAGAAGGAGGTTCAAGCGATGTTTGAGTTTCCTCCACCTTGTTGCTTCTCGAAGAGGTTGAATTGATGGGAAATCCAATGGAAGGAATTCTCATGGAAGTGAAGGTATTTCATTAATTCCAAGGTGATCAGACAGTTATCCAATATTTGTGATTTCTTACTGAGGTGGAGATCATGAAAGAAGTTGATTCAAAATCTCTAGTTGTGATATGATATTAAAGCAGTTAGACTAGTATGGTTCTGAAATTGTTTTTCCAAAGTTATGTTTTAATTCCTCCTAAGATTCAAATGAGTTTCTTTAGTCCATTAGGATTAAATTTTCTGAAAAAAAGTACAACTAATATCACTTTTCGGGTTTCCTCTTATGTTACAGCTTGGAGAAGAAGAAGAAGAACCATAGTCGGAATGGGAGAAACATTGGGAGCAAGGATGAAATAGGAAAAGGGAACACTAGTATACTATATTACTATTTATTATCCTCAGCTTAGTGAACTGAAATTTAGCTCCACATATCTCTTCCACTGGTAACATAACCTAATCTAGGGTGAACCATGAAAATTTGTGATGGGTTGCTTTTGATGTTTCCTCTTAGATGCTTATTAGTCTGTCTTCTTTACTTCAATCAATTATCAATGAGTGGCAGTTTCACAAATACAACATTTATGGGGTTCTTCACCAACATTTATAACAGCAATGCTTTCACAAAAATATCTTACTTCAAGCTGACCTCAATATAATATTCATCCCTACATCTTTAACAAATACAACAATATTGCTTTTGAGTTCACCTTTTACCTATAGACAAGTTGATACATGTAGCAGCCCAACTGAAAATCAACAAGTACAAACATGTATATTTTGAATTATACTCGGTGATTTCATACGAGCATGGAAATAAAATAAAAAATATGGTTAGCATCATTACCGCTTTGATCCCTTTTCATTCGGAGGCGTTTGCACAATTCTGATTCATATTGCATGACACAACTGTCCAAAGAATTCATGAGAATAACCTCATCAGCTGTTATAATGCATCGTATCTGTTCAAGATTGACCACAATTGCTTTCTCACGGCCTAATACAGTTGATGGATAAATGAACATAGGATCCAAAAGCCGAAGATCTCTAGCAGGTAATGAGCAATTCCTCATTATAGTTATTTTATCAAGTTCTGAAACCCTTGAATCTCCATTTTGATCAATCCGTATCCAAGAACGACTTCCATGGCCTCTCTTCTTCACACCTGGAAAACCAGATCCCTGACTCATAGAATTCCCAGGGCCGTTAGAAGATATGACCTCAGGAAGATTTGAAGGCATAAATTGAACTCGCGATTCTTCCGTTGGGATTTTACTCTATTTTCAACAACAATTCTACCAACATCCACATAAAAAGACTGCATCTGTTCAAAGCACTAATCCATCTGAAAAGCTTGTGGCACACCAAAGGTCAACCATTTTAGCATAGAACTCTTGCATTCTTGAGAAACTTGACTCTTATCCATGTCATCTTTACATTCCTCAATTAAAACACCTGAAAATTCACAAGACAACAGAGTTAAAATTTGAATATAAATAATTTTCTGAACATCAATTTGCCACAAACAGATACCTTCATTTTGACATCTTAGCTACACTAAGTGACCAATTTCACTCAAGTAGTTGATAACATTGTCATTCCACTGTTTCTTTTTTATAAAACCACTAACAAAACAACACTCAAATCATCAAGCCATCTACGAATTTTGCAAATTGGCATTAGAAACTAGTGATTTCTCACTGCAGACATATACTAATATGCAACTTTCATTTAAGAGATGTACAATAAGGGCAATCACAGTGATTTGCTATTGCTAGAAATTGTCCAAGGAAATGTGTGCAAGAGAAGTTTCTAAAACGGAAGTTCCTACCCAGATTTCTAAATTTAGTAATGCACTCTAGCACCGGAGGATAAGAGATACAGTCCCACAGATTTTGCATGAAATTCTGAAAAAACTAGGGATGTTGTTATGCTTATGGACCCGGGATGCTTCTTCTCGAAAAACACTTCTCGTATATTAACACTGCAGCTAGTATTGTTCAATGACTCACTTTGGAAAGCCACAAAGGCATGCCTCTAAACAATGACTGATTGCTCTAAAACTCAACTTGATTCAGTGAAAATGTGTCCGTAAGTACATAAATCATCAAACCCTAACACAGTCACCAAAATGAATATACAAACAAATGAAAAGAACCCATCATCCATCTTCATAAACCAACCGACATACATACATCAATTCACACAAAATAAACAAAATTTCCAATTTCCGACAAACAAAACCATCAAAATGTTACAAAACTACCGATACCCAAAAACCAAATTGAATCAATTTATGCTCAAAAGACAAAGAAAATGAGAAACCCATAATAACTTATAACTGTGCTTACAAGAAGCAACTGTCGAAACCCAGACAGCTTTGCTTATTGTGAAGATCCAATGTGTTCACAAAGGAGTGTAAGAGATACCCAATCAAGAAGGATAATTGATGGATTCGCTAATAAAATTCAATGAAAGAGAAAGAATGATTGATTTGTCCGACCGACCCCTTTGTCAATAAATGGATAAAAAAGTTGAAGAAAGCAAAGAAAGAGAGAGACAAGAATAGTAAGTGTGCTTACCTCATGGAAAAGAAAAGAATGATGAGATGAGATGAATTACAGAGAGAGAGAGAGCGAGTTGAATGTTTCGGTGTGAGAGTTTCAAAATTTACAGAATCCCCATTTATTTGATTTGAGAAAAATCAAAGGATGAGTAGTGAGATAAATTTGAGAAGAAACCAGGGAGGGAGGGACCCAAGAAACTATCATTTCATCTCATTCTACCACTCCCACGTGAATAACGTCCGTCCTTGTAATTAGTTATCATTTTTTTTTAATTATTTGCTATTTATGAATAGGGATGGCAGTGGGGCAGATTTTCACGGATATCTGCCCCACTCGCCCCGTTTGGGGCGGATTTGGTTAAGGGTATATGGAGGTTGGGGCGGATACGAATATCCATATTATATCCGTTTATTATTCGGGGCGGATACGGATTTAACCATATCCGCCCCGCGGATATCCGTTTAACCGGTTAAATTACTAGAATACCCTTAAACTATAAATAAGGAATACCCTCATCTCATTCTCATAATAATCTCATTTGTTATTTCATTCTCATTTCTCACAAAACTCACAGCGAGGTCGAAAGGTTGCCTCAAGGGTGGTCGAAGGGTCGACCTCAAAGGGTGGTCTTGGCCTCAAAGGGTGGTCGCAAGGTGGTCTCGGCCTCAAGGGTGGTCGCAGGGTCGAAGGGTGATCTCGGCCTCAAGGGTGGTCGTCGAAGGGTGATCTGTCAAAGGGTGATCTCAGCCTCAAGGTGAGTCGCAGGTGGTCGAAGGGTGGCCGAGACGCAGGGTGGTCGAAGGCTCTGAGATCTGAGATCTTTGATCTTTTATCTTTGATCACATCTCTAATCGATCTCTGATCTCAGATCTGAAGACCAAAGATATTTTTTGTAATATTTTGTAATTTTTGTAATCTCTGAGATCTTCATATTTTTTGTAATTTTTGTAATCTCTGAGATCTCTGAGACCAAAGATATTTTTTGTAATATTTTGTAATCTCTGAGATCAAGAATATTTTTTTGTAATTTATGAGATCAAAGACTGGGGGCGGGGACCCGACAATCCAATAACAGAACCGCAAACCATAAACGGATTGGTAGGGCGGGGTGGATATCCGCCAATCCGCACGGGGCGGTTATGGTTTTTAATTAATTTTATAAACGGATTGGCGGGGCGGATTTGGGGAACCGCTTTTCCAGACGGATCGGGGATGGATTTGCTCAAATCCACCCAAATCCGCCCCGTTGCCATCCCTATTTATGAAGTACCCCATTGCACTTAGGCATGGAAATTGGACGTATTTTGGCAAATTCTCCCCGCCCCGATTATTTGTTAAAAAAAAAAAAAAGTGTTCTTCTCTGAAGCTATATCTACTCCTCCATTATCCAAGAAATTTTGGGACCTCCTCCTAACATTCTTCCTCCAAAACTTGACCCAAACAAAAAACACATGAACCACATAATGTAATGCATATCCACATAGCCAAACCCTAATTGGAGTGTTAGGTCATTCTTTAATATCAGAAGATAACATCACGACAGTGAAAGCAAGGTTCCAAGCTATGTCCAAGCCACTATTGGCTTCGGATACCCCCAATATGCTCTCCGCTCCTCCAGTTGCATCGTTATCATCTTGCGAACCAGTGTAGACGGTCCGCGTTGACGACCAGTGGCACGGTTCATAAGGAGTACGAAAGCATCGACCTTTTGTCCAATTATTAGGTTTTGGTCTCGAGACGCCGATGGGGAAAATAGCCCCAATTGGACCCTCTGGGGGATCTTCTTCGATCACGTCAGATATCAAGAATGGGTATCGATCAACAAGCCATCGGTAGAAAGCTGGGACTCCCAAGATTGGTTTAGGGTTTGAGATCTTTAAAAAAAAAAAATTGTGTTCATAGAAGAAGAATAAGAGAAAATTAGGGGGTTTAGTCTGAAGAGATTTGATTGACAGAGAGAGGTGGTGTCAAAGTGGTTTCGGATGATGGAACAGAGATGAATCGAGACTGGAAAAGGAAGAAGAAATGAAGAGAAAAATATATGATGATGGAGAGTTGGGAGTAGGGGAAGGTGAAGGGGAGATAACACTAGGAAATAGATAAAAGAGTTACTATTTGCTACAAAGTTCTTTGTGTTGCGATGGAGAGAATATATGATTCTATAGATAAGGGTATTAGGGATAGTATTTGGTTTTTTTATGCTAAAAAGGTATTTTAGTAAACACTGTATATAAACGGTTATTCGCGGCGCGGATATAGCCAAATCTATATCCACCCCGAATCCGTGACGGATACATTTGGATCCCCGAATCCGCATAAAATCCAAGGAGGCAAACTCAAATCCGCCCCATTCGAGGAGGGGAAGATATTCATCAAAATCCCCCCCCCCCCCCCCTCCTATTGCCAACCATAATTGTCGTTGCAAAATGTTATTGAATATCCCATGGGTTTTGTTTGATGACGAATGGATATCACCACTGGCGGAGCCACATAGAAGCCATGGGGAGCGGTTGCTCCCCTAAACTTACAAATCTTTTGACATGCTATAGAGAATATGGTGGATTCATTTGACTTTCCCCCCCCCCCCCCCCCCCCCCCCCCCCCCCCCACTCTAAAATCAAAGAAAATTATACCCTGCCCCCTCAACAAAAACACAAACAAAGCTTTCTTAAATGCAAACCCACTACACAAGAATAACTAATTATTAAAAGTGGTCTGTAAAGCCCTATTTAATTCTTCCAAGTACTATCCTCCAAAATTATATATTTATAGTTTGGCCATTATATAAAATTTGTTAACAAATAATAATAAAGCTAAGCAACCCTTAATAAGTAGTACAACTAATTGTTGATTTATTCATCTTTTTATACAAATCCAGTATTAAGGTTTGTGTTTATTAATCTTTATTTTAACTTAACTCTTTCTAAAGGATATACAAAATTTTGTTTTTTAAATTTATTTTTTATCTTTCTTATGCTACATCATAGTTGATGCGTCCAAAAATCGTACTCCTGTGAGTTTGATCTGCAAAACAATTGTTAGACTGCTAAGGACCACCTTTTTGGTGGCCGAAGGCACTCAGATGCTTAAGTCAGTAACTCTGTTGGAAGAAAGATGTGAATCTGGACAAAACTCAGTTAAAGTTTCATACCTTTATCGAATGTTCCATTTACCTTTTATAATGGTCGTGGTTAACTCTCTGCGTGACTTAAGCATGCGAGGTGCAAGGGAATGAGATGTTTCTTGTAACAGCTCCCTCCTTTATGGAGATGCGTTCGGGGAGGTGTGACTCCTTCCACGGCTCTTTTTTGTGCAATATTCCTTTTTTTATGAGAAAACTCGTGTCGGGTCTGGATTCGAGCTCTGATTCGTTTGGGCCTGAATTTAGGTCATGTTTGATTTTCCCTCATTGGCGGGCCTCATTCGGGCATCTGTAGCCGGCTTTATTCTTCCTGGGCTTTATGAGCTGGCCCAATAGATTGGGCGTTGTATTCTCGTGATGGATCTTTATGTCACGTATACGGTCGTGATGATCGGTCTATTAAGATGTATCATCAACTACTTTCCCCTAGTTAGTGGGTATGTTCACGTATCCACTAACTGTGTAACGGTTGGTATGTCAATTGCGTTATTGCACTAAACTTTAATGTTTAATAACTTTCAGTTGGCTGATTGTCTCGGTTACTTCGTTATCTGTTTGTTTTCGCGCACATTTTCTAGGAGTTTTAGTGCGCTATTATGTCCCGTATGTCACTCCATGAACAATCTGTTTGTTGCCTAGTTGTATAAAGGGTGTCGTGGCTACGTTTCCCCTTCTTTACGCCATATTTACTATTAGTGTTATTTCTTCTCCCTTATTGCCTCTTTTCTGTCTTATTTGCGATGTTTGTTGGTGACATGTTGGTCGATGATCAGCTTTTTACTTGTGAGGCTCACTTTTCCCCGAACAAAGCTTTTCAGGCTACTCTGGATAGCATTCGTTCCAACTATGTTTTGCCCCGCGACCTTGAAATCGTTCTCCCTCGTGAAAACGACAATCTTTGTTGCCCAAGGAAGGGATATATTAAGTTTTATCCTTGCATGTTCTATGTTGGTCTTCGGTTCTCAGTTCCAAAGCTATTATGGTCGTATCTAGATTTCCTAGGTATTCCTCCTGCTCAAATGGGCCCGAATGGTTGGAGGGTTATGGTTTCCACGTATGTCAGGGCAATTTTTTTTGGTATTCCTTTAACCGCTAGAATTTTGCACTCTTTGGTGAGGTTTAGCGGGAAACCCAACCGTACTTGTTTCCTGCATTCTCCTGCATGATTTGGCAATCTCAACGATGACATCAAGGGTTGGTCGCGGGATTGGTTTTATGCGTCTGTCGACTCTGGCTACTTCAATTTGCGGGGTCTTCAGATAGTAAGGTCTTTCCGAGTTCCTATTAAGCAACGAAATCTGAAATTGATCGTTGATGAGCAGGTTATCAGCGAGCGTTTCCTGGATCTTTTGGTAGATCCATTGGACGTCTATCTTACTGATGATATGGTGAGGCGCAGTGGTTTATACAGCATAAATGAAACCGAGCGGGCTTTGCTAACCGAGAGGCAAGCCGCGGAGATTATTGCTCGCACTACTGCTATTGAAGGTGATGATGTTGTGATTGATCGGAAAGTAAGCTCGGTGTTACGGATCTTGATGCTCTTGTTCGTAGTGCTACCGGTCCTTCTTCTAGGAAGAGAAAAGTCCTGAGGCATGCTAGTCTGTCGAAGCGGTTGTTTCTGCCTTCTGACCGTGTTTCGAATAAGAAATGGCTTGTTGATTTTGTGCGTTGCACATCTCTTTATTCGGATTTGTTTGATAGAGAGCCTTCGAGGGAAGATTGTTGCTCTTTGCAGGAGGCGAACGAGATGAAGTTGGCTTTGGAGATGAGTGAGAAAAATATTGTTCGTCCGTTGGATGACGAAGAAAAGAAGCTTCTCTCTGCTTATGGCGGTCTTGATGCTGCCAAGTGTTCTAATGAGGATCCTCGGTCCTCAGATGATAAAATGCTCCAGTTGGCTATTGTTCAGTCTAAGGAGCTTGGCAATCGTGATCGGGTTCCCGAGGAGCGGTCTCATCCTTCTTCTTCCCTTCATGTTGATGGAGGGGTGGAGACCCCTCTGTCCACAGCCTACTTGGGTTCTTCTACTCTTATTGGGACCGCCATTCGTTCCATTTCTGCTAAACGACGAGATAGTGATGGAGGTTCTCCTGTCGTTTTTTATTCTTTCTTGGTTGTGGGTGGTGGTGGTTCCTCCATACTAACAGATCCTCGTGTTCTTCATTTGGGGATTAGTTGGAAGGAACCTACTCCCGAAGGGATTCGAGCAAAATCGGATGGGAAGTTCTGCTGGTTTTCTCGTCTTGGTGTGCATGATGGTGCACGTAAGCTAATTAATGAATGACACAAACGGTCAGTGGAGAGGCCTTCGATTTTTGTGCTGAACCTGAATCTTCATCTTGAGGATGGTGTCAGGCTTATAATGGACGAGATGACTCATATTGTCTATGCGAGAGTGATGGGTTTGAGTCATCAGGTTAATCACAATCTTGTGGTTTCCCTTTAGAGGAAGATCTCCATGCTGTTATTGGTATTTTTCTATGTTCTTCACCAGTGTGACGTGTTAAAAGCGCGATGCTCTGAATGGACCAAAGCGACTGAGGTTGCTCAGGCTTCGTTGGTCGAGGTGGAGGGTGCACGGGATCTATTTGTCGCCGCGCTTGAGTCCCTGAGAGCTGACTTAGACAACGTCGTCCACACACGTTTGCACTATGTGGAAAAAAAGCTTTTCGCTGAGAAGGCGCTTCATGACTAGGTCGCGCGTTTCATGATAGAGCACTCTAAGAGTCGTGACATCATTGAACAAAAGGTGGAGCAATTACTGGCTTCGTTTTATGAGGTCAAAGTTGATTCCTCCGCGATGCTTACTACTGCTGAGGGCCAACTTGTCGTGGTAAGAAGTGAGCTTGCTTCTGTTAAGAATGGACTCCGTGTTATGGAGGTGGCAGATTGGCAACGCGTTGTTGATGGTCGGACTGAGTTTCTGGATTATATTGAGGGTATCAGTGTCGACTTGTCTCAATATCGTCATCTGGTCTATCGGACCTTCGAGGATGATGAAGGTGTTGAGGATCCTCCAGGCGATCCAATGGCTAAAGAGTCGCCTCTTCCTCCTCTTGAAGAAAGAGTTCTTATAGACGATCCAACTCTTGCAGATGGTATTGCTATTTCCCCTTAGTCTTCGAATGTAATTGAATAGATTTTGAATAAATTATAGGAATTGTTCCCTTTGTTTTTCTTTTTATTGACTTTGCTCGTCTGTCGTTATCGTGACAATTCGGATTTAAGCTCTGATGTTTCACAAATGTATTTGTAGCAATCGTTTGGTGATTTAAAATTTTCCTATGTTTTAGCATGTATGTCTTGATCTTGTGTTTGTCGTCTCTGAATATTTGTGGAAAGTTTGTCTTCTACTTTGTCGATTTGGTACGTTAGTTAATCCATGGTTCTCTCGGGCTGTGCTGACTTGCTTCTCTGTTTGTTCACTTTAGTAGTTTGATCAACCACGAAATTTTTCTCCTTCGAGTTGGTTTGCTAATTCGGTGGTCTCGAGGTTGCCTCTACTTTGTTGAATCATCCGCTTTGACTTTGCTAACTCGACGTTTCAGTCGACACGAAGTTGTTTTACTTAATTGACTTGTTCCTTCAATTTTTACTTCGTTAATTCGACATCTCGGTTGATTCGAAGTTTCTGCGTTTAGTTGAATTGTTCTCTCAACTTTTACTTCGTTGACTCGACATCTTTGTCAATTCGAAGTTTTTGTTTGGTTGACTTGTTCGTTGAACTTTTGTTTTATTGGTGCGACACTCTAATCGACCTGAAGTCATTTTACTTAGTTGACTCATTCGTCCAACTCTTACTTAGTTGACTAATTCCTCCAATTCTTGCTTCATTGACTCGAAGTCATTTTATTTAGTTGACTCGTTCGTCCAACTTTTACTTCGTTGGTGCGACACTCTAGTCGACCAGAAGTTGTCTTACTTAGTTGTCTCGTTCGTCCAACTTTTACTTCGTTGGTGTGACACTTTAGTAGACCCAAAGTCGTATTATTCAATTTACTCGTTCGTCCAACTTTTACTTCGTTGGTGCGACACTCTAGTCGATCCGAAGTCGTTTTACTTAGTTGACTCGTTCATCCAACTCTTACTTCGTTGGTGCGACACTCTAGTCGACCCGAAGTCATTTTATTTAGTTGACTCGTTCGTCCAACTTTTACTTCGTTGGTGCGACACTTTGGTCGACCCGAAGTCGTTTTACTTAGTTAACTCACTTGTCCAACTCTTACTTCGTTGGTGCGACATTCTAGTCAACTCGAAGTTGTTTTATTTAGTTGACTCATTCGTCCAACTTTTACATTGTTGGTGCGACACTCTAGTCAACCATAAGTCGTTTTACTCAGTTGACTCGTTCGTCCAATTTTTACTTCGTTGGTGCGACACTCTAGTCGACCCAAAGTTTTTTTATTTAGTTGACTCGTTTGTGCAACTTTTACTTCGTTAACTCGACATTCTAGTTGATTCGAAGTTTCTGTGTTTATTTGATTCGAGTGTCCAACTTTTACTTCTTTGGTTGATCAGACCAGAAGTTTATTGTGAATATTCAACGTGCGTCCTGATTCCTTTTAGTTTTTTTACGCCAATTGTTTCGTATAGCTTTGTTACGAAGTTGTTTGCCTTTGTCGTATGTCAATTCTGTAAATAAAACTTTGTTGATTCTTTTACCATTTATATCGGTCATTTTTCTGGAGCGACTCCTTTACATTGTGGAACGTTTCTTCTTTTATTCTTGTGTGGCTTATGCCTATCCTCGTGTTGGTGTCTCGTGCCTTTGTTGTTACTTTTAATTTATGACCTCATTCGCTTGGACCATTATTGCCCCTTGTTTGGCATTGTTTGTTAGGGCATGATAGAGTTTGTCATTGTTAATTCCCTCATAAGCAATTTTGGCTGAATTTGTATCCGTTGTCAAAGTCATCGAGTTGGTTAATGTAAGCGCCTTCAAAGCGTTGATATAGGTATGCTCGGGTGGGAGGTGCTTATTTACCGGGGGGATACAGTGTAGAGCATATATCAATTCCCTAGACCATTTTTTTGATCTCGTGGCTGCAGCATCCGCCTTTTCTTTACCTTTGAACTGTTTGTCTGGTATGCTGATAAATTCGTCCAATCGTCCTCTTTGAATCCAATGTTCGATTTCTTCTTTTTACTTGTAGCAATCCTTGGTATGATGTTTGTGATCCTTGTGAAAAGAGCAGTACATGCCCTTGTCTCGTCCTTCCAAGTCTCCTTTCATTCTAGTTGGCCAGTTGACATTCTCCCAATTCGATATGTGCTTTAAGATGTCGGTTCAGCTTTTTTTTTTTAAAGTTGTGTACGGTTTGTACTCTTTCCTCATTACACTGGTTATTTTCTCATGACTGGGCCGCGCCGATTGCGATTTCCTGGATTTCCGCTGGTTGGACTCAATACGTTCGTCGCTCCTATTGTTTTTTGAATGATTGTTGTCCTCTCGTGGTCCATGAGCCTTCTTTCATCTTTTCTTTTTTGCCCTCGAATGGTTTTCCCTCTCCTGCTCATTTTTTCTCCTCGCAACTTTCATTTCTTTAAGGGAGATATATTTCTGTGTTATTTTCAGCAAGACTGTCGTGCCTTTTGGGGGCTCCAACTTAACAGCATCAAATAAGGGGCCTCTCTTCAGTTCGGCGACGAAAGTTGCAGCGGCTATGTCGTCGCTACATCCATCAATCATTGTTAACTCGTTGGTGAAGCGAGTGACATATTCCCGTATCATTTCTTCGGGCTTCTGTCGGATGTGCAGGATGTAGTGGGGTCCTTTCCTCATCCACTGGCTCCCAATAAATCTGGTGATGAAAGCGGTGGCTAAAGCATGGAAAGAGTCTATTGACCTCGGAGGTAGGCTTTTGAACCAGTTCATTGTTGTGGACGTGAGGCTGGTTGGGAACGTTCTGCACAGGATAGACTTCGTGTTTTTTTAGAGCCATCATGTGGTGAAAATGTCTTAGGTGATTTGTTGGGTCAGCAGTACCATCGTACACTTCGAACTTTGGCGGTGTGAACTTTTTTGGCATTGCCTTTTTCATGAGTGAGTAAAAAAAGGGTGGCTTGGCTAACTCGTACAAAACATTGGGATCCGTGATTCCGTTCCTGAACGGGATTCGTGATTCCGTTCCTGAACGGGATCTCAGCAATCGTTCCGCCTCACTGTGGAGTCTTGTCTTGGTAGAGCTTGTTACTCTCGACATTTCCATGTTGGGGTTCTGCTAGGGCTTGGTCGCTTCCTTGAGTTCGGATAGTGGAATTTTTTTGAGGCAGTGTTGGAGAAGGGTCGGCTAGCTGAACGCGTTCCTGGTTGATTTTCTTCAGAATCTTTGTCATCATCTGGGCCATGAGAAAATCTACCCTAGGGTTTGTGGCAGCGCCGTCGGTTGTTTGAGATGTCTGGACTATTGCGTGTAGTGGATCCGCATTCTCGGATGCTATTGGTCCTGTGATTCGGGTTGCGTCTTCTCCCTTAGCTGTTAGTGGTGCGTTGGTGGAAAAGTTGTCGTGATCATTACTGGATTGAGGATCTACAGACTGCATTATTTTCTTCGATGGCTTGTCAATCTTTCGTCAGGTTGTGGTGAGCTTTGTCACTGTGTGTTCTGTTTTTGGAAAAGAAAACTCGTCGATCCCCATGGACGGCGCCAAACTAATGCGTCCAAAAATCGTCCTCCTATGAGTTTGACCTGTAAAACAACTGTTAGACTGCCAATGACCACCTTTTTGGTGGCCGAAAGCACTCCGATGCTTTAGTCAGTAACTCTGTTGGAAGAATGATGTAAATCTAAACAAAACTCAGTTAAAGTTGCATACCTTTGTCGAATGTTCCATTTACCTTTTATAATGGTCGTGGTTAACTCTCTGCGTGACTTAAGCTTGTGAGGCGCAACATAAGGAGTTGTTTCTTGTGACAGTCTTCTCCTTTATGGAAATGCGTTCAGGGAAGCGTGACTCCCTTCACGACTATTTTTGGTGTAACGTTCATCTTCTTTATGAGAGAACTCGTGTCTGGCTTGGATCCGGGCTCTGATTCGTTTGGGCCGGGATTTGGGTCCTGTTTGTTTATCCCTCATTGGCAAGCCTCATCCGGACCTCTACAGCTGGCTTTATTCTTCTTGGGCTTTGTGAGCTGGCCCAATAGATTGGGCGTTGTATTCTAGTGATGGATCTTTATGCCACATGTACAACCATGATGATCGGTCTATTTTGATGTATCATCAATAGTCATGGCGTGGTTATCTCAATTTCTCGACAAGATGGGTTACAGAAAATTTCAACTTCAAAATTGTATCTTCTTTAAGATGTTCTTTAACAATTTTATTTAGAGTACTTTTACTCTATTTAGAATAAACGTACAACTTTTTATTTAAAATAATATAATTAATGATTTTATCATGTTTCCCCTCCATGAAAATCCTGGCTCCACTACTAGACCACTTACACATGGGGTATAATGTTTTTTCACTTTTATGGAGACCTGCTATATTTAGCTTGGCAGTGACTTTTTGAACAACTATTTCCGCTCATTGACACCACCATCATAAAAAAAATAAAAAATAAAAATAAAATGCACTTTTCACCTCACGAAGCAACACCACCAATAAATAAGGAGAATTTTTTCCCATCTCATCTTCTTATCTACGATCTCTCTTCGAGATAACCCAGCAGCACACAACACACGTCTCTTATCTCTCGGTGATCTCTTCGCCTTCGCCTTTGTCCTCCTCTTCGACATGCCTTCAACTTCGCATTATATTTAGAGTTTTTTTTACTCTATTTAGAGTATACTTACAACTTTTTATTTAAAATACATATAATTAATGAATTTACGACGTTGCCCCCTCCATGAAAATCCTGACTCTGCTACTAAACATCACTTACACAAGGCTGCAAACCCAGACTCCCTAGAATTATACATAAATAAGAAGAAAGAAATGTTTTCCCATCTCATCTTCCTCTTTACGATCTCTTGGAGATAACACAATAGCACACAACACACCTCTCTTATCTTTCCGCGATCTCTTTGTCTTCACATTCGTCTCCTCATCGACATGCCTTCAACTCCGCTAACACCACCAATCCCTTTTCGCTGCAACTTCACCCCCATCTCGCCACTTCCCACAATCTCTGTGAAATCGAAAAATAGGGTGTTGTCTAAATCAACCTATGTGTTTTCTTCACTGGAGAACAAGTGCAGCAACGATGCTACAACCTCATTGCTGGTCTCATCGTCTGCCCTCGCCACAACCCCCTACCATCCCCCTTTGTCATCGCCCACCCCCGCCCCAAAAATATTTGGTCGCAACGAGGACTGCTCAATTGGGGTCCAATCCTGCAATGAGGCCCAAGTTTTTTCCCATCTCGCATGAAAGTCTGTGAAATTTACAAGTGTACTTGCACTATGGTATGCGAAATTTTGAAGTGTTCTCGCATTGAGGTATTCAAGTTGCTTAAAATTTTTCACAGGTATGTTTGTGAGTGGTTGTTTCTGTGTTTGACTTTGACTTCGATTTCTATTTTTGTTTCGTATTCGATTTCTATTTTTTTTTTAGGGTTTTTCTATTTTGTTTTTTATTTTTATTTCAATTTCGTTTGAGGTTTTTAGATTTCAATTCGAAAAGGGTGAGGGAATGAAGGTGCGGGGCAGTGGGTGGGCAACAAGGCAGACTACAGGTAGGGTGGCTGCCGGCAACGCCGCTGCTACTGCTAGTTGCTCTTCTTACTGAAGTTCTTGTTGTCGTTGAGAAGTGAGAAATGAATAAGAGAGAAAATAGAGAAATAGGGGGCGGTGAGGCGAGCTATTGTTGTTCGTGAAAAATTTACACTTTATCGCTTGCACATGTGTTCATTGTTGTTCATGATTCTTGTTGTTGTTCTTGTAGTTGTTCATCTCAGAAATAAAAACATTGCACTATTGCGGCGAGGCGAGCTATGGAATGATTCTTGTAGCTATTGTTTTGAACCAACCAACTCTCCCAAAAGTCCGAGCTGTCCAGGAGGGGAAGGTCCATAACAAGGATCGTAACATTGCCCCACGTTTCCAAAGTCGACGTCCTCGTCGGCCCACTCTATCGACACTGGCCCAGTGAGCCTTCTCTCAGTTACCAGTATTCAACAACTTAGCACTATGCCCATACATAATGCTAAATTATTTTGTCACAGTTGTGACTTGGTTCAAACAGAGATTAATTTGGAATAAGTTTTGGGAAGGGAAAAACAGTATGAATGCTCTTATTGATCTGAAGAACAGACTATTACAAGGTGGTAATCCCTCTTGGGTGAACTCAACCCAGAGAGCCTCTCTTACAACTTTCTTCTTTGCTTTCCTCTCTTCTCTACATCCCTATTTAACCAAAGCTATTATAACAGAATTTTGAATAGACCATCACGATTGATACACGTGTATGGTCCTACTTGTTTTATAACAACCTGACACTGTGCTATTACTAAATTGCCCTCAGTTTCAAAATTAAAACTGATTCAGTTGGCGCCTCTGTTTTTATTTGGCGCCAATTTGATTTTCGATTCCTTTTTTATTCATTTCCATTCTTCTTGCAATTCCTCAAATGTGACAATGCCAACCCCTTCAAAGAGATCCTTGTCCTCAAGGATTGAAGTGAGGAAAAGAGGCATGAAGGTGTGTCCAATCTTCCCAAGTGGCATCAGTTGGTGATGATATCAACCATTGGACTAGGACTTGGGTGACAGCCCTGTTTTGTCGGGGAATGAGTCGCCGAGCTAGGATAGCCACAGGCTCAGTATGAAAGGGTCCCAGGTGATCAACCACTGGAAGTACAGGGGCAGCTAGAGTGTGGACACCCAGTTTACGCTTCAACTGTGAGACATGAAAAACAAGGTGCACTTTCAAGTTTTGGGGAAGACTAAGTCGATAAGCTACTGCACCAATGCGTTCTAATATCTGGAAGGGCCCATAGAACCGAGCTGAGAGCTTGAGATTGCGGCGAAGATGGACCGATGTTTGGCGGTATGGTTGTAGGCGCAGGTAGACCCAATCACCAGTATTGAATTCTCGTTCTGTTCGATGCTTGTCAGCATATTGTTTCATGCATGCTTGAGCACGATGAAGTTTGTCTTTGATGATACCCAACATGTGATCTCTGTCTTTCAGTAATTGTTGGACATCATAGGTAGAATTAGAAGCCATAGGTGGGAGATCCATCAGTGGAGGTTTATAGCCATAGAGTGCTTCAAAAGGTGTAGTTTGGAGGCTTGTATGGAAAGAGGTGTTATACCAGAATTCTGCCAAGTAAAGCCAGTTGGACCATTGACGTGGAGTGTCACTAGTCATGCAACGGAGGTAGTTCTCGAGGCAGGCATTGACACGTTCAGTCTGGCCATCAGTTTGGGGATGGTAGGATGAGCTGAGGTGCAAGCTGGTGCCCAAAGCTGAAAGAAGATCTTGCCAAAATGCACTTATGAAGACTTTGTCCCGATCTGATACAATTGAATTTGGGAGGCCGTGAAGGCGATAAATGTGCTATAAAAACAGGTCTGCAATCATGGCTGATGTATACGGGTGAGAGAGCGCGATAAAGTGACTGAATTTAGTCAGTCTGTCAACGACCACTAGAATGACAGATTTGTGTTTGGAAAGTGGTAGTCCCTCGATGAAGTCCATCGAGATGTGTTGCCAAGCATGCTCCGGAACAGGAAGAGGTTGAAGTAGACCACCATAGCCGGAGTTATCTGACTTATTGCATTGGCAAATGTCACACTCAGAGACGTATTTGAGGACCTCGGATTGCATTCTGGGCCAATAAAAGTACTGGTGTAGGTGTTTGTAAGTGGCATTGATTCCAGAATGGCCCCCTAGAGCTGAAGTGTGGAGCTCCTTCAGGAGTTGTTGGCGCAGATTTCCTGTGGAGCCAATGCAAAGTTGTTGCTGATGTTTAAGAAGGCCATGAGACATTGAGAATGGAGGGCAAGAGTCAAGCTTTACAAGCAGCTTTTGTACCAGGGACAACATGAACTGATCCTGTGTATATGAGTGTGATATTTCCTCCATCCAGGTTGGAGTTATGGCTGATAAGGCCAAGATCTGTCCTTTATTATCAGTACATCTGGAGAGAGCATCAGCCACCTTGTTGTCAATTCCCCTTTTGTATCTAATCTCATAATCGAAGCCCAGCAATTTTGCTAACCACCGTTGCTGAGTCATTGTAGTGACCTTTTGAGCCAAAAAATAGCGGATGCTTTGATGGTCCGTAAAGATGATGAACTTGGACCCAAGTAAGTAAGAACGCTACCTGTGAACAGCCATCACAATTGCGAGTAACTCTTTCTCATAAGTAGATAATGAAAGATTTCTGGGGCTTAGAGACTTACTAAAAAAAGCAACTGGTTTGCCAGCTTGGGAGAGGACAGCACCTACGCCTATTGAGCAGGCGTCGGTCTCTAGGTGGAACGTGTCCTGGAAATTAGGAAGAACCAACAAGGGAGCTGCGCACATAGCCTGTTTTAACTGTACAAATGCTGTAGTTGCTAGGGGAGACCAAGTGAAAGCATTTTTCTTGAGAAGATCGGTCAGTGGCTTAGCAATGATACCATATCTCTCAATGAACTTATGGTAGTACCCGGTGAGACCCAAAAATCCTCGAAGTTGCTTAATGTTGGTGGGAGTGGGCCAATTGGCCATGGCTTCAATTTTCTGAGGGTCTGCTTCTACGCCCTTAGAACTGACAATGTGGCCGAGATACTCCAGTTTTTCTTGAGCAAAGGAACATTTGGTGAGCTTGACAAAAAGCTTATGCTGCCTAAGAATGGAAAATACTACTGCCAAGTGATCCACATGACTGGAAATATTAGGACTGTAGATAAGGATGTCGTCGAAGAATACCAGAACATATTTCCTTAGAAGAGGCTGGAAGATATCATTCATAAGAGCCTGAAACGAGGCTGGTGCATTCGTAAGCCCAAATGGCATCACTTTGAACTCAAAGTGGCCATGATGAGTTTTAAAGGTCGTCTTGTGAATGTCAGGTGGGTGGACAAGCAATTGGTGGTATCCAGATCTTAAGTCTAGTTTAGAGAAAACACTTGCACCATGAAGCTCATCAAGGAGCTCATCTATGAGAGGCATGGGAAACCTGTCTTTGATGGTGATCTCATTCAGGTGCCTGTAGTCCACACAAAACCTCCAGTATCCATCTTTTTTTTTTACTAGGAGGATGGGTGCTGCAAATGGACTATGAGAGGTTTGTATTAACCCAGATTCTAACATTTCTTGTACTAGTTTATATACCACAGCCTTTTGCATGTAGGGAATCTTATATGGAGGCCGAGATGGAGGGTGATGGTCGGGTTTCAAGGGAATGCGATGGTCGAGGGTACGACTAGGAGGTAAGCCAGTTGGTTTTTCAAAAATATCACTGAACTGTGATATAACCTGTTGAATGGCAGTATTAAGCTGCCTGTCAGGTTGCCTGCCAGTATCCTCGACAGTGATAGAAAAAAGTTGGCAGAAGAAGGAGCCAGCATGCTTCCTCCATGTTCTAGTCAATCCTTTGGCCTCCAGTAAACGTAATTATGCTGATTATGTCTCTCCTTGTAAGGTAACAGTTTTACCATCAATAGACAATGTGACTTGCAATTTTTGCAAATTCAAGGTGATATCACCAAACTGTTTCAACCAGTCGCCTCCCAAAACCATATCATATCCTCCTAGAGGTAACACCCTTACTCTTCCTTCAAATGAAACACCCTGCGTTGTCCATAGAAGTCTCTGATAGACCGCATTACTTATTAACTGATCTCCATTAGCTACCTTGACAATCATCTGAGGTGTGAGACAAGTGGGCCATTTAGTAGCTTTAATAACTCTAGGGTCGATAAAAGAATGTGTACTACCAGTATCTAGCAAGATGGACACTGATTTCTTCTTGATTAACCCTTTGATTAGGAGAGTGTTTGTTGAAGAACAACCATGAATGGCGTGCAAGGAAATTTCCATATCAGAGGGTACCTCGTGAATAAGATTTTCTGGCTCAACTTCAGTGGAATCCTCTGTGCTATCAGCTGAAATTTCTTCTGGGATCAGCATATATAAGTGCTGAGTTTTGCACATGTGGCCTGGCCTATATTTCTCATCGCAATTATAGCAGAGTCCCTTCTCTCTGCGTATGCGCATTTGGCTGGGAGTGAGATGTTTGATAGGGGGTATTGAAGTATTAGGGCGAGACACATTGTGAGTTGTTATTGAGGGTGGCTGTCTGTGGGATGAATTTGAGTTATAAGTAGAGTGATGGGAGTGGTTGGAGTGGTTGAATTGTGATGTATAAGTAGGTGGTTTACTTGCTGAGGTAGCTACGGAGGAGTATGTATTTGGTTTATTGGTGTAAGAATAGTTGTGAGATGACTGGTTCTTAGTCTGAGACTGGGACGCCTCATGCATCCGAGCTAGTGAGAAAGCCTGGGTTAAGGTGGTTGGTTTGAAGAGTTGGACCATGGCCTTGATGTGAGTTTTCAACCCACTCAAAAAACTGAGAACAAAATATTGCTCGTCTAAGTGGTGATTGTGCGTCAACATTAATGATCGTAACTCTTCGAACTTATCAAAGTATTCGTTAACAGTACCCTGTTGTGTGAGTTTATTAAACGAATCAACAAAGTTGTCCAATACTGCTTCCTCAAATCGTTCACAGAGGTCACTGCAGAACTGTTTCCACTGAAGCATTTCGTTCCCTACTTGGTGGTCGAGGAACCATAGATCGGCCTTACCCGACAAATGAATTGAAGCTATTCCCTCCTTATTAACCTCTGGAACTTGGAAAAACTCAAAATATTTCTCACATTTCTTCACCCATGACCTGGGATTTGTGCCATCAAAGTAAGGAAAATCCAATTTGGGTAATCGATATGGCGTACCTGTGTTCTCCCAATGAATTTGGGAGTTAGATCGATGCTCGGTCTGATTCGAAATTGGAGTCGCGGATGAACTCGGATCAGCGGGGTGCACTGGTGCTGTTGGTTGTTGAATCAACTTGAATAGTTGTTCGAATTTTGAGTCCATGTGTTTCGCCAATCCTTCATGAGCAATAGCTAATTTGCTGAACTCACTGCTCAACATTTCAATCCGTCCAGCCGTCTCATTCTGGTTCTTCTTTGTCTCACGCACAAATTGATCCATCTCCTTTGCTCTAGTCTCCATTGCTTGTATTGGTGTGATAACTCACAGTGTCGCGGGAACGAATGCTCTGATACCAATTGTCACAGTTGTGACTTGGTTCAAACAGAGATTAATTTGGAATAAGTTTTGGGAAGGGAAAAATAGTATGAATGCTCTTATTGATCTGAAGAACAGACTATTACAAGGTGGTAATCCCTCTTGGGTGAACTCAACCCAGAGAGCCTCTCTTACAACTTTCTTCTCCACTTTCCTCTCTTCTCTACATCCCTATTTAACCAAAGCTATTGTAACAGAATTTTGAATAGACCATCACGATTGATACACGTGTATGGTCCTACTTGTTTTATAACAACCTGACACTGTGTTATTACTAAATTGCCCTCAGTTTCAAAATTAAAACTGATTCAGTTGGCGCCTCTGTTTTTATTTGGCGCCAATTTGATTTTCGATTCCTTTTTTATTCATTTCCATTCTTCTTGCAATTCCTCAAATGTGACAGAATGAAGGTGCAAGGCAGTGGGTGGGCAATAAGGCAGACTACAGGTAGGGTGGCTGCCGGCAACGCCGCTGCTACTGCTAGTTGCTCTTCTTACTGAAGTTCTTGCTGTCGTTGAGAAGTGAGAAATGAATAAGAGATAAAATAGAGAAATAAGGGGCGGCGAGGCGAGCTATTGTTGTTCGTGAAAAATTTACACTTTATCGCTTGCACATGTGTTCATTGTTGTTCATGATTCTTGTAGTTGTTCATCTCAAAAATAAAAAGGAAGAATAACTGAGGAGATGAGGAAAAAGAGGTGGTGTCACTAAGCAGGTCGTGGTGCTAGATAGAAAGGTAGGAGTTGTGATTAAGAGTATAAGTGGTATAAAAAAAGTCACTTGCTATTTAGCTTTGTGGGATGAATGTTATTTCTCTAATTAGGACCTAGGGGAATTCTTAGGTTAAGTTGATCATGGTGGGGTTTTGGATTACATTTTAGTATATTAGAATTTGGAATTTTTTTTAGATCCTTTTGGACTTATATGTAGGGGTGGGCAAACGGGTTGAGGAACCGCGGATTCAAACCGAATTGGACCGTTTTACTCCAAATGGTTCGGTTTTTATTTTAAAATTATGAAACGATTTTGTTCGATTCCGGAACCGTTCTTAAAAGGTTCGATTTCGGTTCCTAAATTTTTGTTTAAAACGGTTCGGTTCCGATCCGATAATTAAACAGTTAGATAATAAATTTAAAACCAGAGCCAGTCTCACAACAATGTCTATATGGTCGAGTGGTCAAGGAGGCAGACTTGAAATCTGTAGGGCTACGCCCGTGCAGGTTCGAAACCAGTTGATGTTTTCATTTTTTACTTTTTTTTCTTCATTTAACAGAAGCCATACATTTTGGTTTTTTGCATCTTCTATTGAAACTGAAAGACACCCGCACAAGCAATGGATTAGCCGCATTCCAAAGACATCCAACTTGCTCGTCGAATCAGGGGTGAACGTGCTTGATTGTTTGTAAAATGAGCTATGTATTGTTAAGATGTTATTAAGTTTGATTTCACTTTAAGAATTATATGTAACTTTGTCCTATTGAGATAGATAGATATCTATTAATGAATTGTTGTTTATCGAATTTGACATTTTCTATCTTTCACATGTTGTGTGAGATAAATGAGTTGTTGTTTATCAAATTTGACACTTCACTACTTGTGCAATTGTGCTAGGGTGGCCTAATATTGAAACATTCCACATCTAGTGGGGGAATAGAAATAATTTTTAGTTTATCACCAACTCTTACTCGCAGTGGGATGCATCTTCAAGATTGCATAATATTATATAGAAACCGTTTGGAACCGAACTGTTGTAAACGGTTCGAGTTAGGTTCGGTTCCAACGTTCAAAATGGAGAAATCGATCCGAATCAGAACCATTAAAATTTAAGCGGTTCGAATTAAGTTCCTCAAAATTTGGAACCGATCCGAACCGTGCCCACCCCTACCTATATGAGAAAACCTTTACACAGTCAAGAACGTGCATTACTAACCCTTATTCAACCCCTGGTGTCAACTTAAACACAGAGATAATTTATGCAATTTAAGCATTGAAAATTGTCACATTATCGCTCGCACATTTCATCAAAATTTCAACTCAAATATAGAAGAGTATCAACCAAACATTACATAAGACTTTGAAACATATTTCATCGATTGTTAGTTGAGCAAGCTTACACATTATTCCTGATACTATTCCACACGTACCCTCAAAATACCTCGTTCAATTAAGTTTGTGTTGAAGTTCACAAAAATCTAACAAAGCTTTGGATGACCCAAAGCATATTGATGTAGTCGAATTTTGTTCTCCTTGACCTTGACCTGCACAGGGAACACACGTGAGCCAAAGACCACCACTCACCAAATACCACCATTGTGGTGGTCGGTGGCACTCTGATGCTTAAGTTAGACAAGGCTTAAGAAATGTGTAATGTTGTAAATTGGGTTATGTAGGGTATCTTTGTTCACCAACCTTGTGTCCTATTTACAATGCGAGAGTCCTTGTTCGGCTAGGCCTTTGGTGGCGTAGTTTAGGAAAATATATCTTACTGGAAATCATTTCCTTTTTGTGAGTCGTCCATGTAGGAGAGTTTCCCTACACGACTCATGCTCCTAGATCTGCGGGAGATTCTTTCCCTGTGAAATGTTGTCCATGCAGGGGAGTTTTCATGCACGACTTATACTCTAGTATTTGTTTTTTAGTCAGAATCAATGTATCCCTGACATGCCCGTCCTAGGTAAATCCCCCAGATACTTGCCTTATTAGGTCTTACGGGTATTGGGCTTATTAGGGCGTTGCTGTTTAGGTCCATCCTCCTAGACCCTGCCTCGATGGGCTTTGTGTGGTCTGCGTTTTGCCAGATTGGGCGTGCAATTAGGCTCGCTTTGCTCTGTTGAAGAGATTGCCATCACATATATTGTCATCACGTGTACGGCGTGGATTAATGGACGGTTTGATGTATCATCACGTATATTTTATGTTTCTTGTACCTCGATATTCTATTAACCCGGTTTTTGTACCCCAATATTCTTATTGTCCATTTTCAAAACTATTATACCCATTAGGCACAAGTGATCAATTGTCACCCTAGTCATATTTAGTAAACCCATGTTTAGATTAAAGGCAATAAAAACACAAAAGATCAAAACATATCTTTTTTTTTACCACCCAAATGCCTCAACTCCTATCACCAAAAAGATGATATGAACTTTATCACCCAACAATCACGACGCTCGATAATATGTAAATTTTATCTCAGTAATGTTTTAGGAATAGATTATCTAGAATCACTTTAAACATAATTCCCTTAATCGTTTAGGATTTTTGTTAAGTCTGCAGTCAATCAAGGATTCTCTTCAGGCATCAATGGTTTTCCAGGGTTATGTCCAGGTTGTGAGTAATCAAGGGTTGTCTTCATGCTTTTTGAATTATTGCTCCAGGTTTTGATTACTCTTTTAGACTTCAATCAACCTCGTTAACAAAAAGGTTAAAATAATTAAACTAATCAAGGCTTATCTTCAATTGCGAAACTCCTTTGTTGGAATCTAAGCACAACAATTTGACGTTAGATTGTGGATCTTGAGGAAACCAATATGAAAATTTGATTGAGCTAGAACAATTCATAGTGAACTCCTAGAGAGGTGCAACATGGTTCCCAAACTTTATGGAATCAAGGAGATCTGGGTTTTAAGGGCTAGTTGTGCTTATCCCTATAATAAAAACCTAATTAGGATTTACCTCCAGAACATATCACTATTACAATTTTCCTCTCCCAGGACTAGCAGTTCACTCACGTTGATCGTCAAGTCACGAGCTGTTTTCTAATATCAATATTTAGATGACCAAAATACCGACAAATCTAAGGCTAGTATGAATGTTTTGTATCTTGTCAACCCACAACATTAATTATATCTCGAGGAAAATCCCACAGTTATTAAAAAAAAACACACACATTTTCTCCCCCAACCCATTCATGCCCACTTCTCTTCCTTTCTTCCTCTCTCTTGGTTGAATTTCTCTACCACAACTGCCTTCCTTTGCGTCTCCATGTTTCAGCTCCCAAATGCCTCAACTCCTATTACCAAAAAGATGATACGACTTTTATCACCCAACAAACATGACGCTCGATAATATGTAAATTTTACCTCATTAATGTTTTAGGGATAGATTATCTAGAATCACTTTAAGCATAATTCCTTAATCGTTTAGGGGTTTTGTTAAGTCTGCAATCAATCAAGGATTTTCTTCAGGCGTCAATGGTTTTCCAGGGTTTTGTCCAAGTTGTGAGTAATCAAGGGTTGTCTTCATGCTTTTTGAATTATTGCACCAAGTTTTGATTACTCTTGTTAGGCTTCAATCAGCCTCGTTAACAAAAAATTAAACTAATCGAGGCTTATCTTCAATTGTGAAACTCTTTTGTTGGAATCTAAGCACAACAATTTGACGTTAGATTGTTGATCTTGAGGAGACCAATATGAAAATTTGATTGAGCTAGAACAATTCATAGTAAACTCCTAGAGAGGTGCAACATGGTTCCCAAGCTTTATGGAATTAAGATCTGGTTTTTAAGGGTTAGTTGTGCTTATCCCTATAATAAAAACCTAATTAGGATTTACCTCCAAAACATATCACTATTACAATTTCCCTCTCCCAGGACTAGCAGTTCACTCACGTTGATCGTCAAGTCACGAGTTGTTTTCTAACATCAATATTTAGATGACCAAAATACAGACAAATCTAAGGCTAGTATGAATGTTTTGTATCTTGTCAACCCACAACATTAATTATATCTTGAGGAAAATCCCACAGTTATAAAAAAAACTCATTTTCTTCCCCAACCCATTCATGCCCACTTCTCTTCCTTTCTTCCTCTCTCTTGATTGAATTTCTCTACCACCACTGCCTTCCTTTGCGTATCCATGTTTCAGCTCCCCTCTGTACCTCCATCTTTTCTCTCACTATTTCAGCACCACTGCCTCGTTCAAATTGAAACCACCAACACCACCATCTTCCCCATCTTTCTATCAGACCACCCATTGCCATACCTCTTTTCTTTCCCTCCCTGCGACTCACCACCACCAACCACTGTCGGAAGGATCCCCACTTACCTCTTTGCAACTCGCTACCATCGGCCCCTAGACCCATTCCCCCTTTAATTTCCTCCTTGCAGTTTGATAGCACCCACCAATTAACCCCTCCCCCTCTTCCCTTTATCCAATTCGCCTCCAGCCACTGTCGACTGCCACCTCCTTATTTTTTCCCTCGTCACCACCCTCTATTGCTCCAATTTATACTACCTTCGTCTCTTCCACCAATTGAAGGGATGGTGGTTAGATTTGGAGGATTGAAGATGGTGGTGATTTAGTTATAGTGGATAGTAGGGGTGTTGGTGGTGATTTGGTTCAGAGTGAGAACTAATTAGAAGAGTGGGGATACAACCGTAGAGGTGATGGGTTTGTTGGTGTTTTGATTGATCTCAAATTTTACCGTAAGTACACAATTGTCTATGGGTTAGGAATTGACAAGTATGGGTCGAATCCCACAAGGAGAGTTTAATAGTAGTTGGAAAACTTGTTTTAAAATCAAACTTCGATAACCTTGTAAAATAAAGTGTTATTGATGAAAATATAAAATAAATGGAAGTGCATGAAATAAAATGCAAAGTAAAAGCTAAATGTGAGAGTCGGGGCTTTGGGTTTACCTTCATGAGTAGATGGCACCATTACGCCACTCTTAGATTAATTTTTTTCCAAATTCATTAAAGACGTCCTAAAGTAGATTCTCATCTCACCTTAGGATGGATAATATGAGATTATGAGCAAAATTGATTCAAGTTCCAGTTATATTAGTAACCTAAGTATCAAATATGGATTTAAAAACATAAAAGGAATTCACCAAGGTGAAATATCCAATATCTAATAAATCATAATGAAATTTAGAATAATAATATGTAGACCTTGTATTTAGGGACTTGTTAGAGAAATTGCAAGTATAGAAATTTATCTGATATTGAGCTTAAGAAGTAAAATAAGAAAACAGGAGTTGAATTTATATAATGAAACGCAAAACATTTAACTTGCCTCATAGGTTCATGACATAACCAAACTACAGACTAATCTAACTAAACATGTTTCTCTATTACATGAAAATAGAAAGAAACTAATTTAAAAGAGTCGTCTTGGAGCTATCCTCCCATGGGCTCACCGACACCATGGGATGTTAGTCAAACATGGTAAGTCCTAGGCCTTCACTCTACTTATTTCTTTCTAAACTCTATAACTACTTCTCTTTCAAAAGAGTTCTCCAAAGTGTGTCTCACGAACTTCAAGCGTGGGGTATTTATAGGTGAAAAAGGGTGAGACTATTACATGAATAATGTGAAGATGTGTAGGGATAATGGGGTGGTTTGTAGTTTGAACATGCAAATGGGTTTGATGAGATTATGAGAATTGTTTATAAATGGGAATAACAAAATGTGCATGTGAAAGCTAAAGTAAAATAAGGAAAAAATGTAAAAGTGATAAAGTAAGATAAGGAAAAGTGATTTAGATGTGAATTATGCAAATAGGGGAATGGGTAAAAATGTGATAATGGATATAGAGTTTGACTGAACACTTTTGAAATTGTAGAGATTTTTTTTTTATGATAAACTTGGCCATATGGATGTTCGAATCTTCATGATAATTTCCTTAGAGATCCGAATATTGTGGTATTTTGTGGGCTTGACATCATGAGTCTTGGGCTTGAAAAATCTTTAGTCTTTGATAATGCATGTACGAACTTCATGGTCTTTCTAGTTGTTGAACTTAGCCTTGTTGTGTCATTTTATGTATGATTTGAGATTCGTGTTTTAATTTCTACAAAATATACTAATTATACATAATGATATATTTTTATTAGATAATAGTAGTTAGCAATTGTATATTTAGTGGCATACAATGTTTCATTTATATGTTTATCATGGTTTGGTTCAAAGAGTGGAGTGGGGAAGAAGGGGATGTTAGGATTATTTTCCCCTCAAGATGAATTCATATGTTGAGGTCTTATTTTATGTTTTATTTACAAAATTTTCTCGAAACACATGGTAAATTATGGGGCTTACTTTAACTACTGTTTTTCTCAAGATACGTACTTATATCTTGAGATTCATTTGTGTTTTTGCTTAAAAGGAATTTGGGGGGACTCAAATAGTGATTTTTGTAAGGTAATCCTAATTAGCTAATTATTATTGGGGGATTAGTGCAATTAAACTGATTTAAAAAAAAATTGTGCATCCAAACTTTAGCGTTGTTTTTGCTTTGATGAGTTGAAAAAAAAAAATAATAAACAAAAATTTTAAGTGTCTCCAAAAGTAGCTTTTTTGCGGTTCCATTTTTTAGGTCATTTTGGGATTGTTCAAACTCATTCTGATCTAGCATGAGATGGGATCGGGATGGAGATTTTCAATCTAGTCCATCTCATCCCATCCCATATTTATTTATTTAATATTTATTATTATTAATTTTAATCAAACTACTCTTCTAAAGGAAAGTTTATAGTGTGTGAAAATAAAATCAAAACATCTATTGTTCGAAAATTTAGTTGTTTGATTTGATACTCTTTATTTAGGTAGAAACTTCAATTAGGATATTTTAGGTCAAATAGAACACATAAAAATTTATGTTTTTTCACATTTTATATTGGTTATAGGACAATTATTCTTGTAAAAAATAAAGGCAAATGATGGTTTTGATTAGTTTTGCACTATGAATTATGTAATTGGAGAACATTGCTCCTAATTGTATCTTGTATAAATGATATTTCAATTCTTGCGAAAATATGCAAGACGGATATATGGAAGGGCTCCTTCCATCTCTCATCATTCACTTGACAAACTTAATTCCATTGTAAGCCTCCACAAATTTTATATGACATTTAATATTTTTATTGATGATACACCAAACCGTCCTTTAATCTGCATCGTACACGTGTCATAATAATCTCGTCAACCAAGCAAAACAGGCTTGATCGCCCGCCCATTCTGGCAAAGCCCAGACAACACTAACCCACTTTGGCAAGGTCCAGGAGGTAGGACCCAAATTGCAACGCAATTAAGCCCTTGCGTCACATGGTTAAGCCCAATACTCGTAAGGCCTAATAAGGCAAGTACAGGGGGATCGACCTAAGGCAGGCAGACCAACAATACATTTGTTTCCACTAGAAAATAAATACCAGAGTATAAGTTGTGCATGGACATCACTCCAAACGGGAAGAATCTCTTACAGATCTAGGAGCACAAGTCGTGTAGGGCCTAAATTACGCCACCAAAGGCCTAATCGAATAAAGACCCTCGCATTATAAATAGGACACATGGTTGATGAACAAATGTATGCTACATAACTCAATTTACCGCTTTAAGTATTTCTCAAGTTTTTTCTGACTTTAGCATCAGAGTGTCATCGGCCATCACAATGGTGGTCATTGACTCACGTGTGTTTCTTGTGTAGGTTAAGAAGAGCAAGATTCGACTACATCAGTTATGATAAAAGTATATGTAGACAACTTTAACATTATTGGTGTGTGAATAGTGTGAGACAAAATTCTTTTTTAATTTTTTATTGGAGGACTATTTAGTACATACTCAGCTCGCCTTGTCCCGAACCCGTTTGGGATTGGACGAAATTGAAATGAGGTCTATCCCGTCCCAATCTCAAACGGAATAGATATGAGGTCCATGCCTTCCCATGCCCACCCCTAGAGCATAGTGAACTTTCAATAATGTGAGGAAAAAATGATGCTTATGCTAGAGGAAGGGATTAAAGCTTCGACCTTGTGAACAAAGTCTATCCAAAGTCCAAACCTTAGTAATGTTTTCGCTTTGATAGCTTGAGAACTGGATCGGTCATTTAAATACCAGATTTTTTGGGACCAAGCTGGATTTGGTGAGACCGGTTAACCGATGTCTCAGTTAACTGAAATTTCGGGTCAGTGTCAATCCAATCCCCATTTGTATCTCGAGCAAATTGTGATAGCTTTGACTACATATCTCGGTGCAAAATCAATGGATTAAAAACTCATCTTCTCCTCCAAACGCCACTTTCACTCTCAGCTGACCACCACCGACCCCTAAAATTGCCAACACCAACATCTTCCCCCAACCTCCCCATCTCCGACTAAAACCACTATCTTCCCCAACCTCCTAACGAACAACCTTCAACCTTCCCTTGAAAGCCCACCACCTTCAATTTTCCCTGTGGCGGCCTCGAACACCTCCCTCGTCATTTTAGTCCCATTCCTCACAGTTAACGCATCACATAGCGAGATCTTTGTACACAACTCCTCTGGAGACATATTGTATGAGCAATCGACATTCGTGAAAGTTTAAAGCACTTCCAACCCGCCTGTTTCTCCGAGCTTTTCTAAAATCAACATTGTGGGTTTCGAGTCCACTAGGGTGGCTTCTTGAACTCGTGACTTTTAGGACCTGGTTTTAGGCGAATCGAGGGTATTCACTGCTTGGATTACATGAAATCGAGATCGAGAGGTCGTTGAGTGGGAAACAGAGGAGGAAATACAATGGTTGTGAGAAGGGACCTTGAAGAGAGGCGGGAGCTTTGGGTGTTGGAGAGTGAAATTGGAGATGGGGGTGAAAAGGGATTTGGCGGAGGAGGTCACCATTAATGGAGGTTTTGAAAGATCGAAGATAGAAGAATCGAAGAGAGGATATACTTGATAAACCCCCATCCGCCACCCATCCAAATCGAGCCTCCACCTACTGCGCTCACCATGGCGACTTACTCTGGATTTATGGCTCCTAACGGCTGACCAACACATCCACGGTTTACCAACGCTATCAACGGCTGTATCTCCAACGACACCTAGGACTCACAACCCATTCCCGGGGGCAAAATAAAACGGATGGATACCAATAGATTTCTCAGGACCAAAGGCTATCAGTCAAGAAGATCAAGCAAGAAATGGAACATAGGAGATATACAGATAAATAGAATCCACATAATAGAACACCACATGCATAAAACAACAATAAAAAGAGACATAGATTTGAAGATCTATACTTTGTATTGTCCAAGAGAACGCCTTACCCACGTCTTACGGTGGTTTCAGTGGTTCAACCAAGTCCAATACGATCTTTTAAGTATAGTTTTTGTAGAAGAGAAGAAAACAGAGAAGTATCTATAAGAAAAGATGCTTATATATTAAGAAAATAAACTTAAAATACTACAGAGGAGACTTACTAGGATAGAGAAGCTCTACAAGAATGTACAAGAGCTGGAAGATAGAGGACGAACTTACAAAATAACTACTAAGGGTTACAATAATGATTTGGGGTTCTAAGAGAGTCTGTCCTTGCTCTGGGACTTCTGATATTTATTTATAGACTAGAAGAGATAAGGAGGGATAAGAGATAAGGCTCTTCATTCAGTGGAGGATGAGCTGTCTGCTTGTCCTTTGTGTGAGTGGAGGAGAACTGTTGAAGATGCTTCGACTGTTCACCTTTTGACTGTCGGCAGGTACTGTTGAAGATGTTTCGACTGTAGCTGCATTGATTGAGGGGACTGTAGCTTCACATGTATGCCTTTGGAAAAGAGAAATGATGCTTGTCGGGCTGTCTGGTGACTGTGGCCGAAAGCAAACTTGTTTTACTTGGTGCTGGCAGGTGCTGCCTTTGATCATAATAATGGACATTGGGTCCATCTACAAATCTTGAGGATCGAAGATGTTGTAGCAATCATCTTCATTGAGATCCACTGTTGGATCTTCTTCTTCTTCTTCGGTTTCATCTGAACAAATTTGAGACAGGGTCTCCATAAGCTGAGCTCTGGTTGGTTTTGCCATAATCTGCTTCATGATCTGTTGTTTCAGAAGCTTGGCACTTGATGAGGATTCTGGCGGAGGGCCAATATGGACTGGACTGGGTGGTGTAGAAGACACCTCTTTTTTGGAGAAGAAGGCAGTTACGCCTTCCTTGGTAACCTTGGAATGGTCAAACCTTTGCCACCATTTTACTTTAAAACGACGACAGATATAATAAGGCTTAACCTTTGAAAGGGTAATTGCTAAATCAAGTGGGGAACAAACATAATCCCAACACAAGATCCAAGCAAGATTGAAACGGATAAAGAACCAGGTTGATAAAACCTGTTGATCAATAGGAGCAGGAGGTTGGTACTTATCTTTGAAGACATTCCAACCTTCTTTCACTGGGACAGGAAGAATGTCAGGAACTGGACCGAAAGAACTCCACCATACATGTTGGAACCATAATGGTAGAAGCTTTTGATTGAATTTTTACAAAATAAAAAGAACCAAGAATGGCCACTTTGATGAGGACTAACGAAAAATGCTCGATGCCAAGCATTTATGTAATCCACATAATTATAAGAAGAAGGGGAATAGTTCTGGGAGAACTTCTTGTGGTAACGGGGAAGTTGTCCCCAATCTGCTTCAGTCAGAATCTTGAAAACCTGACACTTGGAAAAGGTGATCTTTGAATTAGAGTCACGATGGTGAGTGACTGCAATTGAATCAGAATCAACCAGGATGAATTCATAGAATTCTCTGGTTTTTTATTGATCTGCTTCTACAAACTGTTGGTCTGGAGAGAACAGATGATTGGAAATTGCCTGAGGGTCAGGGATCAGAGCATGAAGGCATGGTTCGATCATGCTGATGAAGTCTACATTAGACTTATTGACATAAACTAAAGGTGCCTGAGAGGGCTTTGGAAAGCTTGTCATAGACGAACTTGATTCTGTTGGTTTTCCTAAAGGGGTGAACCTTTGGGATAATTGGAGTGCATAAGAAAGAGGGGCCGGAGGCTGAGAAGCAGAAGGCTTCTTAGCATAACTGGCTTTGGTTTGAGGTTTTGCAGGGGTTCCCTGCTTGGGTGATGAGTTTTGAGAAGAACTCATCTTTGAAGAAACTCTCGAGAGAGGAAGTCTGCAAGAGAGTTATCTGCTCCCTTTATATACTTGATTTCGAAATCGAAAGCGGAAATCAAACCTTGCCATCTGGCGAAAATCTGTTTAGAAACCAAATTGAGTACATCTTTAGTTAAAATATCTTTTGTTGATTGGCAATCAACTTGCAATAAAAATCTTTGATTTGTTAAATCATCTTGAAATTTCATGATGCACAATATGATCGCTAAAACTTGTTTTTTGACCGTAGAATAATTCATCTGTGTAGAATTCCAAATACCAGAATGGTATCGGACCAATTGGACAGTAGAAGAATCAGGAAGACGCTGTTTGAGGATACCACCATACCCAAGGTTAGACGCATCAGTCTCTACAATCTTGAAAGCTTGGGGATCTGAAATTCCTAAACAGGGAAGACTCTTGACTTGACTTTTGACTTGGCGGACTATTTGCGAATGGGCTTCAGTCCATGGGCTTGGGTTTTTCTTAAGACGACTGTACAGTGGCTTAATTAAAACTCGGAGGCCTTTATAAAAATCTGCAACATAATTTAAAGATCCAAGGAATCTTTGCAATTGGGTTTTATCCCGAATTTCATCAGGAAATTTGTCTGCAAATTCAATTGTTCTAGAAATAGGGGTTACCATTCCATTGAAAATCTTGTGACCTAAAAATCTAACACTTGTTTGGAATAAATTTATTTTGGTAGGAGATAAAACCAATCCATTCTTTTTTATACAATTTTCAAATTGATATAAGTGTTTCCAGTGTGCTGAAATTGATTCAGAGAAGACCAGTATATCATCGATATACACAATTGTGAATTGAGAAAATTGAGATAGAATATCATTCATGATATTCTGGAACTCACTAGGAGCATTCTTGAGACCAAATGGCATTACATTCCATTCGTAATGGCCAAATGGGACATTGAAGGCAGTTTTATACCTATCTTTGGGATGAATCTGGATTTGCCAGAATCCAGACTTGAGATCGAACTTAGAAAATACACAAGCGTTGTGTAATCTCTTCAGGAGATCTCTTTGATGTGGGATTGGATATCTTATCCATTGAAGAACCTGATTTAAAGGTTTATAATTGATGACTAGACGAGGACTTCCTCTTTCAAGTTCTGCTGCTTTTCTGACATAGAAAGCTGCACAACTCCAAGGTGATTTGGATGGTCTAATAAGACGTTTGTCAATTAAACCTTTGATTTCTTCTTTGCAATATTCCATAAGCTCAAGATTCATTTGAATTGGTCGAGCTTTGGTGGGAATCTTGCGTTCATCAAATCCTGGTTCATAAGGAAGATGAACCACATGCTAGGATCTATACCAGAATGCATTTGGGAGGTTGGAACAAAGTTCCTCTTGTAAATGCTTTTGATATTGAATAACTTGAGATTGGAGTTTTGGATCAAGCAGTTGATCTGCAACTCTTTTATATTCAATTTCATTTTTTAGAAAGTTTAATTGTTGTTGTTTGCAAATTAAACGATTTAAAAATGATTTCTTTGTAACTTGATTAAGTTCATAAATTTCTGGTTTAAACAAAAATGGAAATTCAAGTTTCGTTCCTAAATAGGAAGTTTGAATTCCTTGTTTAGACACAGAAAATGAGGAAATTGCATTGATAAAGGGAGTTCCCAATATCATTGTCTGTTCCATATTTCTGACAAGGAGAAAATGTTGCTTAATGCAAATTTTATCTTTGCAGATATGGGCATTTGATAATTTAAAAAATATTTCCAAACGAGAATTGTCAGTTGTGTACAATTTCTGCGTTGTTTTTTGGAAATATTGTGAAGGAACAATTCCTTCTTTGATACAATTCATGTCAGCACCTGAATCAATCAAAGCAATGACAGAGATCAAAGTTTGACCTTTAATAAACAAATCAATAGCTACGAACCATTTCTGGATAGTAACTGTGTTTGGAATGATTTGTTTTTTATTGAGATTGTTTAAGAATTCAGCTTCTTCAGGTTTGGAAGATGAAGGGATATCTTCATGTTCATGTTCAGAAGGAGGCTGATAATTGAATTGATTGTCTTGTAAAGTTTGAATTTGGAAATTAACCAAATTTTGATTTTGTTTTAAGAAATTAATCTCATTCTTGATTGTATTAACTTCATATTGTAGGTCAGATAAACTAACAGGGGACGAAGTCAATCTTGATTGATGAAATCTATTTATGATTTCTTTGTGATCATAAAATGGTTTGACATTATCAATCATTGGACTGGGTTGAGTGATTGAAGATTTAATGTGTTGAAGATATTCAGTCTTTAAATTGGGATCATCAATTTTATCCACAAAATCTAGCAATATCTGAGATTGCTTAGAGTTGGATAACATATTAATTTTTTGTTTGGATTGACAATGGCAAGCACCAGCTGCACAATTGTCATCATGATCAGAAGAAGTGGATGAATCGGATGAATAATTGAGATTTCCTATTTGAAACTCATCATCAGAAGATTCACTTTCTGAATTAATTAAAGTTTGAAGAAACATTTGTTTCATTGGGTTTGGAATGTCCAGGGCTTGGACCTTTTGGGCCGTTCTACAGTTTCTCGCATAATGGCCTGGGGCTCCACATTTGTAGAAAATGGGCTTTGAAGTGGAATGTTTGTTGAAGGGCTTGGGCTTATGAGTCCCATGCCTTTTGGGCTTGCTATAATATTTCTCAATATGTTTAGCAGGTTTTGGGCCATAAGGCCTTTTGGACTTGAATTGTCGTGCAGGATGAGACCTGTACTTTTGTTTTGAAGTTAAAGGGCCAGGAGCTCGAAATTCTTCGAACCCGTATTGCTGGCAAAAATCACCTAATTCTTTAGGTCCATATATATGTTGTTTCTTAAGTTGTTTCTTTAACCTAAGATCATTGCAAATTTGTAATGCACAAGCATTAATAAATGCAATTAATTCACCAAAAGTTAATTGATCATAAGGAATATCTCCATTGAATTTATCTTGGAGTTTTCCTCTGACAGTCTCAGCAAATATTTCAGGAAGACCTGAGATGAACTTGCGTTTCCAGAAGGGATTAGCTGCATCAGTTTGCAACATGACACGTTTCATAAAGAGATCCTTATACCATCTAAAATGGCTAAGGGTCATACATTTATGAGTCATTAGCAAGTCTTTTGCTTTACCCTGATATTCATTAGGATTTCCTAAGAAATGCCTAAGAATTGTTTGAATAAGGGTAGGCACACAGTCAGGGATAAACTGTCCTTGATCTGTTTTCATTGGAAATCCATCGGGACCAATTTTCTTTGCATACATTATTTCTGTTTTTTCGACAGTGGATAAATAATTATCCCACCATCCTTTGATGAGGCCAGAAAATCCAGTAATAATAGAATTGGCAATATCATGATCATTTTTACCTTCTGAGCGATGGGTGCTAGCCATCATAACCATTTCTTGAGTAATTTCGAGAATGGAATCCTCAGAGATACCATCAATGTTCCAAATATATAGTTCTTTGGGTGAGAAAGAACCAAAAGTCTGAAGAGATTTCTCTTCATATTGCATATCTGGAAATGAGGGTCTTGGGTAAAAATTCCTTGAAACAGGCATTGGATTTTTCCATTTAGGAATCTTTGATGCTGTTTTAGCATGTCTAACAGGATTGATCTGGTACGGGATATAATTAAGTCTATCCAGTTCAGACATTGGATCAAAATCAGCACTTATATCAGAATCCATATCAGTTGGGAATGGATTTGATAAGGTGTTAATTGATAATCTTGAATCCAATTTCAAAGCTGCTAATTTAGCATCAATTTCTTTTAATAAAGATTTATTGCTTGAAGAAGAAAACGCATTTTGAGTAAGAGGTTCAGGAATTTGGAAGAAGACATTAGCTTTCTTTTGTTCCTGAATTTTACTCTGTTTTTCTTCACTTTGTTTCTTTTTTAATTCATTAGTCACAAGTTGATCTTGGACTAATTTGTCTCCTAATTCAGATAACAATAAATTAGTAAAGTTATTCTGTTGAATAAGTTTACCAACATTAGGAGTTTCATTCATAGGTTGGAATGGAACAACTAAATACTGATTATCTGATACTGAAAATTCTAAATTTGTTAAAGGAGGCAAAACTGCCCTACATGTTTTGTTTTCTGGAGTTTTCCAGACTTTGGGTACAACATTTAAAACATGAACCTTAGGAACATGCACATTGAAATACCAATCTAAGAAAGGTAAATTGGTTTTTAATGTTTCACAACATTCATAAAATTTCTTACTAAGTTCTTTTCTTTCAATTTCAGTTGTTTGAGATTGGAACTTAGTTCTTCTTTGATTGTTTTCTGGAGACAAGAAGTCTCCTTTGATTTGTTCTTTGTCTAACTTAAAAGGTGTAGACAAACATTGGACTCGAGGCAGAAATTCCATTTCTGACTGAGTTGGAGATTGATTCTCCTCTGGAGGTTCAGATGTAACCTCAATAGGAGGATTATAAATTGGTTGTGGAATTTGGGGAAAATTAGGATTTGTCCTAATATTTCTGAGATTGAGATGAGGGTAAGTTTCTGGAGTTGAAACTCTTGATTGTATTTGAGTCGGAGCGGTCTGAATGATGGTGATTCAGATCTGCGTCCTAATTGGAATTTTGAAGGATCAAGGTCAGTGATTCTGAGGTCACTGAACCTTAGTTCAACTGTCCCATCTGGTTTGGACAGGATCCTATCAATTTGACTAGGAGGAAGACTTCTGGGTATAGAAGCTCCTTCAATGATCCAGGTTTCTGGAAGGGTGACCTGATCCCATTGTATCGTTCTGGGTACGATAACATTGGTCTTCTGGTCATTAATTTCAAAAAGGATTGTGTGTCCTTTTTCATCAGAATGAAGAGCACGAGGGCTCAATTGAGTTTTCATTGCTCTGTATGTGATCTTGTAGATCAGAGCAAGGGGTTCAGATCCTTCAGCCATATCAAAGCCAGAGGTCTGAATATTGAGTGTGAGTGTCTCGAGGATATTTGGATCACAAAGAGACACAGAGAAGTTAGGGTAACAGTTGAAATAAACTGGACCCATTGAAAGTGAAGACTCTGCAATTCCAAGCAGAGAATCACTGAACTTGTCGTGTCTACAGTCGCGAAGAGCAACTAAGGCACAAGTGTCTAGTCCCAACCTGGTTAAAGGTTTTAGGGCTACTTGTATTAATCCTAAATGAATATATTTATATTTTTCCTTAATTAAGGAATTGATTGTTTGAAAATTAAGGAATTGATTGTTTGAAATGACAAAAGTTGTTTTGAATCTAAAGATTTATTGATCGGTACAGTTTGTTCAACTATACTGATTAAATCTATTGGTATCAGAGCCATCCGTTTTCTTTTGCCCCCGGGAATGGGTTGTGAGTCCTAGGTGTCGTTGGAGATACAGCCGTTGATAGCGTTGGTAAACCGTGGATGTGTTGGTCAGTCGTTAGGAGCCATAGATCCAGAGTAAGTCGCCATGGTGAGCGCAGAGGGTGATCTAGGTTAGGTGGTCCCACAGAGGTGTTCCAGCTGTAGGTGGTCCAGGCACAGTGTTCCCTTCCAAACCTCAAAGCAATTTTAAACGATGTCTTTTTTGTCAAGGCTTTCCAGAACTAATAGTTCTAGGTCAAGTTCTTCAACCAAAATGGAGGGTAGAATCCCTGATGTAGAACATGATTTGCAGAACTGGTCAATACCAGTAATTCCCCAAAAAAAGATTTATAAAATCACCCAGTCAATCTTGACAGGTGGGTTTCAAGAATTAAAACCGAGAATTTCAGTTCGAGCCGGTTTTAAGGACCTAGGATTAAAATGATATTTAAAAAACCAGGTCGGTCCAGTTTTTAGGTGTGAATTGCCCAGACGTAGAATTTAGGTTGGAGTCTTGGATCAATGCATGGCATTCAATGAAATGCACATGTGCAATTAATCAAATGAGCTGGGGTTAGGCTTTGAGTACTCGCTGGCAGCTGTTCTTATTTGACTCGAGTAATTTAATACATACATATAACATATAAGTTATACCTACTTTGATTACAAAAATAAATAAATTAATAAACACATTGTGATAATTCTTAACTCATTTTTCAACCCAATGTTTTATAGGGCTCGACTCAAACCCTACTCGATTAAATGATATATGAATAAAATGTCCTACTAATATATAGTAATAGGGGTCCATGCATCTTTCTTAGACTAAAAGCTAAGGAACCATGTATTATTGCATAGTTTGACTGATGAACATCAGATGAGAGATCCAATTTCTAACTACGAGTTGATCAATACATGCAACTTCCTGATTCATTGGAGTATATATAATGCATATTAATTAATTTATGCATGTGTGTTTGTGTTATAAAGCTAGGTAGGTAGCTAGATGATCTTTGGTTTTGTTTCCATATGTTTTGTTGTATACTTTGTATTTTTCTCATAACAGCATGCAAAACCCCATTTCATGCCCCAAAACAAGGACCTCGCATTCTATATTTTTATTCAAACTTAAACCATTTATCATGATTAGCAGGTTAATTAATAATGATGATCAATTCTGAAATTATCCACCATTTTATTATATGTTTTCAGAGGTGCTAATTCTGATAATAATGGTCAAGTTTCTCAATATGCATGCATTGGAAAATGTGGCTACATCCAACTCTCCTTATAGGCATTAGGGGTGGACGCGTTTTATGTGTGCAGATATTTAGTATTTTTTCATTTTAAAGAGTTATGTATAAGTTATAAATAATTAGAGGACTTCAAATAAATTTTTATATTAGGAGCTTGAGTATAATTAATCAATGTTTCAGATGTATTGATTTTGATAGTAAAAATATGAAATGTGAATAACAAAATGGAAAATAAAAAAATTAATTGTAATTTATAGATAATTAGGGAGTTTGAAATAAATTGTGTTAGGGACTTAGATATAATATATCAATGTTTAAGAGGGGCTGATTTGGATTGTAAAAATTATGAAATGTAAAATGCAAAATGGAAAAATATAAAAAGTTAGATGTAAAAGCCTATTGTTTATTTATAGATAATTGGAAGACTTCAAATAAATGATATTAGGGACTTATTTATAATTAATGAATATTGAGAGGCGGGGTTGAGTTTTTTTTTATAAATAATCTGAATTTTGGAGAACAAAAGTGTAAAATGTAAAAAATGTAATAGTGTTTTTTTGTTTAAAGACACAAACACCATTTGTCACTTTTATACTACCTTTTGATTTGATTTTGTAAATATTATAAAGTTGGGAAGACATTGTTGGAACCAGAAAATTAGGTTAAAAACAAATGTGTAATATATTTTAAAGTAAAAGACGAAAATACCCATAGCACTATTCATGGATCTGTTGGCTTAATATGTAATTATTAGTGAAAAAAAAAATAATTATTAGTGATAGGGAGGGCAAATTGGGAAATAAAATTTGAGTTGAAGAAACACATCTTCCCTGTTCATTTGGGAAAGGAGAGTTATAAAATTTAGATCTAGATTACTCAAGTTCTGTATTGAACCTGATCTAGTTAGCCCAAATTTGTCTTGGGTTGGTTAATTAATCGGGTTTATGATCAGATTGAACATCCTCATTTGTCTGTTATCCATGTACTGAGGACCGAACTCTCAATTTGTCGACACAAGTTGGACAGGTTTCTAGCATTATATAATTTACTTGATATATATGAATACACCAACAGATATATTGATCTAAATACATGGAAATTATACTATCTGACATCCCAATTGTAATTACTGATCTAATTCCATGATAGATAATACGTCGAGTGCAAATCCCAAGGTACCAAATCCAAGTTATTGTTGAGATAGATTGATCAGGATGGGTGATGTGTTTTGTTGGTGGGTAGAGGTTTCAAAGCTAGATGTGACAGTAGTGTTTGTGTATGAAAGAGAGAACCAAAGATAGAAGAAGATCACATAGCAAAATATGACTGGCTCCTACTAATTAAATTTTAAGAAGCTGCACTCTGATCCTCACTACTGTAAGTCAACAAGTCTTTACACAGAGAGGGAGATACGAACCTATTGAGTAAACGTAAAGATCAAGAGAAAAAATAACAATGCAGGAATATATATATATATATATATATATATATATATATATGATGAGTTTAATATACACAGTACTTCACTTTTTTGAAAAAAAAAAAAAAAAAAAATTTAGTGACATTCAATGAAATGTTGAGTTTTTCAATGTTATTGCAGTTAGTCTCTCTTTCTCTTCTTCTCTTGTGTCTACCAGTAGTGTATGTATGTGTGTATGTGCAGCTAGCATTCATTGATTCTTCCGTTCTTGTGTGTACGAGATGAGCTACTACTGCTCTACATCCTTGTTGTTTTGCATATATAGATCACTCTTTCCCTGTCCAACCATCAATTTCTATTACCACTACTGTAAGCATTAATTCTTAAAATTCTAGCCCCATTACCTACTACTCACTCTCCTTCTCGATCTGCATCTCTGCCCTATATACAGCCCCGCCATTAAACATGCACCATAGTAGTTAATGGGCACGCAGTTTTACACTTCATCTACCAAAGGTGAAAATGTCATTGAGCTTATATATATATAACAATTATTGGTTTTGGGCTGGGATTCAAACAAGTAATATATATATGATCATCATATTGTAATTATCATCTCATCATCATGATGGTCACCATCAACATCTCTTTCTTTGTTTCATCAGTTAAATCACTGATTCATCCTAGTATGAAAATCAATATTAAGAACTAATTTTTTCTGCCTTTTGTTTTCAATTAGAGGGAAAAAAAAGAAGAAGATCTACGTATGTAATTACAAATAGAGTAATCAAATTAATGTTTAAGATTGAATAAATGGAGCTAGCTAGATGAAACAAATGTGTGAAGATTACAAAAAAAACAAGCGATGGGTGGTGCAATGCAATAAAGAGGTTGGGCCCTGATGAAATGTAGTGGGATGTGCTTTTCCCCACCACAATGGATAAATGTGGTAAGCATCTCTGAAGAGTCTGTATTCAATTGACTGCCAAAGGAGGTGCATATTTTTAGCCAACCAGATCATAAAGATGGGCCAAAGTATCTTCTTCCCATTATTGTAATTCACAAGAAAAGACCCTATTGTAGGAATCAGGGAACTCAAGAGAACAGTGTGAAAAAGGATCATTGTTATTGAAAGTTATTATTAATATTGTTTATACTTTACGCAAATAGGCAAGGTAAGAAGAAAACAGAGAATCAATATAGCACAAGCCTATTTGAAGATGTACATTTAGTAATTATAGCTGCTAGCTAGGGTGTGTGGAAATCTAGGAAGCACGGATTCGCGGAAAAACCCTGACGAATCCATGAAAACGCGAGTCGGATACGGATACGCGTGCGATTCGCGTCGGATACGTATCCGACACGCGGTCGACGTATCGGTCAACTTGACCTGGTCAGGATACGGCATGGACACGGTCTGGACACGGTCCGGATACGGTCCGGACACGGTCAGGATTTGGTTGCTAAATTTTTTTTTTTTTTTTTCAGATCTTGATAAGATCGGACGGTTAAGATCACAAGCCCTAATATTAAAACCTAAATCTCGTTTTTTTGGTTTTGTTATTGGCTTATTGCTCAAACAGACAGAGAGGCGAGGAACTGAGGAGGCGAGGAACCGAGGAAGGAGGAGCCAGAGGAGGCGAGGAACCAGAGAGAAAGGAGGCGAGAAAGGAGGAACCGAGGAGGCGAGGAACTGAGGAAGAAAAGAAAGAACAAAGAAGGAAGAGGAAGAACCGAATAAGAGAAAGAAGGAAGGGAAGAAGAAGAAAGAGCTTACCTTGCTTAGAGGAGTCTGTCGGAGTCGGAAGCTCAGTCACTCTCACTGTTGCTTAGAAAGAGCTTACCAGGTTCGTCTCTCTCGCTCGACTCTCACTGTTGGTGTTTATTCTTCATTTCTTCTTGCTTTTTTTTTTTTTTTTGTGTTTTGTGTGTGATTCACTGATTATTAGGCTATTAGCTTATTTTTTGTGTGGGAAGAAGAAGAAAGAACTGTTTATTTTTTCCATCTGTTTTCCCTCTTCATTGGTACACCCTACACCTTCACAACATGATTTCGGTTTTCAAATAAACATATGCCCCTTGATTGAGTGAAACATTTTCAGTCTCCATCAACTCACACTGTATCTACTTTCTCTGTTTGTATCTCATGTAATGTTTGGTTTCAAATGGCATAGGAATTCGCATATAGATATTAGATATTGATATGATGTGCAGTGATGGAGTTTGGCCTTAAACTCACGATGAATGGGGTACCTTTACTATATTGTTTTATCAGGTGTTCCAAATCACTCACTCTATTAGTTATTTTTGGTTTGCAGAACACCCAGGCACATTCATCGGATGCATCACAGTTGATTCCACAACATAACTACAAGCTTGATGTTCATGCTATGAACACTCGGCATCCTGGAGAGGTATGCATCTGATTAGATGGCTTTGAAGTTTGAATTGTATTTTAGTATTGTGGTTACAAACTGCTAATCAATCCTTATTTGTCTACGAATGTATGCATGTTTCTTTGAATGTGGATAGTTTCCTCGCAAGAGGTTTTTACCACCTTAGTAAGAAAATAAAAATAAAAGAATCATTATTTTGAGGTTTGAGTTATCTTATGACATTATGTTAATAATTTTTTAATAAAATATAAAAATAAAAATAAGATTTGATTGACGTGTCGCCGAGTCCCCGAATCCTAGTTTTTTGAAAATTGCCGAGTCGCCGTGTCGTATCCGTATCCGATACGACACGCGTATCCGAGTCCGTGCATCCTAGGTGGAAATTGTCGTAGAGGTCCAACCATGCATGCATTTTAATTTTTTAAGAGCTCTATCTGTCAATGAACGAATGGGTTTATAGTGGGTCCAGACCTGATTTAGCAAGGAAGGTTTTGAGTCAAACCCAATTCGAAGCAAGTGTAGTATAGACATCTCAACTCAGATCCATTAACGTATACTAAGGAAGGTTCATGGTCTGGAGACAAACATAAATTATTTCTGGTTATAGATGACATTTTATTCTCCTTTTTTTGCTAATAGATAGACAATTTTTTTTTTCTCATTTATGTAGGGATCATACTCCTTATTCTCCTCCCTAAAGAAACTTATAATTCCCAACTGTGAGAAACATAATGAGAATGTAATACTTCTGTATTGAATGAGAATATTATTACATACAATCGAACAAACCCCAAGGAGTAATACCATAGTTCATGGTGGAATGCTAAGTACTTGGTATTCAACACATGGCGTGCCAGAGAATTTAGGCATTCAATATCCATCTGTGCATGGAATAAAAAAAATTCAAGTTTAGACAATCAAATATACTTTGATATTCACAGATCGGTGATTCTAAATGGTGAGGGAACGAGCGAGGAAACAGGCGGGGGAGGGGTGTGTGACCCTCCATCCCCCTCGAGATACGCGCCTGTGTGAATCTTGAGAGTGATGGAGGGTCACACCCCCCTCCCTCGCCGGTTTCCTCGCCGCCTAGCATCACTCTTCACAGATTGTGGTGATCTCATATACATACCAATCATGAAACTTGAATTTTAATTACAAGGTTCCAACCGGTTATTTTAATCATTGATGGTCTAAGACCAGATAAACTGGGATTTTGTGGTGACTTGGATACACATATTTGATATCATTGAGTTTGACTTAGAAACTTTGTCATGGTACATTGGCTGGCTGAGTGGATACTGGAAAAAAAGTCAAGGTGTAAAGATTTTATCTTACTATTCTATAATCCAAATCAGCAAAAAAATCTGAAAATTCAGGTTAACTCTTTAACTTTTTTCAATTAAAATTTTCTAGCTTCAATTAAAATAGTATTAAAGTAGAATCATAGCATGAAAGAGATTTATTGAGTAAAGTTGCTACTAAATGGTGTTTGACCATTCCCCTTAGGTTTGAATCCCATTCCCCATGCATGTTGATTAGTACCACAAAATTCAGCACTAAATGATATGTGATTTTCTCAATTACTGTTTAGGCTCCCTCGTGTGTGTACTTTAGATTTATAATGCTGAAAATTAAACTTTTTCTACGAGAGAAAAGCTTAAATGCTTACTTTATTATCATGTCATGCAGGTGCAGGAACTATAGGGAAAGATTGAAAGCCGTAAAATGAATTATGTCTATTTGAGCTTGTATCTTTATGGCAATTGAAGCAATGTGGTCTAGCTTGTATCTTTGCAAGGAAAGATAAGAAAGATAAAAAAGGATGGATGTTGAAGTTTATCCCAACGACAAACTACTAAAAATAGTGGAGAGAGGTAGGAGAGAATAACATAATGAAAGGTTCCAAAGTAGGGTCATCATCTCATCACACAAACCATGAAAAACAACCACCATCATCCCTCCTCCATTTGCCATTATTCATGGAAATCAACCCACGCGCGCGCGTAAAGATAACATCCTTTTTGAACCCCCTAATATCACTACCACCTTAACAAAATTTGCTAATCATATTTGTCTCTCTATAACCCCCCAAAACATCAAATTTTTTTTGTGTGTTTTTTTAACTAATTAAATTTTGTGAATTCCATCAAAGAACATTAAGAGTAGCTAGATATGTGATTTTCTTTCTGGTGGTCGTTTTAGGACAGCTAGGTTAGGATAACAGACAACAAATCATGAATTATTTTTCCTAATATCATAAAGATAAATTCAAGTAAACAAATTAAAGAAAAATAAAAGGAGTTGTGAAAGAAATAAAAGGGTATTTGAAGGACTCAACAGATCATTAGAGAATTGTTGTGGAGGATAGGTTAAGCTTGTAATTTGTTTAAGAATTTGGGTTTTGACATCTTTATGGTATCTTGACATTCCTTGATATAGAAATGTTTCTTTTTGTTTTTTGTTTCATTTTCTTTTTTTAATAAATATCTTCGTATTTGACCAAAAAAAAAATAATTTAATTAATTAAAATTGAAGATGGAAAAGGTGATGGGAATTAAGAGCAAGGTGGTCAAAAGTCTCGTAGAGATAACATAAATACAAGAGCAATTAATGGAGGATTCAAGGGACTGTTTTGTGGGCGTGCGTAACCATGTGACCCCCCTTCCCTTGTATTACTAAATAATATTTGACCAAGATCAAGGAGCTCATAATAATTCAATAAAAAATCAAGGAGGAAATCAGTATGAGCTAAGAATCTAGGGCCAACTCTTAATTACACCAAAGGAAACCAACAACTACTATTGGAACTTACTCTGATCATCCTCTCTAGCTCCAAGTCTCTCCCTCTCTCTCCTATTTATTTCATTGACAACAACACATATCCTACTGCATACCCCCATATCAGCTTGTACTGCTCCTTCCTACATACATCTCTTCATCATTTCTTCTCTTCATTTCCCTATTCTACCTTGTTGTTCATGGCCATTCATATGGCCAAATGGGAGAAGTTTGTGGTGTTGATGGTGGTGGTGCTCACAACTATAAGAGTGGGTGCAACAACAAAAGAAGAAGCAGACAGGATAGTTGCACTTCCAGGGCAGCCAAAAGTCTCTTTTCAGCAATTCTCTGGCTATGTTACTGTCAACAAATTGGCTGGGAGAGCTCTGTTCTATTGGCTCACTGAGGCTGTTCATGACCCATTGTCCAAACCCTTGGTCATTTGGCTTAATGGAGGTGAGTGATCACTCTCATCTTAAAATGGGGTTTTTCATTTTTCATTTTTCATTCTACAACACCCCATTTTGTTATTTGTACATGTGACTGTGTTAGTAGAAACCTGAAATAAAGAACATATCAATATATGTTGTACGTTAGAAATTAGAGTTTCGAGAGTACAAAACACACAGTACTTTTAAATAAAATGCTGAGGGAAATTGTTTTTGGATCAAATGATGTTATTTTGCCAACATTATGATGATTCATATGATGGAGATGAAGAGAACATGTTAGTTAAACTTTCTCACTCTGTTTTTGTAATAAAGATGTTAACAGAGAGAGCCGTAGAGAAATAAATGAAGGGAAAGCAACACAAAATAATATTTATTTATTTAATCGAAAATACTAGGAAATTAATTAGGTTTTTACAAATAGGGCGGTGTGGCATGATTAGGAAGGATAATGAAATCCTCGAGATACATGTAAGCATTTCCATGTAATGCCATGTCACCCTGGCCGGCTGCACAACCTTGAGAAAAACCTGGTTCTCCCTAACAAAACTCTTATTTAATTAGCGAAAATACTAAAAAATCAGGTTCTTACAATCAGAGTAATATGGCCTAATCTTGAAAGAAGAGTAAAATTTCCAAAGTCTTTATGTATATCTAAAGATTGTAAAAAAAAACTTCCTCTAATGATAACATAACATCCTAGTTGCATAGCCTAATTGCAACTACAACTAGCCTCATGACTCTTTAATTAGTGATTGAATTGAATTTTTGTTAGCTAGTTTGGCAAGTGCTGTTTACTTACTTGCTCTGCATATTTAATGGAGGACAAATCAATCAAGGCTTTGAGTAGTACCCAGATATTGGAGTTAGGGCCCACCAACCTAAGTGAGTGAGTGATCCATATAGTTAAGCTCAAGGTCCTCCATGTTCTCAAACCTCTTGACATGGACCCTCATCCAAATGATTTTCTATTGGCCCTCCCAATCAGTACACTGGCCCCCCCTCCCAAAGTGTTCGGCAATTTCTGTCCTCTTATGTTAAATTGGTTTAATTAGTCATATACTATTGAGATAAAACCACAATTTTTTTGGAGCAATTATTTAGTTATTTATTTGTTTATTTCAGGTCCTGGTTGTTCATCGATTGCATATGGTGCATCGGAGGAGATAGGCCCATTTAGGTTAAACAAAACTGGATCAGGTTTACACTTAAACAAGTTTTCCTGGAACACCATTTCAAACCTTCTCTTCCTCGAAACACCTGCTGGCGTTGGCTTCTCTTACACAAACACATCCTCTGATCTCTTTGACACCGGGGATGAACGCACTGGTAACTTTTATTTATTTAATCCTTGTAAAGCTATGTTAGTTTGGACCCAATTATGCATTTTTGATTTATTTTTATTTTTTTCTTTGGTGTATTATTGGTAAATAACAGTGGTCTAATAATGGTTTGTGTGATTCAGCCAAGGACTCCCTGAAATTCATTATTAAGTGGTTGGGACGCTTCCCTCGCTACAAACATCGTGAAATCTACTTGACAGGAGAGAGCTATGCAGGGCATTACGTCCCTCAGTTGGCCCGAGCAATTATGATTCACAACACCAAGTCTAAGCACCGTATAAATCTAAAAGGAATAATGGTAAACTACATTTTCTGTTTTCTTGCATTTATTTCTTTAGGTTGCCATTGGACCTCTAATTGGTTTCCTAATTTGATTTGGAAATCAACATACACCTTTAATTTTAATTGTTTTGAGATGATGTATATTTAACAACTAATTTGAAATGTTGTTTAGGTTGGTAATGCTGTGACCGATAACTACTATGACAACCTTGGTACGGTAACTTACTGGTGGAGCCATGCGATGATCTCCGATAAGACTTACAAGCAACTCATTAACACATGTGATTTTCGCCAGCAAAAGAACTCAATCGAATGTGAAACATTATATTCATATGCTATGGATCAAGAATTTGGGAATATTGATCAGTACAACATATATGCACCACCATGCAACAAATCAGATGGCAGTAGATCTACCCAACAAACCCTTCATTTGCCTCATCGACCCCATCGGAAGGTGTTATATGTTGTGCATTTTTTTATTTTTAATTTTTTTATCTTCGCTTTGTTTTTACTTAATTTTCCCTTTGCCGCAGACTTTCAGGCAAATTTCAGGATATGATCCATGTACTGAAAAATATGCTGAGATCTATTACAATAGAGCTGATGTGCAGAAAGCACTTCATGCCAACTTCACTAAAATTTCTTATAAGTGGACTGCCTGCAGGTGAATAGCTACTCTTCAAATGCAGTTAAATCGACTATATATATAATTCTGTTTTAACTACTTATTCACATATTTTTATTTGCAGTGAAACTCTGAACCGAAATTGGAATGATACAGCTATATCAGTTCTACCTATTTACAGAGAGATGATAGCTGCTGGTTTGAGGATCTGGGTGTTCAGGTTGTTTTTTTTTCTGTTATATTAAAATTTTACATTTTTTGATCATATTATTCGAATTATACGGGACTAATTTATACTCCTGTTACAGCGGTGATGTGGATTCAGTCGTCCCAGTTACTGCCACTAGATTTTCCCTTGGACAGTTGAAATTAGCCACCAAAGTACCATGGTATCCATGGTATGTCAAAAAACAGGTCAGCAAATGAATCTCTCCATTATCTTCTTCGAATTTCATCTATAACTAAACTTCTACTTAATAATTAGTTAGTTTATAGTTATCTAAAGTTAAAAAAATTGATTAGGTGGGAGGGTGGACAGAGGTTTATGAAGGAATAACATTTGCAACAGTAAGAGGTGCAGGGCATGAAGTTCCTTTATTCAAACCAAGAGTAGCTTTTCAACTTTTCAAGTCATTCTTGTATGGACAGCCACTACCAAAGTCATCCTAGAACAAAAGGATGCTAATTTTAGAAGTTTTAAGGTGTTTTTCCTTGATCTAGACAAAGAATATGCCATTTTTATTCACATAGGAAAGCAAGAATTAGCAGATAGAAATGAAAAGGGGGTGCAGGATTACTTTGTGTGTTGTAGTTAGATTAAAGAAGAGTGATATATATGCAGCAAGTGATGTAATTTGATTTGGATCTTAATTGGGAGTGGAAAATAAGAAAAAGGGTATGGGTCTTCAAGGTTTTCTCATTTTTATTGCTACACTTTCTTTGTGTTTCTATTTTAATAGTAACCCGAATTCATTGAAAAACAACAACGGCAATGGTCTTTAGCTAGATCATCATGAGCAGCTGATTAGCCAGCCTCCCTAGGAACATAAACTTACTATTCATGTCTTAGAAATTGGAAATATGTAACTCTCACTGCGCCAACTTAAATGGTCCTTTCCGTCTTGGATTGCCTTAACAAATCGGGCAGTCTACCAAATTTTGGTGTTTGTCCACCCCTTATTGTGTTCAAAACTGCGGTTAGACTCCAAAATGTTGTAACAATTTAACACTTTGTCAGAGTGAAAGTAGATTTTTAATGTTACCATAGAAGTTTTTCTGAATTATGCCTCCCTTTCGGAATAATGCAAGTACTCCAAGTAAAATGGTGAAATATTGTACTTCTATTTCTTCTTCATCCACAAAAGCATAAGAGCTAGCTTAACAATGGTTGGAGTTGGGGCAGAGCAGCCAGGCTAAGCCAATGCCCCCATCAAGTAAGGAGGAAGAGTCACTAAGGTTTATAAGGAAGTGATCCACTCCCTAATAGCAACGAGAAGACAATATCGTTGCTATGTATAGCGACGACTTCTTCTTGCTTGACATTATTTGAGTTTGCCCAACCAAATCAAGAGATCCTCGACCAAGCCTAACCTGGGCTCAACTCCATAGATTAAGTAAGTTTTAATCTTGTTAGTTGGAATGCTTTTAATTAATTTTCCTTTTGAAATACAAGGCCGACAAGTAAACATGTGTCATATATTTGATCAAATGCTAAGATAAAGGCACAGAGGTTGAATTACAAAAGCATATGAAGTAGTGCAGAAAGCATGCCAGCAGCAGTTGAGTGATGCATACAATATCATTTTTATTTGAAAAAATAAAAATAAAAATATCTTTTTAGTCAGAAATTCTAAATGGCGAGGAAACCAGCGAGGAAATGAGCGAGGGAGGGGCAACCCTTCATCCCCTTTGGGATGCGTGTAGGGGATGGAAAGCACACATCCCAAGGGGGATGAAGGGTTGCCCCTCCCTCCCTCGCTCGTTTCCTCGCCATTTAGACCGACTCCTTTTTAGTTGAGTGATGCAGCTGAAATTTTTATTTCAAAAAATAAAAATAAAACTTCTTTTTTGTTGAAGAGAAGAAGACTGAGTCAAGAGAAGACCCAATCTCTTCTCCCACGTCCCCCAGATTTTTTTCTAATACTCTCCGCGATTTCTGCCACCATTACAGGGATTTTTCTCTCAAAACCGATCCTCTCTTAGCCTATAAATACAAACGGAATTTGGGTTAATTTAGTATCCCGAAATACATTTTCATATTCAGTCTTTCAATTCAAAGAGTTTTTGCTTTAGAGAAAAACGTCCAGAGTTCTATTTTTAAATATTGTTGTTTACCTTCCAGAGTTTTGGTTTTAGTATATTTCAGAGAATTCTTTATTCATTGATTTCGTGATTTCGAGCAATAGAAAATTAAGGGTGAATAGAATTTCGTTCGTCAAACAGTGCATGTGATTGAACGAGACAGATACAGAATTCTGGGTTGTTTTATCCTAGGGACGACGGGGCTTTCAAACTGCTTGCACAATTTTGGGCAGAGCCGCGAAACATCTTAAAGAGAACGACCTAGTCCGCGACTAAACCCAAGAAAATTGGTAAATTCGTTCCTATCTTTTAAATTGCAGCATTTATATTTCCAACATTTTTAAGACACTACATATCTGCCATATCTACTATTACTGAACTTGCTGCTAAGAACCTAAACAAACCCTTTCGTTTTGAGGGTCAACATTTTAAAAGATGGAGAAAAAAAATGTTTTTCTTAACTATGCAAAAAGTTGCTTATATCTGCAATGCTGAAAAACCCGAATTGCCTACTGAACCTAATGAAACCAGCACTAAGGAATTAGATTGCTGGATAAAAAATGATTTCTTGTGTAAGAAATTTATTTTGAATGGTCTGTCTGATGAACTGTATGATTATTACTGTTCTGAAAAAACTGCTAAGGATATTTGGGAAGCCCTTAGGAACAAATATGAAACTGAAGAGGCTGGCACAAAGAAATATGTCATCAGTCGTTATCTGAAATACCAAATGACTGATGATAAGTCTGTGGAAACCCAATCTCACGAGCTACAAAAAATTTCTCATGAAATCATATCTGAAGGCATGACCTTAGATGAACAATTTCAAGTAGCTGTTGTGATAGATAAATTGCCCCATAGCTGGAAAGACTTTAAGAATGCACTTAGGCATAAAACCAAAGAGTTCTATCTAGAAAGTCTGATTACCCGACTTCGAATTGAGGAGGAAGCCCGGAAACAAGATCAGAAAGATGAAATTCTGATTATTTCTAACCCGAAGAAATCCACCCATGTGGCTCTGAAACCCGGTGGAAAGACTATGAAAAATCAGAGTCACAATAAAAACCGAAACAATCATAATCGGAACCATCAGAACCGAAACAACCATAACCGCAACCAACAAAATCAGAATCCTCCGCGAAATCAGAATGGACAAAAACACCCCTCAAGAAATGAATCAGCACAGTTCCTATGTTATACCTGTGGTAGGCCAGGGCTTATGGCCAGGAACTACCTAAATGAATCTCGTCCTGCTCCGCAGGCGAACCTAACCAAAGACCAACTTATTACCATGATCTCTGAGATCAACTTTGTTAGTGGATCCGAGGGATGGTGGGTTGACACTGGTGCTTCTCGACATGTCTGCTATGATCGAGAAATGTTCAAGTCCTATTCTGAAGCTGAAGACAAGAAAGTGTTGTTGGGTGATTCTCACTCCACTATCGTTGCTGGAACTGGAGAAGTAGAGCTGAAGTTTTCCTCTAGAAAGACTGTCATCCTGAAGATGTCCTGCATACTCCAGAGATAAGGAAAAACTTAGTTTCTTGTTACCTTTTGAACAAGGCTTGGTTTACTCAAATAATAGGGGCTGATTTGTATACCATCACTAAGAATATTGTATTTGCACTACAAAAAAACTATATTTTAGCGATGGTGGGCAAAGGTATTTTGCGACGGTTATAACCGTCGCTACATAATACTCTGACGGTTGGACAACCGCCGCTAATAAAGGCGTCACTGGGGTATTCAGCGACGATTTTCAGCAATCGCTGGCATAACCGTCGCTATATACAAACCGTCGTTGAATACCATATAATGACGGTTGCAACGGTCGGCAAAATCTGATGAACTGTACATTTTTTTGCGATGGTTATTAACCGCCACTAAAATTCATGAACACACAGACGGTTATAACCGCCGCTAATTCTCTTTGATTTTTTTTTTTTACCAAAAAACCCACATTTTTCAACCTGTAGTGTTTTCTTTTCATAGAGTGAAGATAATCTATCCAACATGTGCACAACTTCTAAACTCAAATAAAAAATCAAATATAAATGACACTAAACTTTGATACCATCATCACACATTAAAAGGGACCTTAATTTCATTTCAAAATCAATATTACATGGTCTAGAGAAAACTACAAATTAAATTGTTACATATTTTCAATGTTCACATCTAACAACCAAAACCGAAATTGTACAATGGTTGATTAGTTAGCTTAAAAGAAACTGAATTACGAAATGCTCCACAAGCTTTGGTGCTCATCATTGATCATATTCTCCTTGCAATGGGGAATCACAAAAAAAATATGAGAATATTTCACCACAAAACCAAAACAAAGGAATTCAAGAACAATGAATTGAAAATAAAATCATATTTCAATCAGAACGGACCACAATCTGCCAATTCCCCATCTCTTCCAGCTCGACCTGCTTCTTGGTAATATGCTTCCAAGCTCTGAAACAACAAAAAAAAAAAAAAATAACAGGAGATGCACAATAACAGTTTAAAAAATAAAGCACATTAGAGATATATATGGGACACACAGTAATGAGGGAATGCCACCTAGAAATGAGGGCATGATTTGATCTTTCCAACGATTATAAAATTTGCACAAACAGTGAAAAGTTAAAACAAGATGAACAGATACCAAAATATTGTAGCATGTAGAGTACAACCAAAATTTGGACAAGTGAATATCTTTTAAGACAGAATTCAGAGATACTTAAGCCAAGAAATACACTTGTGGCCAACCATAATGATAATTCTTCGGACATTCGATTTGTCAATTCCCATTCCAAAAGCAATTGTGGCAACAACAACCTGGAGAAAGAATATGAATACGCATCTTAAAAGAAAGTCATTTTTTTACAGACCAACAAAGGAAAGCCCATACTTTAAACTAAAGTCATTGCCGATCCTATCATGCCTTTTAGTTGAGTAACCCTGTATATATCAGAATGCAGTTCTCAAATTTTCTGTTGTTCACATGACAATATACAACTTCGTACCTGTAAAGCATTTTCATGGAACTCCTTGTGAACCTGTCTCAGATGCATTTTTGGCAACTGAAAAATGCGGTGCACAGGTTAGTTATTTTTAACGCTATACACAGGTTACGCAAATTTTCAAACAAGGAGAAATATGAATGAAAGAGAGACGTATAAATTTGTAGAAAATACCTTTGCATTATAAGCAGCATCCTTTACACCAGAATTGCATAGATACTTTGCCAATTGTAAGGTTTCTTTTATAGTAGGAACATAAATAATAGTTGGTCCATTTCCTGGAGGCCCTTTTAGAAGTTTAAGTCTTTCTCCAGGTTTGCTCGGCATACCAACTGACTCAGATGGCCCACACGCATCTTCATTCTCAGCAGAAGAACGACCACAGAACTCAGCACAGGGAACTGAAAAGGATATGTAAAATGGCTAGCTAGTTAGCTTAAAAGAAACTGAAGTACGAAATGCTCCACAAGCTTCGGTGCTCATCACTGATCATGCTCTCCCTGCATTGGGGAATCACAAAAAAGTATGAGAACATTTCACCACAAAACCAAAACAAAGGAATCTAAGAATCAAGAGCATGCACTTGTAGACATTATACTCACCAAAACAATGTGATCTTTGTATTCATTAATTGTGTGACAGGACATAATAGTGTACCTAGAAAGGAAGTCAAACCAACAATCATCAAGGCCCATTTCTCAACAGGTGGAGTTCTACATGAAGGAACATGTTAAAACACTAATTCTTACCAAAGCTTGGTTATATGTGCTTTGTCCGACACCAATTGCAAATACTCCCACCCTGTCAAATTTTTTTTAGCATTTCACTTTAGGGGTATTTGCCTATTCTTTTTAGGAAATATATTTAAACTTCAAGGATACCAAAGATTGTTCCAACATACATAATAACGTCCTTGAAAAGGGAACTACAACAACTACATCACTTGTGAAAAGAATGCAGGGTATTGAGATGCTTTCAATAGATTGTTCAACGTTTATACCAATGCCAAAAACAACAAAAACAAGATGGTATCAATAAACAAAAATTATCAGAGAGATGGAGAGCAAAAAATAGACAATCGCATGTCAAGTACCTTGTCTTTGCAAATTTAGATTCAACAGCTAGAGACCTGTCAGTCTTCAAAGAGATTAGGATACTCTTCAGGATCAGCCAAAGATTCTGGAGCTTTCTGGCTGACCTGTAAGAAGAATCATGAATCCAAGACGAGTATCTCATAAGTCAAACTGAACCGGAATTGCAAAGAAGCATTCACTTATTACAAATTTAACTAACAAGAACAGAAAATGAACAACTAAGATTAAAGACTAAGAAACAAATATGAAAAGAGTAAGCAACGTTATTAAGGTCTCTTCTCCACAATGCTACTATCTCATAAACCTTGCTAGGAAGATAGGAACGCGCCATCAATGCGGCCTCGGGTATCCGGTTACTGCATGATCACTCCTCTGCCATCTCTAATTGCACCAAAAATGTTTGTTTTAAGTCAAATATCAGGCTTAGCTTCTATTAACTGAACCTGAAACTACAAATTGTCGGGGGGATCGAAGAAAGTTGAAATTGCCCGCGGAGGGGGTGGTGGGGAGGGGGATGGGGATGGGATGGGGATTGAAACAGGTAGAAAGAACATTCTAGGCATTATCTGCGATCTGTTATTAGTATTACTGTTTTTATAACCTTTTCAGTCATTTCCTTTCTGTTTCATTTTACTAATAGTTGTTCACCAGCAATAATAAGAATCGTTTGGAAAATGTAACTTTCCTGTAGACATGGCTAACTCTCCCAACTGCTTCCACTTGGAATCACTTTGTACCTCTGAAGCTACTATAGAGAAAGAACTTTCAATTTTAAACATGAAACTCTCGATACAATTAAAAGTTTTAAAAAAAAAAAAACGATTATGGAAAGGAACTTTCCACCTATGACAATTAAGAAACTATTTGGCATTTTTAAGGATGGCCAATGATTTTGATCATCCACAAAAGATCTTACCTTGGCAACATCTAGTTTGCCAAGCTGCATAGCTAAATCAAATCTATAATTGGGGTCTGTAGCTACTTTGGGATCCTTGATGTGGTCGTATCCCGAAATAACAACACTTGTTTAGATCCATTTCACTTTAGTCAAACTCTCTCCTCTCTTATTTCAAATCAACCACTTTTCATTTTCATATGTTTTTTTTTTTTTTTTTTGCTTTGGGTAAGGAAGTTTAATATAATTAGGTTTCACTATTACTAAACCAACACACAACTCTACAAAGCAAAGACAAATCTACATGGTTAATGCTAGCAAGATAGATAAAACTCAAAAGCTGGAGTATACACAAAATATACGCAACCAATACCCAAAAAGCAATAAAGCACCTTAACACAAAATTTGTCTGCAATTCCGTAGCCTGCATTATAAACCGAAAAGAGAATAGTGAGTAGAATGGTGAAAACGTAACCATAGACAAGCCAAAAAATGACAGGAACTCTATATGTAATTATCTCTAATCTCTTCTCCCAGTCTGCTCCATATATATTCCCTAAAACAGGTCCATCCTTGAGAAGGAACTATGGCATCTCTCTGATGAAATCAACAAGACTGCAAAACATGGACAAGTAACGATCAATCGCTTAATATAAGCATCAAATTCACTGATTAAACTAAGATTTGGAGGGAAAATTCATACTTCAGTTTTGAGGCCTTCATGATCTGGCATAAATTGAATTCACTTTGTTCACCCTCCTAACTTCCATTCTTCATATTCCCCTCACTTAATCTCCTCACCAAATAAACAATAAACCCAAAATTAACAATTCCATCAATTCAAAAAACACAAACCCTAACTGAAAAACATCACAAAAAAAGGAATATCAGTGAACTTGAACTGAAAAACATTAGGTTTCCTTGAACAACCTCATCATTTGTTCGAAGAGGTTCTCATCAAGCGCCAAACCAGTCTGAAACCAGATCTCAGTCTCAGTACGATCAAGAAACAAATACGGAAATAAAAAATCAAAGAAACAAAAAGGTTTTACCTTGCAGAGCTCTACAAATCGAGTTTCGATGGCTTCACCGTCTACACACTGAGGATTTCTCATCGAAACTGACGGTCTCTCCTCTTCCATCTTTGTCACAAAGAGTTCAAAATTGTTCAAAAATCAACCAAAACTAAGCTGATCTAACACCGTTAATCGAGAAAATAATCAAATATAAATTTCACTGAAATCAAACCTGTCAAACAAAGAAACAGATTTGGAACTCTCAAACTCCAAGAACTTGGACAATTCTCGGTGATAATGTTCGATTCTAACCGTTTCAGATCCAACGATTAAAGGGAAAAAACCCTAACTTTTTGGGAGAATTGAACGAACAAATCGACTTCTTGGATGAAAATGGAACGAGGGTTTTGAGAGGTTTCAAACCCTTCTTTTTTCTTTTGTTTAGATCGACAAAAGGGAAGAAGAAACCCTAACCAGGATGCTATTTGCACCCATTTGGGATGTTATTTGCACCAAAGAAAAAAAACCGTATCCCGACAGTTAAAACCGTCGCCAATTAACAATAATCGTCGTTACATAATATTATCATGCGGCAGTTGAATAACCGTCGTTGAATAAAGTATTTAGCGACTTGTTTTCCTAACCGTCGCTAAATACCTGCCACTAAATTGACTATTTCTTGTAGTGTTGTGGGGAAAGGGTATGTCACTGATGGTATGTTTAAATTGAATGTTGATGCTAATAAAATTTCTAGTTCTGCTTACATGTTGTGTTCTTTTAATATTTGGCATGCTAGACTCTGTCATGTTAATAATCGAATAATTAAAAACATGAGTAACTTAAGACTAATTTCGAAATTGTCCTTAAATGACTTTGAAAAATGCAACTATTGTAGCCAAGCTAAAATAACTAAAACACCACATAAATCTGTTGTTAGAGAATCTGAACCCTTAGATTTAATACACTCAGATATATGTGAACTTGATGGTGTTTTGATTAGAAATGAAAAACGTTATTTTATTACGTTTATTGATGATTGCTCCAATTATACCTTTGTCTATCTAATGAAAAATAAAAGTGAAGCATTTGACATGTTCAAAATATTTTTAACGGAAGTTGAAAATCAGTTTAATAGAAAAATAAAGAGGCTTAGGAGTGATAGAGGCACTGAATATGACAGCAGTGATTTCATAGAGTTTTATAATTCTCATGGAATTATTCATGAAAAAACTGCACCGTACTCTCCTGAGATGAATGGCAAAGCTGAAAGGAAAAATAGAACTCTTACTGAGTTAGTAGTTGTCATTCTACTTAACTCCGGTGCTGCATCACACTAGTGGGGAGAGGCTATTTTGACGGTTTGTTACGTGCTAAATAGAGTCCCTAAACCGAAAAGTAAAACTTCTCCTTATGAGATTTTGAAAAATAGACAACCAAACTTGTCATATTTCAAAACTTGGGGTTGTTTAGCTTATGTTAGAATTCATGATCCTAAAAAGAACAAGCTTGCCAGTAGGGCATATGAGTGTGTATTCATTGGATATGATGTTAACAACAAAAGTTATAGATTCTATAACCTTAGTGATCACGTTATCATAGAATCGAACGATGTTAATTTCTATGAACATAGATTTCCTTTCATGCCTATGATCAGGATGAATGAACACGATAAAGCCACATAATCTAAGCCTAGGAGAAGTAAACGAAAACGAACTTCTAAAAACTATGGCCCCGATTTCTATGCCTTTACAGTCGAGGAGGATCCCCTTAGCTTTCAAGAAGCCTTATCCTCTATTAATGCCAACTTTTGGGAAGAGGCTATTGATGATGAAATGGACTCTCTTGAGTCTAATAGAACCTGGCATTTAGTTGACTTGCCACTAGGTTGCAAGACAATAGGTTGTAAGTGGGTATTTAAGAAGAAAATGAAACCCGATGGAAATGTTGAAAAGTTTAAGGCTCGCCTTATAGTCAAAGGGTTTAGACAAAGAGAAAACATTGACTTCTTTGACACATATTATCCTGTTACCATAATTACATCTATTCGAGTGTTAATTTCTCTTGTTGCAATACACGATCTAGTATTGCACCAAATGGACGTTAAGACTGCGTTTCTTAATGGTGACTTAGAAGAAAAAATTTACATAGACCAACCTGAAGGTTTTGTAATTCCAGGGCAAGAAAATAAAGTTTGCAAACTAGATAAATCTCTTTACGGTCTGAAACAAGCTCCAAAAAAATGGCATGAAAAATTTGATAATCTTATTATCTCACATACTTTAAAGTGAACGAAAGTGACAAATGCATTTATTATAAATCTGAAAATGACATTTGCACTATTATATTTCTATATGTTGATGATTTGCTTATATTTGGTTCTAATATTCAAATCGTGAATAAAATGAAATTTTTATTGTGTGCGAACTTTGATATGAAAGACCTTGGAGAGGCAAGTGTAATCCTTGGTATTAAGATTTCTAGGTCTGAAAAGGGAATGTTTTTGAATAAATCACACTATATTGAGAAAATCCTAAGGAAATATAATTACTCTGACTGTAAACCTGCATGTACTCCTGATGATCCGAGTGTAAATTGTTCAAGAACACCAGTAATGGTGTTAGACAATCTGAGTATGCGAGCATCATTATAGCCTGGGATATGCTACCGATTGCACTAGGCCTGACATAGCTTATGTTGTTGGATTACTATGCAGATTTACCAGTAGACCTAGTATAAAACATTGACATGCTATTGAAAGGGTCATGAGGTACCTGAAGAGGACTAAGAACCTCGGATTACACTATCAGAAGTTTCCCACTGTCCTTGAAGGATATAGCGATGCTGATTGGAACACCCTCTCAGATGACTCCAAAGCCACCAGTGGCTATATTTTCAGTATAGTTGGTGGAACTGTTTCTTGGAAATCAAATAAACAGACTATTCTGGCACAGTCCACGATGGAGTCAAAGATGATAGCACTAGCCACGGCTAGTAAGGAAGCAAGTTGGTTAAGAAACCTGCTAGTAGAGACCCCTCTATGGAAAAGACCGATACCAACTGTCTTGATCCATTGCGATAGTACCGCGGCTATTGCAAAGATACAGAACCATTATTATAACGGCAAGAGACGACAAATACGTCGTAAGCACAGTACGGTTAGAGAGTTTCTATCTACTGGTGTTGTGAGAGTGGATCATGTACGTACTGATGAGAACTTGGCTGATCCTTTGACGAAAGGATTAGCTAGAGAGAAGGTTTTCAAAACCTCGAAAGGAATGGGACTTATGCCCTTAGATTGATGAGTTGTTCATAACGGTAACCCAACCTATAGACTAGAGATCTCAAGAAATAGGTTCAATGGGTAATAACAAGTCGTGAATGATATGAAGTGAATCATGCTGACCTAATAGTAATTTCATTCCTAGATTGAAGCATGAGTTCCTGAAGCGATAGTAGGATGACTTAAAAAACTCTTAATGAGATCTATACTCTATGTGGAGTGGGGTACTTAGCTACAGAAGTACTCTTGATAGACTCGCCTAATTGATTGTGGAAGTGTGGCTGCTTCCTATGGAATTTGTGGGCAAAATTCCTAAAGCCTTCACTATATTGGGATATACATGCATGGCCTTAAAGCACGGGTTTTTTTAGACTTCACCCTGGAAAGGTTGTGCGTGTAATGTTGTTAAATAGAGTTCAAAACTACGAGTTACTCTAGTAAAATCTAAATCATGAACACTACGCAAGAGTTAAAGTTGAAAGACACTTTTGCTTATGCACAGTCTTATATTTATAGATTGCTCGATGAAGAAGTGTTTTTTTTTTTAATTCAAGTGGGGGATTGTTGAAAAAATGAGTTTGAATTTTAAAACAAAAATGATTTTTGAACTTTGAAACTCTCTCTCTCTCTCTCTATTATTTAGTCTCATATCTTCTATGTAACTCATTGTGGATGAGTTAATAAAGATAGTGTTTGGACTTGGGCTTGGACCCCAAGGGGTGAAGGAGGGGAGAGTTAGACCAATGTTGGTCCACTCCACACGCGCGCGCCGCCGCCGTCCGGTTGAGCCGAGTCGGGTCGGGTCATTTCGAGATTAAACCATTCTTTTTGCTGAAATTTTTATTTGAAAAAATAAAAATAAAATATTTTTTTGCTAAAGAGAAGACCCAGTCTCTTCTCCCACGTCCCCCAAATTTTTTCCCTGATACTCTCCGCGATTTCCACCGCCATTCCAGGGATTTTTCTCTCAAACCGATCCTCTCTCAGCCTATAAATACAAACGAACTTTGGGTTAATTTAATATCTCGAAATAAATTTTCATATTCAGTCTTTCAATTCAGAGAGTATTTGCTTTAGAGAAAAACGTCCAGAGTTCTATTTTTAAATAGTGTTGTTTACCTTCCAGAGTTTTGGTTTTAGTATATTTCAGATAATTCTTTATTCATTGATTTCGTTATTCCGCACAATAGGAAATTAAGGGTGAATAGAATTTCGTTCGTCAAATAGTGCATGTGATTGAACGAGACATATACAGAATTCTGGGTTGTTTTATCATGGGGATGACGGGGCTTTCGGACTGCTTGCACAATTTTGGGCAGAGCTGCGAAACGTCTTAAACAGAGCGACCTAGTCTACGACTTAACCCAAGAAAATTAGTAAATTCGTTCATGTCTTTTAAATTGGAGCATTTATATTTCCAACAATATCAAATGCACACTAGTGATTATGAATCTTTCTTGGTAGTGTTGTAAATAAAAAGCTCGCAGCACTGACAAAAACTTATTAAAAACAAATTATAAAAATATATTATTGTGCCTTGTATCTGCTAAGAACTAATTACCCATACTAAAGAACGGATGAAAGTGAAGGAGGAAGAAATGGAGAAACACCACAGTGGGGGCACAGTCAAGAGGCTGATGATTAGATATTAAGTGGTGCTTAACTTTAACCTTTAATGTGCGATTAATTCCTCTCATCATAATTGCCACTGTAAAATGTGGCACATTTTCGATTCGTATATGCAACTTCCTCGCAGTTTCTTCTTCAGTTTAACTTTGAGATCCTTTTGAGTTTATATAAAGTGCTTTGTTGTTTTGGTGTATGTTTGTCATGCTGATTAAGATAAATGGTCCTAAAAGTGAGGGTTCATGAATCCAAAACCAGATTGGGTGAGGAGTTTAGCACCCATTGTCAACCATGCAGAGCTTCTGCTTTTTATCGCTTACTACTTCCCAAGGACAAAAGTTTGCTTCGGTTCATATGTTTATAATTTACTAGTGGTTGTGCACGTATGATATGCACGTTTTAAGGTGGCTTAATGTTGCACCTATGCCTTAATTGGTTAGAAATTTGATTGTACCCAGCAAATAGATCAAGCCTTGATCACCAGAAGAGATTAAGTCATTAGTTAACTATTATCATTTAGTTCCTACAAGTTCATATGCGCATAAAACGCTTACGTTTTGATAGTGTAATTAAGCATCAGAATGCAGCGCAGCTGCTAGTATTAATACTTGTATTGATCGCAAAACAAGTTTTGTTTGATATCCTGACTCAGGGTGTCTGGTTTCTCTTACAAGTTAGGACTGAAATGCTTTCTAATGTTGGGGTTTCGATGCAGTTACTTTGGCTACGTACCCATCCCAATCCGGGTTATTACTAATAGGCAGGAGTACTAAACATCCTGAAGTAAAATTGTCTTTAAGTAGGGATATATTGGCAGCAATATTGCACAGTTAAATCTACATGGAAGGAGCGATCATTTATTATCCTTGTTTGAAAAAATAATAATTTATAGGATTTTCAAACCTATAAAATAATTTTTGAGGTTTGTTGAACCTATGAACAACTCATTTCTGGAGGGTGAAATATGGCTTTTGCTACATTGTCTTCAGGAAAAAAAAATTTTAATTTTGTTTTGGTTGGAAATTAATTACTATGGGCTGAGGAACAACTCATCCATATTATTAGAAGTGCCAGTGACTTCCATTGCAATCACAAAAAACTAGGGATTGCTTTGCCCATATGAAAAGTTTCTTGCAGAACCAAAAGCCTAAGACCTTGATTTAGCATAAAACTCATAGTTCTGATATTTGATTTCAGATGAGGTAACCTAAATAAACTTTTTAAACCACATCCTATATAGATTACCAGAACTTGTGTAACTTATTGTTCAATTCGAATTATGCTCAATAAAAATATCATTAAGTTTTGTACGAAACATGCATTTTGATCAAATATCTCATGTTAATTAGATCAACCAAAAAATTATCTAACATTGTGTCATGCTAGATAGAATAAGCTGCAAAACAAACAGACATAACATTGAACAATTGTACTTGTTTTATGAATAACCTGCCTTAGTTGCATTATGAAGAAAGGTTTAGGATCCATGATTTCGTGAAATGAAATTTGAGTCACGATTTAGTATTGCATAGCAAAAGCTTCATCTTGACTCAATTCTCATATACATATTTGAAAGTATGGATCACACATATACAACCAACTCCCTGCCTAATATTGAGAGTTGACATAGGCTGCATCAAGGTATAGGTTTCAATATTCTCTGTTATTCCTTAAGAAATTCCTTACTCGTAGCTGAGCTTGATCATGTATTTTTAGCAACAAAAATTTGTTTAAACAACAAAATTTAACACTTGACATGGCGCTTAATTTTCTTATGTAGAGAGCGAATAGTAAGGCCCACTTTCCAACCGTAATCATGTTTATTATAGTTAGAATCCATCGATTTACATAATATACACACCAACTGAATGACTGATCAACATTTTAAGTATTCTACTTTAACAGTACTTATCAACTCTTTGCCTTGATAAGATAATGATCTGAATATTTTGGACTCAGCAGCAAACAAAGCATAAAAATAATGTTCTTTGTCAATCAGCCTCCAGATTCATTATACAAATACTGTTTTATTATCTATACATATGCATGGTCAAGTTTCTTAATTAAATATCGATCTGCCAATCCCCCATCACCAATCATGTCATTGTTATGTAAAAAAAAAACCCAACTTATTGATATATCTTGATGAATTACAATGAACGGACACACCTTACCCATAGAATACAAGCAAGCAAACAAAGCCACTTAAACTTGATTTTGAGGAAGAGCCATATTATCTTGTCTACCTAGCTCAAAATCTTCTCCATTGCCTACTTAATTTAATCACACAATATGGTCGTACATCTATTATTATAGTTAGTAGATTCAGTGATCAAAGGGTAATTCCACAGGTTGTGATCACCAGCATGAGCACAGTTGGTGTCATCTCTGGTTACAACGAAACAAGGAGACTAATGGTCCCCAATTGGTATGCCCATGCATTGTCCACAAGTTTTTCTAAATATGATTTAAGCTTTCGGGATGTGATCCTTCTATGCAATTGAGTATTGTCACTTGTAATACCGCAAGTGCACGACTGGTAGACAAAGACAAATACGGGTCTATCCCACAAGGATTGACGACACAGTCGAATTTTAAGACTTATTTGAACTAATTTAGAGTTGGGGGGTTACAACAGATGAAAATTACTAAATTAAGAAAATGAAATTGACAACTAAAATTAAACTGATAAGATGATAGAGAGGGGACCGAGACATCGAATCCACCACAGGTTCTTCGAGATTTGTGTAATCCAAATTATTGTTTTCAAGAATTAACATGACTAACCTAAAGATTAATCTAAGTTCGCAATTGATTTCAGCAAAGGTATAAACCCCTAGCATTGCGTGTCTTCTTACGGCACACACAATCACAGGTTTAATTTAACTAATTATAAACCCCTAGCATTGCATGTCTTCTTACGGCACACACAATCACAGATTCGGATTAAATGATTAAAGCAGACTTTGAATATCAATAAAGGGTACTTCTAACTACCGACTAGTCTAGATAATTAATCTAGATATTATCGGTGAAAGCAAATTATTAAAACTCAGAAATCAACTGTGTTTAACGTTCAAGTATATAGAAAACAATAAATTCAAATACAACAAACTCTAGGAAACCCTGTGGTTTCATCTTCGCCTCGGCGCGGGGTCTAGAAGATCATGGTAGCGGTGGTCACATCACTGGTGTAGGTGGAATCCATCTCAGCACGAACGCGCATCCCGAAAAATCGTTGCAACTACACTATGGTGATACAGAGAGCGAGTATTTGGGGTGTGAATAACCAAACTGTTTGAAAAAAAAATTTCTCCCGCCCAAAGTCGCACGATCCTCTGGTATTCGTCTCCAGTTAGCCGCGCTACTTCGTCTTCGCTCCTTGCGAACTCCTTCTTCCTCCGACCGGCTCTGGTACCTGCAAAAGAAAGAGAAAGATGGAAAAACAGAGAGAGACGCGAAAGAGAACAAAAAAAAGGGAGAAAAACAGGGGCGGTGCTCCTTGTTTCTGCTCCTGTCTTGGTGGTGGTGTGCGAGCTGGTGCGCGCGTTGGCGACGGTGGTCGTGAGAGAGGGAAACAATGAGAAAGAAATAGGGAAGCATGAAGGAGGGCCGATAAAGTGGGAGAAACAGAGGGGTGACAGAAGAGCAGGGGTGGTGGCGGCTCTGTCGTGAGATGGAACCGGGTGGTGGCGGTTCTGTCTAGCGAGCGAGGACGAGCGGGTGAGAAAGGAAGGCGGGGTGGTGGTTGCTAGAGAGAGAAACAAGGGAGATGAAGGAACATAGAGTGGGTGGTGGAGACGACTGGCTGCAAGGTGGTGTGTGGGTCTATTTTGGTGGTGATGGCAAGGTGGGGTGGTGACGGCGGGATGATCGCACTGCCAGTTCTCCTATCGAGCGAGGATCGTCGGCAGGGTAGATTGGCGTGGTGGCTGGAAAAGAGAAGAGGGGAGAGGAGGAACGTCCTCCAAAAAAGGGGAGAACCTAAATAGGGTTCTCCTATTTTCTTGGGCTTGGGTTTTTAGGTTAGCTTTTTGGGCTTGGGCTTAGGTTAAATTAGGTGGACCTAGATTTGTTTGGATTAGGTTTAAGTATGTGACCCTCTACTTTGTACCACCGCTAAAATCGACCAATTAATATATCATTTTCTCAAATTGTCGCCTTTATGCGATTTCATCGTTCACGCTCAAATTCCTACAAAGACATGAAAATAAAATAATTAGAATAAAATATAATAATTGAAGCACTAACATATATAAATTAAGGGATATATTATGTAATAATACGTGCATATCAAATACCCCCAAACCTATATTTTGCTAGTCCTCGAGCAAAACAATAAAAATAAAATTCTAATTCACTTTCGCAGGAATCATCGGTTGCACTTACCTTAAATGTGCGACAAGGCTTTAAACCGCTAGATTACCTCTAGTTGACGAGTTATAGTCTCGTGAGGGTTTTCAGAAATGTTACCCACAAACATTATGACTCAATAAATTTCCAAAACATGGTAACTTGGTTACTCGATCTATTATCCTCAGAGTAATCATCTAATTGCCAAAATTTTCGAAAAACAACTAACAATGTCAAAATAATTTATCAAAGCGTCTAACAACAGTTTAATAGTATCCAAAGGTTAAATAAATTTCATCAATTTTTCTCAACTCGAAGTGTGTGTGTGTGTGTGTGTGTGTGTGTGTGTGTGTCAATGGCCTTATCAACATAACTTAATTTTTCTCAGTAAAGATACGACTAGATAACTTTTGAATAATATACTTCGACTACAAATCTCTATTGTCACTCAGAAATGAATCACTCAGAGATTGGTTAGTTATCACTCAGTTTATATGTGAGAAAGAGAATAAATTATGGAAACACAAATATCTCACATAAAATAATCATGAAAAACAAACCTTTAAAATAATGAAATGAATATGATCTCATGGATAGGAATATCAATTACTTTGAGAATGTTGAATCATACGCCATAGTTCTTGTCTATTTAATCTCCACATCTATGAACCAGACATTTACTTAAGATCAATTAGGTCTTTATTAGATTGTAACGAGGCTAAGATTTTGGCTAACAAGAATGGAAAAGGATACGAGAAAATTCTCTAAGAATGGATACACCATTTAATAAACACGTTGGGCTATGAAGAATAAACCACTGTTGTACACCATTAATTTTTCTTCCTTCGAAATTCTTCATATTTTTTTTTCGAAGCATCAATATTTTTTCTTCTCTTTTTTTTCTTCTTTCTTTTATAAGATCAACGACATGTTTTCCCCTTCTGCACAATGAAAGATTTCAGTCCCAAGGATTCATGGAATATTTAGTCTCAGCTCTTTTTTTATTTTCCCCTTCCAAAAATATATCAACCATACACATTCTCAGAGACATTGGGTAAGGATAAAAATAGTATGGGATATTACTCCCTAACTGGAGTAGGTACTGGAGATGGGGTTAGCAAAAAAAAAAATCTATTTAAAGGCTCAAAGGGCTGCAAACGGATATTTATTATTAGGTAGGGTAAAAGGCTAAAGAACGGTTCAAAGAAAAAAAATGCATATATCACTTTTTAAGCTCTAATCGGTATTATGACATCTCAACTAAATAAATCAAGAAGTTCTAGTGTAATAATTCAATTTTAACGTCATTCTCAAAGCAATCAATAAAAGAAACAAGAATAATGAGATCATCAACGAGATAATGCAGATTCAAGAAAAGTCAGAGTTTATTTAATAACCCTCAAGAAAAATAGAATGTCTCGAAACTCACAAGGGTTAAGTCTCCACTGTTATTCTAAGGTTTTCTAATTAATATCTTACTATTAACTTCAAATTATGCTAACTTGGCTTATGGTGCAAGAGTGGTCGAGTCGAAAAATATCATGAAATATATTTAACTTAAAGATAATATCAAACCATATGTTTTCCTATTGATATATAAAAGTACAAATGAAAGCATGCATTTCTCGAATTTAAAGGCATACTTGAAAGCATATTCTCTTCATTGGAAAGGAACTTAGATTTTGAATGCATTTTCAAATCCAAAAATTTTCACACAATCATAATTAACTATGTATTCAATGGAGATTGAGTAGAATACAATAATCAATTGTGAAATACATTTTAGTTCAAAATTTTTGGAAAATGCAGAAAAACTTATAAACTCACCCCCAAACCTAAACCAAACATTGTCCTCAATGTATAAAATGATGATCATGACAAATGCAGGAAAAATAAAAGATGAGAGTTAGAGTGATATTTCCATGGGAATGTTTTTACCAATTTTGACGAAATCGTCCACGAATGAACGCTCAAAAACATAAGAACTGTGGATTCATCATAATAAATTGATAAAAACAATACAGGATACAAAAAAATATACAAATGAAAAAATGAAAAAAAATAATTAAATGTATCAGTTGTAAGTCAAAATTGTTACGGAGCTAACGAGTATAAGTGAAATGCAACTAGAAAAAACTCGAAAATCAATCCAGACTAACCATAATGACACAACTGAAGCTAGGTTGCCTCCTAGGAGCACTTGGTTTAACGTGGTTAGCCCGACATATATTCTTCCTCATAAATGATGTACCATGAAATGACGAGGAAGAACATAACGAACACTCTCCTAACCCTAAACACTTAGTCCACGATGTTGACTATATCATATAGCAACAACCGAAAAAGTTGAGGATCCGTCCAACATATAGTAGCAACCACATGTGACACAACGTATACTAACACATCCCAAAAGCTACGAAGGCGCCATGCAAAATCATAGAGCAAATGCAAATGAACTCGCATTCTTAGAAAATCCATGGGAACCTTGAGCATAAAGGGGTCACAAACAATGATATCCAGCAAATGACTCCTACCTACTCCTAAAAAGGGACATCCTAAGTCAGGTTGCAAATCAGAAGATTGAATATGTATCACAATAGGGTGGTCAAAACTGAAATCATCTCTTACAAACAATGGATCCACATAGGTAGCATCAGTCAATATGAAAGGGATGGAAAGAGGTATGTCTATAGATATATCGGGTGGTATAGGTTCATCATAACAAAATGAACTACACCAAGATGATGAGTTAGACAACACAACAACACCCCCAAACCTAGAATTAGCACTACATATGGCATGTAGTTTCTCATTAGATGCGTCCTCCGATAACGACTTGACTATTTCTTGAATTATGGGGTCATTCGTATCGTGAAAATAGTCGATGCTTGACTCCAAAGAACATTGAGAATTAGACTTCATGCAAGAGTCACTAGGAAGACATATGTCAAATGGGTCATCATGAACAGGCGGAAAAGGGAATGGGTCAGAAAGCCCAATAGTATCAGCATAAGGGTTCAGTTTTGACTCACTGAGTGGGAGGAGTTCCACTTTAGGCTTCCATGTGTAACCTGGATCCATTATAGGGGCTGAATCAAGCAAAGCATTCACTTCCCTAATGGAATCATCAATATCGAAGTCTAAACCGAAGTGAGTCAAACATGTTGCTAAGGGATCATCTGATATAGACTGCAATAAGGAATTCTCCACCGAACTCTCAATCATGTCAACTTCACAAACATCCTCGAGCTCGGGAGGTTGTTGACTAACATTAAAAATGTTGAGTTCGACGGTCATGTTGCCAAATGACAATTTCATAATTTCATTCCTGCAGTTAATAATGGCATTGGATGTGGCCAAAAATGGTCGACCCAAAATGATTGGAATGTGACTAGAGGGATTGTGAACAGGTTGTGTATCAAGAACTATAAAGTCCACAGGGTAATAGAATTTTTCAACCTTGATAATCACATCCTCTATAACACCATGGGGGACTCTGAGAGACCGATCTGCCAATTGCAGTGTTACTCTAGTCGGTTTTAACCCACCAAGACCTAATTGCTCATAAATAGAATATGGCAATAAATTAACACTCGCCCCTAAATCCAATAATGCCTTATCTATCACATGTTCACCGATAATACAAGAAATAGTCGGGCAACCAGGATCCCTATACTTAGGCGGGGTTCTGTGTTGAATAATTGAGCTTACTTGCTCGGTGAGGAAGGCTCTCTTTTGCACATGGAGCTTCCGCTTTTGTGTGCAAAGATCCTTAAAAAACTTGGCATAGTTAGGAACTTGCTTGATAGCATCGAGTAATGGGATATTTATGTGAACTTGTTTAAAAATTTCCATTACGTCGTTTACACTTGTTCTTTTCTTTGTCGGAGCTAATCGTGACGGAAACGAGGCTCTAGGCAAATAAGATGCCTGAGTGGGGTCAGAGTCAACATGAGCATCTGTAGAAGGTGAGGCTTTATCAGCCTCCTTGTCAGATGGAGATGCAACATGCTTTGACTTAGACGGAGATGCAACAACACTCAAATCAAGCACTTGTACCCGATTGTCAACCTATTTTCCACTCCTAAGGGTAGTAATAGATTAGACATCTTCATGGCGTGACTCAGATGTACTACCAACTGCGAATTGACCCTTCGGGTTTGGAACGATTTGACTAGGAAATCTCCCTGGCTCTCTCTCAGAAGAAGACTGAGTAATCTTACTCATAGCTATCTCAAGTCTATTGAGGGGTTGAGATTGGTGTTGAGTCATGGCTTTCAACTCAGATATGTCCTTAGAGTTCTGCTCAATTATACTTTCTGAGCGCTGCAAAAACCGATTAACCATTTCCTCTAAACATGATGTGTTGGATGGAGGAACTTGGTTAAGGTGGGGCCTAACAGGGCTAGATGCTTGAGGAGCCTGGGAGACAACAACAGGTCCCCCTTGGTATAGGCCATGGGTCCAAGAGAGACTTGGATGTTTGGCGAACCCTGAATTGTAATAGTTAGATTGCAGATTATTGCCAGGTCGCTGCATCGCATTAAAAGAGTTGACTTGCTAAGCATAGTATGCAGGATAATCGTTTTGCAAGTCACAATTAGTTATTGAATGACCAGGACTCGAACATACAGCACAGACTTCAGATAAAGCATTTGCGGGAAGTACAGGTTGACTCAAATTCAAAAGTGCATCTATCTTTTGAGTCATGGTCGGAACAGCTGTCTCTAACTTTGAGGCAGAAAGGGGTTGAACAGATGTATCTCTAACTTCATATAGACCGCCCTTACGCCTATCAGACTCCTTTCTCGAATAATTCCATTGCTGAGAATTTTCGGAAAGCGTCTCAAAGAATTCCCAAATTTCACTGACACTCATTTTCATTAATGAACCACCACTAGTGGCATCAATCATACGACGATTTTGAGGGGTTAAACCGTCTTGGAAGTATTGAACTAGCCGCCACTTCTCGAATCCGTGATAGGGACACCTGACAATGAGCTCATTGAACCTTTCCCAACATTCATAGAAATGTTTGCCCTTTTTTTGTTGAAAATTAGATAAATCTCGTCGGAGAGCATTCGTTTTATGAATGGGAAAGTACTTTGTCAAGAACTTTCTTGACAACGTATCCCATGATGTGATGGATCCTATCTCTAATGCATTTAACCACGATTTTGCCTTATTTTTCAGTGAAAAGGGAAATAACCTAAGACGGACCGAATCATCAGAAAAGTTTTGGTACTTCAGGGTAGCGCAAATGTCAAGAAATTCTTTGACATGAAGATAAGGGTCATCTTTCTCAAAACCATAAAAAGTGGGCAAGAGATGAATAATAGATGGTTTGAGTTCGAAACTGTTTGCATTTGTCTCAGGTAAGACAATGCAAGACGGAGCACTACTAGAAAGAGGGGCGAAGTAATCCTTAAATGCCTTCCTCTCAGCCATCTCAGTGGACAAGGGTGATGAACCTAAATAGATGGTTTGAGTTCGAAACTGTTTGCATTTGTCTCAGGTAAGACAATGCAATATGGAACACTACTAGAAAGAGGGGCCAAGTAATCCTTAAATGCCTTCCCCTCAGCCATCTCAGTGGATAAGGGTGATGAACCAAAATAGGTAATGGGGACTTCAAAGAACTCCTCGAATTTGTCAGACAAGTCTATTCTTAGAATCACGCACCCAGGTATGCATAAACTACTGGATAACGAATGTTCAAAGTCAACACTCCTAAACAGGCTTCAATTTTTTTTATTTAATGCAATCCTAACCGCTATATGAAGTTGACCTAACTCTTAAAAAATTAAAAACAACGGGACCCACCAAATGACACCTAAATGATGCACAAACAAAATGAATACGGGCTGAAATTCAATTCAATTTACCTAACCGTGGGAAAGGCACGGTACTTTCCTATCAATCCGCCACTACAGAATTGCTCTTACCTCTTTTTTCACTCTCTAGCTCAAAGTGAAATGTCAGTTCAAGAACTGTTCCCAGATGGGATATGTTCCTTCACTCAACCACTTTAAGCTATCAAACGTCCAATGAGGGTTCCTATGAGCGTCACACATGTCCTAGATAATTATCTTGCTACAAATTTTAAATAGTGAAGGTCTAGGTTCCTAACCCTAAAATAGATGGTGATTAACCTATCCGCGGGAGAGGGCACGGAAGTTTCAACTCAATCCTGTCACTATTCATAATTGCATGCAATACTACCTAGAACAAGCTAAACACAAGTGATCACACAAAAACCGCGTGCAGATGCGGTGGGTAGAAGTTACCTCCGGTGTGAACCTCTTTCGGGTTACTTGTGACGCCGGGTAGAAGTCGATTTCTGAGAGTTTCCTCGCGAATCGCAAAATTTCACTTCGTTCCCACTTGAGCTCCTATGTGTGTGACCGCCTGCAAAAATAATTCAAACTCAAACAAATAAGAAACTGACTCGTAACACTGTTCCTAAAAAGAAAATTAAACCTAATTTATAAACTAGCAAAAACAACCCTAGATTTTGATGTACCGTTACAATCCCCGGCAACGGCACCAAAAACTTGATGGAGATTTTATTAACCTAAATTAATAAGTTAATAAACCCCACTTGTAATACCGCAAGTGCACAGCTTTCTAACTAGTAGACAGTGGCAAATACGGGTCGATCCCACGAGGATTGACGAGACAGTCGAATTCTAAGACTTATTTGAACTAATTTAGAGTTGGGTGTTACAACAGATGAAAATTACTAAATTAAGAAAATAAAATTGACAACTAATATTAAACTGATAAGATGATAGAGATGGGACCGAGACATCGAATCCACCACAGGTTCTTCGAGATTTGTGTAATCCAAATTATTGTTTTCAAGAATTAACATGACTAACCTAAAGATTAATCTAAGTTCGCAATTGATTTCAGCAAAGGTATAAACCCCTAGCATTGCGTGTCTTTTTACGGCACACACAATCACAAGTTTATTTTAACTAATTCTAAACCCCTAGCATTGCATGTCTTCTTACGGCACACACAATCACAGATTCAGATTAATTGATTAAAGCAGACTTTGAATATCAATAAAGGGTACTTCTAAACCGACTAGTCTAAATAATTAATTTGAATATAATCGGTGAAAGCAAATTATTGAAACTCAGAAATCAACTGTGTTTAACGTTCAAGTATATAGAAAACAATAAATTCAAATACAACAAACTCTAGGAAACCCTGTGGTTTCATCTTCGCCTCGGCGCGAGGTCTAGAAGATCATGGTGGCGGTGGTCACAGCACTGGTGTAAGTGGAATCCATCTCAGCACTAACGCGGATCTCGAAAAATTGCTGCAACTACACTGTGGTGGTACAAAGAGCAAGTATTCAGGGTGTTAATAACCAAACTGTTTGAAAAAACAGTTTTCTCCCGCCCAAAATCGCACGATCCTCTGGTCTTCGTCTCCAGCGAGCCGCGCTGCTTCGTCTTTGCTTCTCGCGAGCTCCTTCTTCCTCTGACCGGCTCGAGTACCTGCAAAAGAAAGAGAAAGAGAGATGGAAGAACAGAGAGAGACGCGAAAGAGAACAAAAAAGAGGGAGAGAAACAGGGGCGGCGTTTCTGCTCCTGTCGCGGTGGTAGTGTGCAAGCTGGTGTGCCTCTTGCGACGGTGGTCGTGAGAGAGGGAAACAGTGAGAAAGAGAGAGGGAAACAAAAAGGAAGGCCGAGAGAGTGGGAGAAACAAAGGGGTGAGGGCAGACAGAAGAGCAGGGGTGGTGGCGGCTCTATCGCGAGATGGAACCGGGTGGTGGCGGTTCTGTCTAGCGAGCGAGGACGAGCGAGTGAGGAAGGAAGGCGAGGTGGTGGTTGCTAGAGAGAGAAATAGGGGAGATGAAGGAACATAGAGTGGGTGTTGGAGACGGCTGGCTGCAAGGTGGTGCGTGGGTCTGTTTCGGTAGTGATGGCGAGGTGGGGTGGTGACGGCGGGATGATCGCACTGCCGATTCTCCTATCGAGCGAGGATCGCCTGCAGGGTGGATTGGCGTGGTGGCTGGAAAAGAAAGGAGATGAGAGGAGGAACGTCCCAGCCGAGAGGTTTTCTCCAAAAAAGGGGAGAACCTAAATAGGGTTCTCCTATTTTCTTTTGCTTGGGTTTTTAGGTTAGCTTTTTGGGCTTGGGCTTAGGTTAAATTAGGTGGACCTAGGTTTGTTTGGGGTGGTTTAAGTATGTGACCCTCTACTTTGTACCACCGTTATAATCGACCAATTAATATATCATTTCCTCAAATTGTCGTTTATGCGATTTCATCGTTCAAGCTAAAATTCCTACAAAGACATGAAAATAAAATAATTAGAATAAAATATAATAATTGAAGTACTATAACATATATAAATTAAGGGATATATTATGTAATAATTACGTGCATATCGGTGTCATCTCTGGTTTCAACGAAACAAGGAGACTAATGGTCCCCAATTGGTATGCCCATGCACTGTTCACAAGTTTTTCTAGATATGATTTAAGCTTTCAGGATGTGATCCTTCTATGCAATTAAGTATTGTCACATTCGAAATTTGCAAGAGTATTATTCATTGTTTATGCGAAATATTGTTTCAAGTCTTGAATTTTGGACTAAAAAGACCTTGTCTGATAATTTGCGCTGATCAAAACATCCAGCATACTTTGTGGTGATCAAAGTCGCATTTATTATACAATAATTCAAAGTCTTGAAACAACCCATAATGATTCTGAAGTAGCGGTAGTTAATAGAGGCGCTTGCAGAGAGTGAGGCCATCACCAATAGATAGGTGAGAGAGTTCAACGCGAGGATCTGAAGCTACCAAGTTGTTGAGCTCCATTATCGACCTTCTCATAATCTTCAGGAGTTCAGTTTTCACCTCCTCTTCTGGAAGTGCCACAGTTCCAAACCAAAGTGTATTGTCATACCCGATTAGTCCTCCAACCTTGACCAGCTTCATCAGTGGCTCATGGTACTTTGGATAGTTGGCTTTGTCAGCGTCCACAAATATAAAATCGAACTCTGCTTCCTTTCCCTACACCAACCAACATAATTAATCGAAGTTGGTAAGCCTTAAAGTTGGTATACCTACACCAACCACAAATATAAAGTAGATATTTTTCAAAGTTGGTATGCCTTAATTAAACTTGGATGGTGACTGATAGACAAGTACTATAGATACAACTTACAATGCTCAACATTTCGTTTATGACGGACATGGCATCTGATTGAATAAATTTGATCTTGTGCTCAACGCCAGCCTCCTTGATGAATGGCAATCCAATCTCATAGGCTTCTCTATCTGGGTCTATTCCCATCACCTGCCAGTACTCAGAAGAAACCGTGTAAGAAATAAGAACCAGTTTGGTTTATTGCATACCATGGAAATGAATTTCAAGGATTTATTTCATTGATGGGGCTTATACATGAAAATGCCATGACTAGTAACAAAGATATAAGTTGAACATATAAAATATGATCCAAAGCGCTTGGATCGACTTTGATGGATGAGATTGTTGCTAACCCAACTTAAACCAAGCTCAATCACAATGTGCAAGTCTCATAGAAAAACGTAACACTAGGATTTCAGTTTAGACACATAAGTGAACCAAAACACGACTCGCATTGCATAAGGGGATTACGAAATCGAAAAAAATGTTCAATGTATATCATGTGAGTGATTGGAGGAACTTACTTTGCCATCTTCAGGGAGAGCGAGAGCAGTGGTGAGAAGAGAATAACCAGTAAAAACACCGATCTCTAATGTCTTCTTTGCATTCATCAACTTCAAAAGCATCGAAAGGAACAACCCTTGATCTGCTGGCACGTTCATTATACTCCTGTAATACAATGTGTCATTTTTTTTGTTAAATCACATTATTACAACGATCATCATGATCGGCACTCCATATAACAAGGTAAAAATAAGAGAGAGAGAGAGAGAGTTGAATTATACTTAAAAGATGCATGTTTTAAAGACATGATTTGATCATGTGAACAGAGTTTCCATTTTCAAATTTTAACCTAGTTTTTGTTAAGTTTAAAGGGTATGTAGCCCATACCATTGTGAGTACACGAGTGAGATTCAAAACCTAAAGCAATGCTACGTCAACTAAGCTAAGCTTATTCACAAATTCAGTTTTTTTTTTTTTTTTCAAGTAGTAGTCTTTTCTTAGGGATTATGTGGTTAGGGTTTGTCATTTGGGTAGTAGTTTTTTTCTTAGGGCAAATTTTCGGACCCCCAGCATAAAATGTCTATGGCAGGGTTAAGGGTTCGAATCCTAAACTTATTGCATCTGTCACAAATCTTACTGACTAAACTATCATTCATCAGCATTTTTTGAAAAAGATTATTGCATATATCGCATTCCACAATCTTTATTACCTAAGAGCATCTATAATAGGTAGGCCAGACGGGAACATATTGGATTTTGACCTGCTAAAAATTTTCAATCTTAGCTTGTGGAGTCACTGCACCTTAAGCTTACATGGCAGCCACTGATAATCGTCCTTATATTGCGTATACACAAATATAAAATGTAGAAATATAATTTTTCCTTGTAGCTTTAGTATTCTTATATCTTAAGGGGAAATTTAGATTTTCCAGCGTAGCCAAATACATCCTTAGAATACATCAAAATTTAGTTCATGACTAATTTACCTGAAGTCATCAAACGCAGAAGTTGTGGTTTCTCTGATTTTCTTGAGCTGCTCGTGCTCTCGAGGATACACACTGGTCTTCAAAATGTACTGCAAATTAAGCACACAAAGTTTTACATCTTGAAATAAATTACTTATAACATTTGCTAGTATCCACAGCGCTTGTAATAGAAAAAAGGGGAACAAAGAGAAGAATGTTTGAAATAGCAAACCTGTAAAAGAGAGTGGCTCTGAAGGATGATCTTTTCATCATCATTGGTTGAAGTTGAATCCAAATTATTGGAAGCCATTTTCAATTGATGGAAGAAGAATGAACGGTTGTTGGTTTATAAGGGACACCTTTGGAGACGAGCAAACATTACCATTAATTAACCGAAAATTCTAGCCGAAAAGAAAAAGAGTACACAATTGCTATATGTCCAAAATATATAAATGGCAGTAAAAAGATGTCATCAAATCAAAGGGACTAATCGGTAGTAAAACTATTAAAGCCTATCCTTCAGAAGAGGAAAAAAAAAAAAATCTATACTCTATGAATGCAGAACCTAAATCCTCATCACTAATTTTAGGATTTCTTAAAATGTCCCTAACACTAAGATATTTATTATTTTACTGCTGATGATGATGATTATAATAATAAATCATTATCGTTAGGGTTTATTAGGCATAATTAATCCCAAATTGTTGGGCATATTTAACATTACTCCCTCATGTATTCTATATTCAACATGCCCAGGGAAACATATATAACATATTTTTGTATTTTCAAAATTGTTATGCTCGCTAAAAGACAAAAAAGAGGCAAATACACTCGAGTGTTATTTACCCAGAGATATATTTGAGTTGGTTTATTCATGGTGGTTGGTGTTATGAACTAGAGTTTATACTATCTTTCAAAAACCATCCCCGCTCCAATCAGATCGGATATCCTTATAAAAAAATAAAAAAAAACTAAACTAAACTAAAATGTCCTTTTCAATTCTTCTCAATAACAAAGAAGTTGAAGATTACAATAAATTTTTGCAATGTGAGACACATGTACAATAAAACTCAAAATCTAAAACATCTCTCACGTTATCATATTCTCTAATGAATCTCATCTCGTGTTATCTCATATCAACAACAAACGACACAGAAAATCAAAATCAATTACAAATTGAAGGCGCAACTGTTCAAATCCTCTTCAATAGTCCTCAATCGTCCAAAACTCAACAGAGAGACCGCACTATAAACCAAAATACCTCAAACATCCAAAACTCAACAAAGAGATCGCACTATGAACCAAAATACTTGCAACCTAATCTGAAAAATCAAGAAGATGTTGATGAAGACAAAAACAAAAACCGTTTGAACCAATTGTAAAGAGAAATCGCAAAGAAAGTTTTATATAGTGAAGGAGGCAAGGATCGGTTTGAAGTGTGTGTGTCGCTCTCTCTGGTCGGTCTTCTTTAGCGATTCTTGTTTGTCAATTGCAACGTGGGTTGAACACGGGGAAGGAACAACAAAAAGTAAATAGCTTCGGAGAAAACACAGATCTGCGTGAGAGAGGCGAGAAATCCAGCTACAATCGCGCCTCCACCTCTATCCCCGTCGCCCCCTTTCCCTCGCCATTGCAAGCCACAACAAGATATGTATCTGTTTTGTAGAGATAAGAGATTTGAGAGGAACATTAGGTTTAGGGTTCTTTTAAATATTAAGAGTATTCTAGTAATAATATACATATAAGCGGATATCCACAGGGTAGATATGGCCAAATCCGTATCGCCACCGCAACAATGACGGATCCAAATTGGATCCCTGAATCCGCCCCAATATTCGTTAAGGTAAATCCAAATCCGTCCCAAACGGACTGGGTGGAGCGAATATCCTTGAAAATATGCATCAATGCCATCCCTACTCCATACGTCACAATGTTGAGACCAAGTAGGTCAAATAAGAGAATTTTGAAGGGTATGGGTAATGTAATGGAGGTATTAAAAGCCTACCTTCTCTCTTATTTAAGCCGCACCCACCTCTCCCCACCTACCCATCTTCACTCTCTCTTACTCCCCAAGGGGAAGGTGTCGATCCAAGGTAAAAACACTCCAACTTTTCACTTAAATTAACAATTTTAACCTTCTGATTTGATTATAAAAAAAACCTGCTTGCAGGATGAAATTACGCAACTGGTGAAATTGTCATCAAAGGTTTCGGTCTTGTTCAGATCATCACATGGGTGTGTGGTGGAGATAGATTAAGATGCAAACAATGCAGTTAGGGTTATAATATTGTGTATGATGTGTGCAGACAATGCAATTAGGGTTTCTCTATACATAATATCAAGAGAAATAGGTCAAGAAAATTTTGAATGAATTCTCTATACAGAATACTTATTCCTTTTGTGCTTCTGTTTTTATCAAGAAGAGCCAACTCGGGTTGTTTCCAGTAGAAAATAAATTAAAAATGAAAGAAAGAAAAAGAATAAAAAAGAAAATAACCGAGTTGGGTTTCGGTTTGGTTTCAATTTTATTTGAAAAATATAGAAACCGAATCAAAATTGAATTCTTGGTTGGATTCGGTTTTGGTCCAACTTTGAATTGACCGAACCAATTAACACCCCTATCTATCTTGATTCTACATTTCAAGAAAAAAATAATCTTTCAATAGTAATGGATATCAAGTGTTTGGGGTAAATTAGTCAGACATTTCATTTGATTAATGTAAGCTCCTATTTTCATTTAATTTCTTTTCCTGACTGATGTTCAACAAATTAAAGCGAAGCAAAATTCATTCATAGAGAAACATAAAAACCAAAAACTAGAAATTCTTTCGAAGTTATGGTATAAAACGAATGCTAATCAACAAAGGTAAATTTCCTGAACAATATATATTTAAAAAAAATTAAAAAAAAAAAGTGCAACAGATTCATCTTTTATATACATCTGAAATAACATTTTGAATTTGAACAGAATAGGACCTAACGTAGTTTCCAAAGTGGAAATCAAGATAGATGGTTGGATTAACATACCTGATGACTCAATCGTTTGATTATGAGAACAACAACAATAATAATTATGCAGAGAAAAGGAGTCGAGAAAATCTCTTCCCTATTTAGATTTTATAACTTCAAATATAGGAGGGGGAAAAGGCCTCCTCATATACAGTTTTGCCTAGTAACGTCCTCTCAAAGAAAACCTCACATAATATATTCAATGGTTAACCACCACACTCAATTAATTCTATAACTCACATTTTTGTAACTTGTGGGAATTAAATATTTGAAATTTTAATTCGATGTGCTCCAAAACTTTGAAGGAATGTTCTTGACGCCCTAGCTTGAAAAACAAAGCAATCTGTTATGGTATTTCTTGGACCTTCTCCTTTCTTTGAATTTCAAAACACCGTTGCATTTGCATAGAAAATTGAATTACACCCTTACAGTAGATCTCCTACTGGTAATGGATATTCTACCTCTTCTTCCCCCTATTCCAACCAACCAGTAGCACGATCTCTACAATGGTTATTTGGCAATAGCGGGTTTGGTGACAGGTCTTCTAAGGGTACCCGTTGATAGACATATAGATTATAAAACAACACACATTCAATGTAAAACAACGGGCGACCAGCCACCAAAACCTGCTGCTGCTAAAATAGTACTCCATAGTAAGCGCAACAAAAGCTCTCAAATACCCCATCATCAATAGCCTTCAATTGTCACAAACCCATCTCTGGATTTCTACATGATTATATGTTGTTGTTTTATGCTCTATGACAAGGAAAACATTCTCAGCAAAAACTTAAACCAATTCTAAAAAGTCCTTATTGTGTGCAATGGAATGTTTACGATTCTATGGACCCTGACTTTATTAAAAATGACAAGTATTTACATGAAAATTACTCAACAGTTGGTTTAAAACATACTTGACATGCGCATCTGATTGAATGAATTCGATCTTACACAATCTCATATGCATGCTCTACATTTGGGATTTATTACTATCTTCATATCTTGATGAGACTTTCGCAAAGTCATGAACATAACTAGCCCATAAAAAGTCTTGAAGTAGAAGCAGTTAATGGAGGCGCTTGCAGAGGGTGAGGCCGTCACCAATAGATAGGTGACAGAGTTCAATGCGAGGATCTGAAGCTACAATGCTATTCAGCTCCATTATTGCATTTCTCGCAATCCTCAGGCCTTCAAATTTCACTTCATCTTCAGGAAGAGCCACTGTTCCAAACCAGAGAGTATTGTCATACCCAATTAGTCCTCCAACCTTGACTAGCTTCATCAGTAAGTCATGGTAGTTTGGATAGTTGCCTTTGTCAGCATCCACAAATATGAAATCAAACTCTGCTTCTTTTCCCTACACCAAACCAACACAATCAAAACATCCATTTAATCAAAAACCAAAATAGGAGTCCAATTTTGAGGATCCCTAGTCTATGAACTTAAAAACGTATACACTTACATTGTGCAACATTTCATTTATAACAGACATGGCATCTGATTGAATAAATTCGATCTTGTGCTCAACGCCAGCCTCCTTGATGAATGGCAAACCTATCTCATAGGCTTCTCTATCTGTGTCTACTCCTACTACCTGACAAGATGCAAAAATAAAATATACAATGAAAAAATAGTAAGAGTGGAATACAAATTGTGATGTATTACTGCATCCCTAGCTCTAGAATTGAGCTGTAACATAGAACTCAACAATATTATTCATGGCGTAAACATATAACCATCTTCAGTGATGCTAGGGATTTGAGGAACTTACCTTGGCGTCTTCAGGGAGAGCCAGAGCAGTAGTGAGAAGAGAATAACCAGTAAAAACACCAATCTCCAATGTCTTCTTTGCATTCATTAACTTCAAAAGCATCGAAAGGAACAATCCTTGATCTGCTGGCACATTCATTATTTTCCTGCAACACAATACATATTATGTCATTTCATTATTCTGTTCATTAGTAAAATTTAGTTTTCAGTAGCAAGTGAGCAATATTGTCATGCATGTTTCAAAACATACCGAAAGTCATGGAACATAGCAACAGTGGCCTCTCTAATTTGCTTTAGCTGTTCATGTTCTCGAGGATATACACTTGTCTTCAAAATGTACTGCAAAATTAAAGTAAGGATACATCATTAACATCTGATCATTATTTACACTTTTAGCATAAACAACACCATTTCAAATCGAATAGCAAACCTGTAAAAGGTCATTGCTTTTGAGGATGATCTTCTCATCTTTATGGCCTGATGTTGAGTCCACATTATTGTTCGAAGCCATTATGAGTGCTGAACTGAAGGAAGAAGCAATGAAAGTTTGGTTATATGGTAGTTGGGCCTGGGAGACCTTTACAATGGAGACAAACAAAACGTGGACATGAGTTGAGATCAAAATTAAACATTTGCGAAGACTCCCTTTTCTCCAAAATTTCCAGAGTACTAATGTGACACGGGATAGTTTCTATTAATTCAAAAAATTTACATAAAACTGATGCATGTATATAATGATTTCATTAGAAAGAAAAAGAATTTGACACTATTAATGCCCACAAAAGACAGAGTATACCTCATCCAGTTGAAATCAATTTCTATACCCCCATAACGACGTTTTTCTCACTCACAGAAAGATAACATGGTCCATGCCAAAAAAAAATTAATGGTATAACATAAAGCGAAGAAAAAAGTTACCAACGCATACAAGAAGATTTATATACGCAAAGGAGTCTGTGTTTGATCAATGTTATAGTTTAAAACTTAGAAGGTTTTTGGGTGTTAATATATAGATATCATGTTTTTGACTTAGAAATGTGGCACAGAGAAGCTAGCCATGGAAATTCGCTGGAATAGTAGCCATACATGCTGGGGAGAGGAGGGGAGGGGAACATGTGTTGTTAGAAGTAAGAGACAAATGTAGGTAGACGGAAGTGGTGGAGAAGAGAATTCAAACAAGTGTTTCAAATAACACATTTTGCTTTTTTACTTTCATATTTACAAGAGCAATCCCAAAACAAAATGCTTTTAAACATTTCAGGGTGCCTTTTATGTGGTACTATGGTGTGAATTTTTTTTATTTATTAATGGGAAAATGAATTACTTGCCTTCTTTATGTATATACTTCGTTTTACTATTTGTGTTGTATTGTACTTTGATTAGAAAATTTTGAAAAAGTAAGGAAATTTTATCTATTTACTCCTCAGTGAACCTATCGAGTTTCTCACACCTATTAACACAGCTTTCCAGGATTAATTGAATTGGAAGCTGGGTATTGATGTGTTGATCAAACGTGGCTCTTAAACAATTTGGATTACCCGGCCTGTTTTCAACTTTTATCAAACAAATTTCTTGTTTAGGTTTGCAGATTTGCTTGATGCAAACCCTAGGATGTGTGCCTTCTTTGCATTGGATCATCGCCAATGTAGAAATCAGTATTCATTAAGTTCATCACTAGGTGAAATCTGTTGCAACATATTGAACTTGAGCTTGTGAGTTGCATTGTAATTTTAAGTTTTATAATGTCAAGCACCAAGATGACTATAATAATACATCCAACATAATTTTTTACTTTTTTTTTATAGTGATTATAAGTAATGCAGATCATGGATAATCTCAAACTTTATTTCCAGCAAACATATGTTTCCCCAAACATGAGCATGGCTAAAATAGAAAAATAAAATTATATATATATATATATATATACAAATCAATACACCAAACCTCTAAATGTTGAGAACAAATCAATTAACATCCCGTGATTATTCTAATTAAATAGTTGTTAATAGAGTCGCCTGCAGAGGGTGAGGCCATCCCCAATAGAGAGGTGGGAGAGTTCAATGCAAGGGTCAAAGCGAAGAAGCTGTTGAGCTCCATTATCGCCATTCTCACACCCTTGATTCCATTCCTCACCTCATCTTTAGCAGTGGCGACCCTGAGTCTACGGGGCCCTGGGCGAACTCTAAAAATGGGGCCCTCTTTAGACAAAAAAATTAATGTCTTATTTTACTTAAATATGACTTTTTTATTTTGAGATGCAAAATCACTAATTATATTGTTGTAATCAACTTTTTTTGCCAAGCTACTCTCAATAGACATCATAGATAACCCATTTAATCTATTAAAAAAACCACTAGTACTATCTAATCTCTGTTAAAAAGCTATTAAAATTTTACTATATAATCTCTGTAACTTACAATTTTCTTTCTTTAGTCAGTGGCATTTTCTTTCTTCTCACGTCAATTCTATTCAAATCCACAACGACAAATGGATTTCTCTATGTGTGAGACCCTAAGTGGGCGGACCTGAGGTGAGGGTGAGGGTGAGGGTTGGAGTCCAACAGGCCCAAGAGGCCCAATAGGCCGAGAGAGGTTGGACGGGCTACAAGGGGAATCATAGTCCCATATCGCCTGGGTAGGGGAGGAGGATGATCCTTATATGTGCGGGGTTACCTCCCCATTGTATCGAGTCCTTTTAAAGCCGTGAGGGCCGGATGGTAGCCCAAAGCGGACAGTATCAGTACAGTGCGGTAGGGGGTCGTCACAGTTTGGTATCAGAGCCTGATCCAGCCGGAAGTGTGCCACGTGGAGGTGGGCCCTCGGGCAACGTGGACGTTGTGCCTGTGTGGCCAACGAGGACGTTGGGCCTTAAAGGGGGTGGATTGTGAGACCCTTGTGTGGGCGGACCTGAGGGGGAGGGTGAGGGTGAGGGTTGGAGCCCAATAGGCCCAACAGGCATGTGGATCCCAAGAGGGGTTGGACTAGGTTGTGAGACCCTAAGTGGGCGGATCTGAGGTGAGGGTGAGGGTTGGAGCCCAACAGGCCCAATAGGCCGAGAGAGGTTGGACGAGCTACAAGGGGAATCATAGTCCCATATCGCCTGGGTAGGGGAGGAGGATGATCCTTATATGTGCGGGGTCAGCTCCCCATTGTATCGAGGCCTTTTAAAGTCGTGCGGGCCGGTTGGGCCCAAAGCGGACAATATCTTACTGTGCGGATCGGGTCGTTACAGTTTGGTATCAGAGCCTGACCCAGCCGGAAGTATGCCACGTGGAAGTGGGCCCTCGGGCAACGTGGACGTTGTGCATGTGTGGCCCCAACGAGGACGTTGGGCCTTAAGGGGGTGGATTGTGAGACCCTAAGTGAGGGTGAGGGTTGGAGCCCAACAGGCCCAAGAGGCCCAATAAGCCGAGAGAGGTTGGACGAGCTACAAGGGGAATCATAGTCCCATATCGCCTGGGTAGGGGAGGAGGATGATCCTTATATGTGCGGGGTCAGCTCCCCATTGTATCGAAGCCTTTTAAAGTCGTGAGGGTCGGATGGTAGCCCAAAGCGGACAGTATCGGTACAGTGCGGGAGGGGGTCGTCACACTATGAATCGCAGAATAGAATATGAAGTTGGATTTATCGAATCAGAGCAAGGTTTTAGTCGTTTAGAATTAGAGAGAATAAAGAAAGAATTAATTAATTAGATAGGGAAGAGGAGAAGCGGATGGCGTGAATAAGAAGAGGAAGAAGAGTCACAATCATTAATTCGCGTGTTTTCTATGGCGTTTAGTCGTTTACGTAAAATAGTGTGTGAATTTTGGGTTAGGATCCAAAGACATAGAGTCTTGATCCAAATCCACATCCAATTTATAGGCTTTTATATGTAATCTATGTAACGGTTGAGATTACGCAGTAAGTTGGCTTGAGATATTTTCCTAAATAGATTTATTCAAATCTAGATACAGTTTCTCGGGAATTAAAACTAAGCAATCTTTCCTTTAAATCTTTCTTCTTCTATAGGTCATGATATAGGAAGAATATATCTGTGGTGGGAAAATTTTAGTGGGAAAAAAAATTTGGTTTCCATTTTAGTAGAAAGATTGTATCTAAATTTGAATCAATTTATTTAGAAAAATATCTCAAACAAAGTTATTACAAAATCTCAACCGTTAAGTAGATTTAGATCAAAAGGCCTATAAATTTTTAGGTTATAATTTAATTTTGAGGTTATATATATATAATTTTTTTTTAATATGGGGCCCTGGGCAGCCGCCCATGTCCAAGGACGTCCCTGATCTTCAGGAAGTGGCACTGTTCCAAACCAGAGTGTGTTATCATAACCAATGATCCCTCCAACCTTCACCAGCTTCATCAGTAATTCATGGTACTTTGGGTAGTTTGGCTTGTCATCATCCACAAATATGAAATCAACTCACACAATTAAAACATCCGCATTTGGTAAAAAATCAAAGATTAAGCTAGAACCTCACATTTAAATTTACGTACCTCGCTCATCATTTTGTTTATAACTGACATTGCATCTGATTCAATAAAATTGATCTCATGCTTAACCTCGTCCTCCTTGATGAATGGCAATCCCATCGCATAGGCTTCTCTATCTGGGTCTATTCCTATTGCCTGTAAAGCACAAAGAAGAGAGAGTGCAAGAAATAAGAACAGAATTGGCTTATATATATTAAGACTTGAGGAACGGACATGCCACGCATCTTCAGGGAGAGCGAGAGCAGTAGCAAGGAGAGAATAACCAGTGAAAACACCAATCTCTAATGTCTTCTTTGCATTCATCATCTTCAAAAGCATCGAAAGGAACAACCCTTGATCTGCTGGAACATTCATTAATTGTACTCCTGCGCAACAAATGTGTCATACATTTTCATATATCCTTTGGAAAGATTGATCACTATTAGTGTTAAGCAATAACAGAGGAATCAAGAAGTGTAAACTAGTTAGTTAGTTTGTTAAGCTATCTGTTAGTTTGTTTTGATAGCTAATCAGACATTAGAATGCCTATATAAACAATGTACATTGTACAATTCAGATGTGTGAAATATACAGAACTTTCTCATAGCATAGTCTGTCTTAGATTATAACATGGTATCAGAGCTTTCTTCTCTTCATCTCCTTCTTCTCAGTTTCTCATAGTTAGTCTAATGGCAGATGCAACATCGTCTAGTGCTACACCATTTACTAACTCTGTCTTAGCAGAGTCAAAGCCTGTAATGTTCACACATGCATTGTCTGTCAAGCTGAGTGAACAAAACTACTTACTGTGGAAACAACAAGTTTTGGCAACCATTAGAGGACACAAGCTTCAAAGATTTCTTGAAAAAGACTCATCTCCAGCACAGTTTCTTTCTAATGAAGATCAAGCCAGAAATCATGTTAATCCCGAGTTTGTTACTTGGGAACAGCAAGATCAATTACTGCTGTCTTGGCTACTTTCTTCCATGACAGAATCTCTACTTACCAGGTTAGTAGGATGTCTAACCTCAGCACATGTTTGGCAAATTCTTGAGGTCTTCTTCAACTCACAGACAGTCGCCAAGATTTCTCATTTTAGGAATCAACTACAACATCTCAAGAAAGGCCACATGTCCATCAATGCCTATCTGTTGAAACTCAAAGCCATTACTGATCAACTAGCATCAGTAGGACATCCATTGTCTTCTAGAGATTATGTCAATGCCATCTTTGATGGTTTACCACAGATTTATGAAACTTTTGTGGTTTCAGTAAGCTCAAGATCCGATGAGTATAGTGTTGCAGAAGTAGAGTCTCTTCTACTTGCTCAAGAAGCTAGAATTGAGAGACATACAAAAGATCTTGACATCTCTATCAATTTGGCTCAGTCTTCATACAGACCTTCACCTAGGTCTTTTGTGTCCAGCTCACACAGTTGGAGACCTCAGTTTAGAGGCTCTCACAATCCCAGAGGTGCCAGATCTGGAAGAAATTTTCGGCCATCTGGAGCTAGTTCTCAATCAAATCGTCCTCAATGTCAAATCTGTGGCAAACTTGGTCACATTGCATTCAAATGCTACAATCGGTTTGATGATTCTGTTTGCTCAGCACTCTTCTCAGCATTCCAGTAGTCCCCAGCATTCCAGTAGTCCCCAGCATTCTCAGCATTCTAGTCGTCATGCTCAGCATCCTGCTCAGCACTCTTCTCAGCATTCCAGTAGTACGGGTCAGCATATTAGCATTCCAGTTTGTCTTGCTCAGCACTCTTCTCAGCAGTCCAGTAGTCCTCAGCATTCTCAGCATTCTAGTCATCATGCTCAGCATTCTGCTCAGCACTCTTCTCAGCATTCCAGTAGTCCTCAGCACTCTTCTCAGCATTCTGCTCAGCACTCTTCTGCTCAGCACTCTTCTCAGCATTCTTCTCAGCATTCCAGTAGTCCCTCTCAGCAATTCAGCAATTCTTCTCAGTATTTCAGTAGTCCTTCTCAGCAATTCAGCAGTTCTTCTCAGCATTCATTTCAGCATTCTGGTCCTCATTTCAGCACTTTAGTCAATAGGAATGTCTGTCATTCTAGCTATCATGTTGCTAAGTCCTCTGATATTTTGCGTTTGTGGCATGCTAGGTTAGGCCATCCGTCTTTTCCACTTGTCAAGAACATACTTACTAATTGTAATATTTCAGTTCCTACATCTGACAATATGAGTCTCTGTTCCTCTTGCTGCTTAGGCAAAATACATAAACTTCCTTTTTCCAAGTCTTCTACTGTGTATACAAAACCCTTGGAATTAATTCATACTGACCTATGGGGTCCTGCTTCTACCATATCTTCGTCTGGGTTCAAGTATTACATCCATTTTATCGATGCTTTCAGTCGTTTCACTTAGGTTTTTCTGTTACAAAATAAGTCTGATGCTTTCTCCACTTTCCTTAAATTTAAAGCTCAAGTTGAGCTAGAGTTTGGCCTTCCCATCAAAAGTGTTCAGTCTGATTGGGGAGGGGAGTATCGATCTATTTCAAAGTTTCTTGCTCAACATGGGATACATCATAGACTTGCCTGCCCAACTACACATCAACAGAATGGTGTGGCTGAAAGGAAACACAGACACATCATAGAGTCAGCCCTCACTCTTCTTGCTCATGCATCACTTCCCATGAAATTCTGGGATGAAGCAGTTAAAACGTCTATTTTTCTTCTCAATAGAGTACCTTTTGCTGTTCTTAAAGGTCTCTCACCATATGAAACTCTGTATCACAAAGTTCCTGAGTATCATAATCTCAAAGTGTTTGGGTGTTCCTGTTTCCCTAATATCAGGCCTTACAATTCTACTAAACTACAATTTAGATCAATAGAATGTATGTTCCTTGGTTATAGTCTACAGCATAAAGGGTACAAATGTCTATCTTCTACTGGCAGGGTATACATTTCTCGAGATGTTCTATTCAATGAAAACTCTTTTCCATATGTCAAATGGCACAGTCACTCTACCTCCACTCCTACTGATCATTTTCCTACTCCTGCTGTCATTCCTATTCCTGATCATAATCCATCTTCTAGTCCACTGGTTCCTTCATGTCATCCTGATGCTAGTCCTTATTCCAGTCCAGTGAATAATCCTACTACTACTCCTCCTACTACTGGCACATCACAGTCTATGTCTAGTCCTGCTTTGTTACCTACTGCTCCTACTACTGTTCCTACTACTGCTCCTGGTCATCCTATGCTCACAAGGTCGAAAGCAGGCATTTACAAACCCAAAGTTTACATGGCTTCTACTACTGCCCCATCTAGTCTTCAGGAAGCTTTGGACACTCCACACTGGATGTCTGCAATGCAAGATGAATATATGGCATTAATTCGAAATAATACATGGTCACTAGTGGATCTTCCCAAAGATAGAGATGTAGTTGGGTGTCGATGGCTCCTCAAGGTTAAGCATAATTCTGATGGCACTGTGCACAGATATAAAGCCAGGTTAGTGGCTAGAGGATTTCAACAGGTGGCTGGCTTCGATTATTCAGAGACATTTAGTCCAGTTGTGAAGCCGACTACTATACGTGTTATGCTCACAGTGGCAGTTACATATGGATGGTCTATATTCCAGTTAGATGTCAACAATGCCTTTTTGAATGGGGATCTACAAGAGCAGGTTTACATGATGCAACCCCCTGGGTTCATAGATCCTTCACGGCCTAAGGCTGTTTGCAAGCTTCATAAGGCTTTATATGGCCTCAAGCAGGCTCCTCGGGCATGGTTTGACAAGCTTCGACATACACTTCTCATGCTTGGCTTTGAGTCTACAAAGTCTGATTCATCCTTGTTCATCAGACATACTCCCTCTCCTATCTTTCTTCTAGTCTATGTTGATGATATACTCATCACTGGTGCTGACTCTCATGCTGTTTCCCAAATCATCCAACAGCTGAATGCTCAGTTCTCTTTAAAAGATTTAGGCCTTGTTCATTTCTTCCTTGGTATTCAAGTGCAGCATACTATCAATGGATTGTTTTTGTCTCAGTCCAAATACATTGGTGATCTCTTGTGTAGAGCCAAGATGCAGTATGCTAATGGACTACCCACTCCTATGAGTGGTGGGGAGAAACTATTTGCTACGGGTAGTGATCCAGTCCGAGATGTTCAGCTATATCGCAGTATTGTGGGCGCATTACAATATGTTACAATTACTAGGCCTGAAATTGCATATTCAGTAAATCGTGTTTGCCAATTCATGCAGACTCCTCTTGAGTCACACTGGAGAGTGGTGAAAAGAATACTGAGGTATCTCAAGGCTACACCCAACTTTGGACTTCACATAGTTCCAACTCCTTCATTTCAGTTAAGTGGATACTGTGATGCTGATTGGGCATCTGATCCTAATGATAGGAGGTCTACATCAGGTTATTGTGTGTATCTGGGTGATAACCTCATATCCTGGTCGTCCAAGAAGCAAAGCACTGTCTCTCGAAGCAGTACTGAAGCAGAATACAGAAGTCTAGCATCAGTTACAGCTGAATTAACATGGCTGCAAACTCTGTTTCATGAGTTGAGGATTGGTTGCTCAACTCCAAATATCTGGTGTGATAACAAGAGCACTGTCATGCTTAGTGCTAATCCAGTGCTTCATTCTAGAACTAAACAAATTGAGATTGACATCTATTTTGTTCGTGAAAAAGTTGCTCGCAAGGTTGTTCATGTTCATCATATTCAAGCTACTGATCAAGTTGCTGATGTTTTCACCAAAGCAATTGGTCGTTCCAGGTTCTTATTGTTGCGTGACAAACTAAGTGTAATAGATGAATCTACACTTAGTTTGAGGGGGCATGTTAAGCAATAACAGAGGAATCAAGAAGTGTAAACTAGTTAGTTAGTTTGTTAAGCTATCTGTTAGTTTGTTTTGATAGCTAATCAGACATTAGAATGCCTATATAAACAATGTACATTGTACAATTCAGATGTGTGAAATATACAGAACTTTCTCATAGCATAGTCTGTCTTAGATTATAACAATTAGTGATGATTTTTTGTTGGATTAGTTACCTGAAGTCATCAAACATAGCAGTTGTGGTCTCTCTTCTTGAGCTGCTCATGCTCTCTAGGATACACACTTGTCTTCAAAATGTACTGCAAAATTAAATTTAAGCACAAGTTTGACATAGATCCTTGACATGAAAGAAATCTAGAGAAACTGGAACGATATATAGTATTGTTTTGAATAGCTGGCTAGAAAACCTGCAAAAGAGCATAACTTTGAAGGATGGTCTCCCCATCATCGCTGAACCCATGAGTGAATGAGTATTGCAAGCCAATTCTAAAGAATGACTGGCTGAAGAAAGAAGAATGCATGTAGGTGGTTTATTCATTGACCTCATGAATTATTTCCATAATAAGTTCAATCGCAAAGTGATGGTGATGATGGCATGTGCTACGTACCATCTCTTGGTTATTTGTTATTTATTTATTTATGTTTGTTAAAAGTTTGGTTTGTTTTGAAGCAAAATAACTGAATTCCAAATAAATTTATGAGAGTTTGGTGTAGTAGGAGTTGGAATGTTTGATAGCACAACTTATCTGCCAAGTCCTAGCTCCTAAGACTCCATCACAATTTATACTTTTGAAAGGCCGTTCATCGACTTTTGAGATTTATTGTACAGGTATAGAGCTACATATCACCAATATACAACATAATCCATCCAGTCCATGTGCGCGATTGAGATTGGGCCGGGGAGGAAATAAGTTGTAAGGTATAATGCACCAAGGTCTGATCTGCAATGCCAGTTGGTAGCACACACAAAAAATACGGAAACGCCTGTCAGTTATTACAAGTACTACTCGCTATAATTATGTGTAAAACTGAAAAAGAAAAAGAAAAAAAAAAAAAAAAAAAAAAAAAAAAAGGAAGGGAGGGAGGGAGGGAGGAAGAAATCTTAGGAACCTTCAAAGATGAAATTTTCTGTAACTTTCTGTGTTTCAGGTAACCAAATTTTTTGTAGCCTTAATTGGAATAACCCATTTAATTTGAACCCCTAAAACATAATATATTTCTGCCACTTTCTGTATTTATTTTTATGATTTAGAACACTTGCAAATTGCAATTTTGGTGCCTGCCCTATGCAAAAAACCTGCATAGGACGGAGTGAGCTTGTTTAGCCCAAGCCTTTTGAGTCCGTTGAGTTTTGGATTTGGCCATTGCTATCATGCATAACCACATTACAACGAAGGTGATGCCACTTAAGACTGCAACTCTACCTACAAAATACAGTGTTGATGCATCTCAAGGCAAAATCAGATTCAACATCTCAGGGAATACCACCGAGTATGGAATGGCGGGCGACCTTTTTCATGGCGCCATATGTAACGGGCACAAAGGAAGAAGTGTTTAGCAGAAGCCAAGTGTCATGTCGACAATAACGCTTGATAAATAGCCTTCCTCAGCAGGGTTATTACGAATGCACTGTATTGAGACCAGCAAGACATGTGCAGCCTAAGCTTGAGGATAGAAAGTGCACTGCCACACCTCTTATGCTATAAAATCGAACAAGGAAAAACAAGAAGATCGATCTACCAGTAACAACAATCACGAATTACTGAAAACAAAACACAACAAACATATTTTCTAACTGAGTTGTAGTTAAGGTAAGTAAAAAACTAAAAACATGTTGGATAAAAATTCCTCCTATTCATCATAAACATTTGTGTATATGTTCATGTGTTCTGCAACCCTTTTCTAAGATCTTGTTTCTCTTCATCACCCATTCATCTCTTTGTATACTAATGGACCATGCACAACACTGGAACAAGTTCCTTGGTGGCATGGCATGCTCTTGGAGATAAACCATGGTCTGTGCTTCAACAGGACCAGTTAATGCAGCAACGAGGGCTTCTATAGACCTCACATTGTGCTTTAGTACTTATAATTTAGGACAGGTTAAACCGGGTCAATGCTTTACGGGATCTAACTATAAAATTGTTGGGAGTCCCCACTCTAGCAGCAGCAGCGACAACAACAACAAGAAGAACGGAAATTGCAACGAGGGAAGAAACAACAACAAGAGAAACACCACCACCACCTTGATTTATCCGTTTTTCTAGGTGTTTGTTCTTGTGATTGTTGATTCTCTCTTTCTCGACCTGCCTTCAAAAAGGCTGCCTTCACAGACTCATCTTTGGGTCTATCTCCAGTCAATCTGCTCATAAAGCCTGCCTTCACGGACCCATCTTTCGGTCTATCTCCAGTCAATCTGCTCACAAAGCCTCCCTTCACAGACTCACCTTTCGGTCTATCTCCATTCAATCTGCCAAATGAAAACATGATTAGGAAACTGAAGGCATAGGTGATGTTATTAAAGATAAAAAAACAACAACAAAAGTAAAGTTGAGGAAATTTTCTCAGTACATAAGGAACTTGAGTCTTGTTACTATAAAAAAGGTGTAGAAACAAAAGAATTTCCAATGCATGCAGAAAACATGCACAGACATAAAACAACTGCATATGTATAGGTAAAGAGTGAGAACATTCATGGAAGATGCAAAGAGACATATGCTACAATAGATTAGGACGGGCAGAATGTGCAACTACATTTACAACACTGGGAACCGGCAGGCAACAATTAGAACACTTGCAGGATGGCCATATATAATGACTGCATGTCCGGCAATAATTAGAAGAAAAGCAAGATGGCCATGTACAATGACTGCATTCCCGGCAACAATAAGAAGAAAAACAAGATACCCACAAACAGAGGTTGCATTTCCAACTACAACTAGAACAAAAGCAGGAGGCTGGCCACTTACGGTGGCTGTGCCAGCAGCAACAATTAGAACAAGAGCACGATGGCCACGCACAGTGGCAGCAGTTCTGATAATAAATAAAAAAGCAGCAAAATTTGGCAATGTAAAGTAGCAGCATGGTCGACAACTATTACAACACCAAAAGAATTTCCTTGGCTTCTGTCTGCAAAAAACAAAAGATATATATTCCTCCCACGAAATCAGAGGGGATGGCATCTTTATATGCAAACTGCATGTAAAGATTCAAGTGCACCTAGGGAAATCATGTTAATCTTAAAGCAAATAAATATTGTACTTCATAGAAAAATAAAATTTATTTACTCTGCATAAAAAGAGGTATAACAATCATATCGCATGGTAATGCTTAACGTTAATCTGAAATGCTCACGCACTAGCCATATATGCATCATAATAGTATGAAGATGTGCAACTATTATTTAGAAAACCTAAATGTTTGACATACATAGTATTTACTATCAAAATAAAAGAACAGAGAAGAAACAAATAAACTCTATATGTGATTGTAGTGAATGTTGTAGCTTACACTGGAAAGGCAAATGATTGGACACTTGCTCCACTCGTATCCGAACTGGGAGAAACACTACAGGAATTATGAATCTCCTTTGCATGTAATTTCTTTTCCTTATTATGATCTTCAGCTGCGACCCTTAAAACATCCTTCATGATTTGAGCTGCTGCTTCAGTGATAACTGGATCCTCCCTCGAAGCTGAACTCTTCATTTCAGCTACTATTTCAGTAACACCTAGTTCCTCCTTCAAAACTGAACTTTTCCTTTCAGGTTCTGTAGATGGAACAGGTGGCTGTTTGCTATCAGAAGTTACATTGTCTGCAGAGTTATTTTTGAGAATCAACTCTCCTGGTTTGTTGATCGGATCAACCAACTCTTTAGATTTGTTGTTTCTGTAAATCGATTCTCCAGATTTCTGGTCTGGTGAAATCGAATCTCCAGGTTTGTTGTTTGGGAATATCAACTCTCCAGTGTTGTTGTTTGGGGAAATCAACTCTACGGATTTGTTATTTGGGGAAATCAACTCTCCAGATTTTTTGTTCCGGGAAATCGACTCTGCGGGTTTATTTTTTGGGAGGATCAATTCTCCAGATCTTTTGTCAGGGGAAATCAACTTTCCTGATTCGGTCTTTGGGAAAATCAACTCTCCAGATTCGCTAATCGGGCAAATTAAATCTCCGGGACTGTATGGTGAAATCAACTCTCCAGGATTGTTGTTTGGGGAAATTAAGTCTCCGGACTTCTCCAGGTCTCCAGGCTTGCCAAACAAAAACACGTCTCTTGAGAAACTGTTGTTCCCCACATGGATACTGAACAATGACTCATTCGAAGCAACACTCCACTCCAACGGTGTTGTTGATTTGCTTCTTTCAAATACAGAAGATGGAATCCTATATGAACTGGCACCATCTGACCGATCCATCGATTGGGTTGGAGGGGATTGCATTGCAGACAATGGGGACCCAATAAAAAATCCTCCAAATCTAGGGGAGGCATTGCTAAGTACATCATATTCACTTCCTCTTGCAAATAAATCAACATCTTCATCAACCTTTGGAGGCCGGTTATTGATGTCACTGGTTAAATGACTAAGATCATTCTCATTTATTTGAAAGTAATCTTCTTCAGTTGAAGAAGTGGAACATGAAGAGGAGGAAAATGTTTGGTAGTTTGACTTCCCCACAAAAATAGGAAATGTCACAGAATTGTTACTAGATTCAGGGTCTGATATAGGAGCTGAAGTGGTCCCATTGATTTCAGGCTCCAAACCATCTCTATCATGATCTAGATGCTCCTGAAAATGTTTACCACTTCCACTGATATGTTTACTACTTCTGCTGTCAGATTCTAAAGAATGAGCCATGGAATGTTTACCACTTCCATTCTGAGATCCCATAACTTAAATTGTTTGTTGAGTTCAGGTTTTCATCCCCCTTTTATCATCTCGCCATCTACATGTGATACTGCCAAAAAAAAAAAAAGAGTTTATATATATAAGGTCTACAAGCTTATGTATTGAAAATATGCCAAATCTTCTGACAGATTTTCATATATTTAACATCATTGTTAGTGTTTATGTTCTACAATAATACTGGCAAAACTGAAAGAAGTGTTCAACATTGTTCCAGAGGTGTACCTCAAAATTGAAACAAGTGTTCACCAGTCCATTCTTCTCTTATGGGTCAAGGCAGTTGAGCGCGCATTGAAATTGTTTTTGAAGTGTGGTCCCTCTACAAAATACTGCCAATACATAGCGGAGGGGCTCTGGTTAATTTTTTCTACTTGTGATTTTGATCATGAAATGGAATTTACAACAAGGATGGCAAAGAGTATGGTTGCTCTGCTCAGACCAAGCATGATGTATGGAACCAAGCTCCCAGAAAGTTGCAAGGAGGTGATGAGAAGAAAATATGCAATAGAAGTTCAACAGCTCCTTTCCTCGTTGGTGATTTTGGAATTAGTAATACATAGTACTTCAGCTAAATTTATCTAGGATGCAGCTTTTGTAACTTAAATCCAATCATCATGTTTTGAATCAGATGAAATGGAAAGTATGTGTATTTATACAGCTTACTTATCTATATATCACAAATAAAATGGTGTTAATGTTTTCAAGTTATTATCATTTTTGTTTCTAATTTTTAGGTTTTGTAATAATTTGTTGTCCTGTATTAAAAGTGACCAACGTTTATGATTTTTTGATGATTTAGTTGAGTGGGACTCAACATTGAGTTTGCATATCTATTTTACTGGTAGTTTGTTCCTCAATTTTTCTCTTTTAGAGTAAAGGCGTTCAACTACAACTGTTCCGTCTTTCCTTCCCATTGTATTTGTAATGAACAAACCACGCCTAGTTAACATGATGATCCGCATGGGCAGCTCCACTAGGAAATACAAATGGATTTCCATTAAACATGAAAAAATCTAGTCACATACATATTTCATAGTTTTGGTGTAGAGAATTTTGTGAAATGGTTTGGGTTTCACTGGTATGATAAATCTCATTTCAAAATCATGTATGTCAAATGGATTTATTTATCCCCATCACTGATTATCATCATTCAAAAAGTGAAACACAAACTTTCACAGGATGAGATTACAACATCGAAAATTATTATTAATTGCCCTAAATCACAACATAACATTTTTTTTTCTCTCTCTTTTCCAATTAGGAAATACGAATTATTTATAGACAGTGCTCATTTTTCCACTATGAAATACGAATGGTTTTTCCAGCTAATTGTTTGTTCGAATTAAAAACAATTGTTGTTCATCCTCTATGATACTTGCGTAGCCAATAAAATAAGCAAATTAAAAAGCACAATTTCTCTAATAAAAATAAATAAGGTTTCATCCAAAAAACAAAATGCATAACTTTCAAGAGAAAACTAAACTTACTTTAAAGAGTAGAAAGTGTATTCGAATCCGCGAGTCGCCTATCCAGCCACTACATTCACCAGCTGGAAAAGGCGACAGCGACCAAATGCCCCTTTTGCCTTCTCCAATCAATCTGCATAGACAACAATATTCCCCAAAAAAAAATTTCAATTTTTCATCAAAATTCTTCACTGAAATAGCAAAACATTCAAATTTATGCAATCACAAAAAAAAAATCAGAAATAAATTGAAGAAAAATGTATGAAAAAACTTGGTTTCAATGAGATCAGAAGATCAATGTACTTGGATTAAAATTTTGATTTTGGGCTTAAGATTGGATTTTGAGATGAGATGAGCTCCAAGAATTGATGAAAATTCTGGGGTGGAGGACAAGAACAGCAAATCACTATGAAGAAATTAGGGTTTGGTAGAAAAGGGAAATTAGGGTTTGGTGTGTTTTGAGATGAAAAGGGACGCGAGTGGGTGAAACTCACTAACGGTCGGCTCAACGACTTTTTCGGCATTTTTTGGCTCCAAAATAACTAACTTTGCCTATTGTCCTAATTTGTTTCACCAGCTAACTTTAACCCCTTTCAGCCTCCACATCCCTCCCTATCTCCACGATTCTATCCAAAGCAAATACACCCTACCCTACCGAGGGGATTTTTACTTCTATCAAAAAATATATATATATATATATATATTCACCATTCTATATCTCCTTTGTATTAAAAAAAAAAAAAAAAAAAAAAGGCAAATCTTATTTAACATATACTAAGATTAAGGCAACTACTCTCGGTTATTTGTTTTAGAGACTAACCATCACTAAGTTATTCTTTCGTTGTCATATAAATAAGGTTTAATTTTGTAACTCGTTCTCTCTCAGTTATTTATATATAGCATCATAATGCTATTAAATTGTTCAACTACGAAATGCATATATTTGATACATGCAATTTAAAAATTTTCAACCTAATTTAAATATTTGAACTCCCAAGCTAAGTATCACCTCTCCCTTTCCCTTTATCTATGGAATGCAGAAAGCTCTATAGTATATAAAAAAAATTAAGTTTGACCTAATTGGTCGTTATATCTATAATCACATAGAAAATAGATCAATGTTAAAACTAGATCTTTTCATTTCACTCATCAAACGGTGGTCGCATATAAGGTTATCTATTTAAAATGGAGGGGTATGGAGAAATTGGACATATTTTCAATTAACAACGCATCTGCGAGGCCTTTATAAGATTCACACAAACATGACTAAATATCTTAATAGGTTTTGTTTTTGGTGTTTAAGGATCGTCCCTTCAGGTGATATGGGACAAAAAGGAGCTAGCCGGCCAACCTGTGTCACACCCAAGGTGGACCCTTACTCGCTTCCAGATTATAATGAAAAAAATCTAATGTATTTGATTTATCTAATTTTGGCCCCTTGTATGCAATTTAATGTCAATAAGACCTCTAAAAGTGTTGCAAAATGAGGCTCTATAGAATTTGTTCAATTAAAACAAAAATAAAATGACTTTGTTCAATTAAAAATAAAAATAAAATGACGAACAAAAACTCTGAGGGTAAGGACATCTACAACAAGCAACTAAAAGGGCTTGTTTCTATCTAAAACACCATGACGCGAGGTTCGCTTAGGAACAGTGAAAAAGTGGATTTCGTCCTAAATTTTGTGTTTTCCATTTTACCCTCGCCCAACATTAAAATTTCACACCATATCCCCCTCTCTCTTTACTCCTACTGTTTGAGCGCAACGTATCCCCTAACTTTTTCAACACGCCTCCTCTATCCCCCTCTCGTTCCCCTCTCCCACCACCACTGGCCTTCCTCCCTTTATCTGATCACAGACCCAAATCGACTTGGGTTTGATCGTTTATTTCAAATTCTTACCATGTAGTTCTTTTATCTCACTATATATGCATCTTTCAGGGTGAAAGTGGTGGTGGTTTTCTTCTTTCCAATCCACCTTGAATAGTAACTAATAATACATCAAACCGTCTCACAATCCACACCGTACACGTGGCATGATGAACTCATTAACAGAGCAAAACGGGCCTAGATGAGTGCCCAGTCTAATAAAGCCCACTGAAGTAGGTTCCAGGAGATTGGACCCAATCAACAATGCCCTATTAAGCCCATAAGTCATATGGTCAAGCCCAATACCCGTAAGACCTAATAAGGCAAGTATCTAGAAGTTTGACCTAAGACAGGCAGGCCAGCAATACATTAACTCCAACTAGGAAATAAATACCATAATATAAGTCGTGCATGAAAACTCTCATGCATGGACAACATTTCACAAGGAAAGAATTCCCTAAAGAGATATCAAAGGACAAGTCGTGTATGGAAAGTCTCCTGCATGGACGAATCTCAACAAGGAAAGGATTTCTAGCAAGATATCTTTCCCTAAACTACACCACCAAAGGCATAGTCGAACAAGGACTCTCGCATGATAAATAGGGCATAAGGTTGAGAAAAAAAAGGTTTACACATTTCTCAAGCCTTGTATGACTTAAGCATCGGAATGTCATCGACCTCCACAACGGTGGTCTTTGGCTCACGTGTGTTTCTTATGCAGGTCAAGGAGAATGGAAAGTGACACCATCAGTTTGGCGTCATCCGTGGGGAATGACAAAGTTCCTAAGAAAACAAAGATAATACATCTTCGTTACAATCCAAAAAGATGGCAATCACAAAATCTCATAATAACAGTGAGATTGTCGAGCCATAATAAGGTTTGTCTAAATAACAGCCCTCCACTTTCTTGCATGGATGTCACGTCCGAACACAACCTCCTAAGCTCCATGGATTAGTATTTCGAACGTGACCAGGTACAAATGCATGCCCCAGACCAGAACAAGGCCTTCTTCATAACTAAATGAGGGACATACCGCCATCGGGTGACCCCGTTCAAGCAAGTGCGGGAGCAACGCATCAACGACTAGTAAGTCGGTTGTTCTAGGAGTGAATTCACTATACCATAAATGGTAATTTGTAACACACTAGCTTTGTCCCTAAAAAAAATTTGTAACACCACAAAAGTCTTGCAAATCATGGCATTACAAATATTAGTAACACATCGATGTGTTACAACCTTCAACTTTCGTAACAGTTGTCCAATGTTGCTAATGGCACTATAGCATGTTACAATGTTCAAATATTAATAACACCTCGACGTGTTACAATTTTTATTTTTTTTTACAAAAATCAATATGTAACATTTTATTTGATTTTAATTAAATAAAAATAAAAGTATCAACAAATGAATCACATCCAATGAGATTTAAAACCCAAATATTCAATTACCAATATTAATACCCAAATTAAAATATTTTGCAATCATTACAAAGTGAAATAGTTGCAATCAATTACAATATCGTTTTTCATATTGGATTAGTATTTAAAAAAAGGTACATGTATCAAGTACATCATTAGTATGCTAACAACTAAGAAAACTAAAAAAAAAAAAAAATCGCGCTCTCGATAATTCCATATTGGGAACACCTTGGAAATTAGAACACACAAAATCAGAGACTACATTTGCTGCTTGTAGATTCTGCAACAGATCTTTCTCCTGTGGAACATCAGTCTTTATGGTCAAATCCATGACCTCCTCAAGGTGAGAGACTTATCCAAGCTTGCTCCAAGCCATGAACTTGGGTGTGGAAACTGAGGAGGAGGGAACCCATGACCAAAACTCTGCAGAGAAAAACTTCAGCACTAGCTTGCAATGGACATTAGACACTTCTGTTTTCTTGGCCCAGAGAAACTTGGTTTTAAGAAGGAAACTTATGTGTCACTAATTGTAATGATGATTGAAAATTTATGAAAACTCCAGCACCAGCTTGTTTAGTTGTTCTCTAATAATAGCACCTGGATCTGAGAGGGTGGAAAAGCCAGCCAGTGTTCAATTTCTAAACCAATGCTGCCTAGAAAATCTGAGATAAGTGTAACGACTCAAGAGTCAGTACTGTAGGCATCATCTTCATAGATTACTATAACTTGACACCAACCATAAGAGCCAAGACATTTTATCTGTAGAGAGTCCATGTAAGCCATTCTGAGAAAGAAAGGCCATCTTACCAATGTTAATGGAGGGGTGATGATGGCAAGAGACGGAGTTTGTTGCTGAGAGGACTGGCACTTGTGCTTTATTAGCCATCTCAGCAACAAACTCCGTCTCTTGCCATATCTCCATCCCTATAATTGTTTGAGCTCCACGTTCTTTGGTAAGGTCATTAGCTACATCCAAAATTGAATAATCAGAATGTACGCATTGAACATCAAGTTTGTTAATGTAACAAGTAGAAAATAACAAGTACCAGCTTTGAATGCTCAGAGGGGGTCACCGTCGGAGTCACCAACATGAAGGACTAGCTTGGACTTATTGCTAGAGCTACTGTTGAACTCTTGTACTGCAACTTCCATGGCTATCTTTTATTCTTTTCGTTGACATCAATCGTTGCCCCAATATTCACCACTCGGTTATCATCATCGTCTCGGGCGCTATGCTAGCTCCATGGTTGATCAAAATGAATAAATCACAAGTAGGACTTGGTAGAAACATTTTGGGATTTGTTTCAATTTTTTTTCCTCCATCAAGAATAAACCAACCACAGTATACCATGTACTGATACACGAGTCTATGAATATTCTAATCCCCATAAAGCTACTACACATCAACCACAAATAATTTTCTTCAAACTATAGCTCAACACTCGAAACACATAACAATATGTGAGGTATAAGAGCCTCAAATGAAAGAATAGGAAATCCATATTGAGCTAAAATCTTAGTAAAGTTTTAAAGAATATTAAACACATCCACTAGAACAACTCAAGGTTTTGCACGAAGAATGTATCACAGACCAACCACAAGTTTAAACGCTAAAACATGTTATATTCATCCAAATTAAGTCAATAAGAAAAACCAAACATACCTGCAGTGATGGTGCAATTGGGAGGCATCAGTTGGTTGTATTTAGCCTTCTCCGAATACTTGGAATCCTATGCCATGAGAATCCATGAATACTTGCATAATGAGGTCGTATTACAAATAAACTCCTGGGCATACATTAAAGAATGTTATCTACCATGCAAAAATGAACCAAATCTTACGGTTTATGCTTTCGGATCACGACCAATTGAAATGAAAAGAAGACTAACTATCAGAAGACGTTGGCATATAAACTGCAAAACAAATTCACATAGAATCTTCAGTCTAGCAGATAATGTAAAAAACATGTTTACATATAAATTAACCACCACCATTTTGGACGGAGTTTTTTGTAGCATTGAATTGAACCATTAGGGCATTTTATGAAAATTGGTGGTATCTTGTGTTCCAAAGAAGTGCAAAATAAAATCAATTACTTGTGGGAAAACAATGTGATGCGTGGCTGGGTCAGAGATCAAGTGTTTGGCCTTGAATAGGGAGAAGGCAAAGCTTTGTGCAAGAACTTTTACAATCAGAAATTATATGCACTAGTGTCATTTCATTTGCAAATGAAGAATGTAAACCTATATACCTTTATATACAGCAAGTACAACATTATGGATAATACATAGAAGACTAGAGAAGCACCTGTTTAAACATGGATGTTCAATTTCACATTTTTTCATTGTTGATCTGCTTTGTCTTAGAATGTCACTGCAGGATGCAGAAGAGGAGCAAATCAAAATCCATCCATGAGTATTTTTTAGTATAAAAAAAGGTATAAAGGGGAATACCTCCCATTGAAGAGTGCCACATGTAGGGGTGGGCATCCCATCCCGCGATCCCGTTCCCGTCCCGATCCCGTCCCGTCCCGTCCCGATTTTTCCGGGTCTTAATGGGATTGAATAATTTCATCCCGATCCCGTCCCGTCCCGATCTAGAATGGGATGGGATGGGATGGAGATTTTCAATCCCGCCAATCCCGTCCCGTCCCGAACTAATTTATTAATATTAATTATTAATATTTTTATTTAATTATTTACTAACACAAATATGTTTTTACATTATGATATTGACTGTTTTGAATACCATTAATCATTTTGGGCTCCATATCCAACAATCACTTCCCTGACAATGGATGTGATTACATTTTGGGCTCCATATCCAACAATCACTTCTCAATCAAAACCTGTAAGTCAATGCTAAGAAACTAACATCTGATAACTGAGTGTAGATACTGTTTAAGGCATGTTGTGATTACATTAAACAAACATGTAAACATTTTCAGTGCCAATGCATCGTCTAGTTTTGATGATTGTGAAACCCTGCAGTTCTATACTACCTACCTATTATGTTAGAAGACCTGAATGAAGCCTTGGGGTTTCTTAGGTGTATACGTTGGTTCTTAACAGTATAGCTCTTGAGCCTTGATTGATGTTTTTTTTTTTTTTCGATTATTGTAAGTTCGAACAACGTTTCTAGTAATCAAGATATCTCGAGCACTGACAATGGATGCTCTAAGAAACGGTTAAACAGTGGATGATTTCTTTAATTAGATCTTTCAAGGAAAAGAATATAGAGAAACTCTGCAGATTTAGTCACACTTACAATTTGACAGAGCTACTAACTATACCCATTACAAAATAAAGTTCTATACCGAAAGCCCTCCAAGTTCCATAACAATCTCTAGCAGAAGTTGATCTAGAATTTGTAGCCCAAACTACATCTTTATCTCTTCAAAATCGTCCATCTTCGCCATTTCTCTTGGCATCCATTGTAAAGTGCTCATGTCTTCTCCTGTCAATTTGCACACCTCCAAGTGGTCCAAAGTAGGCGAATCCTTCTTCATTTTAGTCCTTTCGCTCTTGACTGATTTCAATTCTGGGAGCAACGAGAATGAAATGCAGTAATCTGAAGGTTGGTACTCAGCATTTGCAAGTTCTGGACACAATTTTCTTCTTGAATTCGAGCTCCGCGACTTTGAACCTTCTTCTGTCCAACACATAATTATACAACTTTTAAGTTAAAAATCAAACTATGTACAATGTTTCAAATCAGTAATGGGAATTGAAGATCAAAATCTCACTAGATACTGGTGTTTCTGATTCAGAAACAAATTCATCTAGATAAAAAACTGATACTGGGCTCAAATTATCTGAATTGCATTTAGCTTCCACTTTGTTCTTCTTCAGTGAAAGACTTAACTTTTCGGCCTTATCATTGGCACTCCTGGATCGACTTTTCGGCCTTTGAGCACCGTGGGGCTGTCTGAAACCATTCTTTTTTCGAGCAGGTATCGAATGTGAATCCTTAGCTTTATCTCTTTCGCCAATCTTCCTATCTTTGTTACAATTCCTCTTCTTACTATACTGGTCTTCTCTGCTTTTGCTCCCCTGCTTCACTTCTCCGGAGCCCAAATTAGTTCTAACCAAACTACATTCTTCGCGAACACCTCCAAAGCTAAGAACCAAGAACTCATCATTCTCCTGTAGTAGAAATGTAGGTACTTCTCGAAAAGATAGAGATGATTTAACCCGTCGGTGGTGCCTTTGAGTTGGATCAAAATCAGCCCAGCAACCCACTGAATTCACTGATCTGCTTCGACCAAATAAGTCTAAATTCCTCACAGAATTCAGCTCCGGCATTGTATCAAGACCCATTAGTCTAGCTACCACTCCTGGAGTTGCGGCCAATGCTTCTTCCTTCTTTCCTTCAAATGTTTCATACATGTGCACTGCAGTTAAATGATAGTTAAATTTTTTGGATGCCGCTGATCCCGTCCCGTCCCGTCCCGATCCCGTTTGGGATGGGACGAGGTCGGGATGGGGTTTTTCCCATCCCGTCCCGTCCCGATCCCGTATGAACGGGATGGGATAGGGATGGGTATATCTCGTCCCATCCCGTCCCGTGCCCACCCCTAGCCACATGAGTAAGTGTAAGATACAACTTTCCATAACTATCATAAGCGGCTATGTTGAGATCATACTGTGGAGTCAAGATCTTGGTGGTATGATTCATATTCATGTCCAGTAGTTGTGAAGAGCTTATTCGAAAACATTGGAAACTTTCGAGCATCAAAGGTGTCATACTTCCAGTAACACAAAGGAACAATTATGTGGACAAACATGATGAATCCAACTGAAATATTTAGAATGGAGGAAAACGGTGACACCAGCAGACTACCATGGAAAGCTGATATCCCTGCCAGTCGAGGGTGAACGCTCCAATTCCAAGTCCATGGTACCCTGAACCAATCTGCTGAGCTGTGATGCTATGGGGCCATATCCAACATACCCATGAGAAGAATGTTAAACATAGGGAATAGATAGTCTGGCAAAGCATAATACAAAAACTTGCCCCAACTAGAATAAGGAAGAATTGCACCCGAGTAAAGCCTTTTGACTGTGAATCCTTCTCATGGAGGGCTCTGCAATATCCAAATTAAGAACCATATCAGCTTAAAAGTTCTTCGAACATCAATCACTTCCTTTATGCAAAAAGGGTGATGATGCTAATGCCACTATTTACATATGAAACTGCAAACGTTCCTCAATCGTCATGCATGGATCAACATAACAAGCAAAACAACCTTGTCTAATTCAAGTTCAAGAGACTTACCAGTGATCCGATGGCAACAAGAGCCCGTAATTTTGAATCAACATCCTGACTCCCATCTTCTGCAATTTGTAAACAGACACAAGAGCATTGAAATTGCAAACTCTTTTTTTATCTAGCAAGAGAAGAAATAACAAAAAAATCTTAAAAGCTACCACACATAGGAAAACAAAGAACCCTTCTTATGAACAAAGTGAATTTATCTATAGGATCTCAAATCTCTACACACTTGGATATTCAGTAAAACCTATCAACCGCAGCAAATCGTAGACAAAGTCGCAATAACTGGAACACCAACACAGAACAATTCAATAGCAAATCAAACCATTCCAACCAAATCCTATCAATCAAACTTATAATTCAAAATAAAAACACAAAATTTAGATGATAGAGTTGGATCTTACACGTTAAAGGTGCCGGAAACAGTATCATTGGCGGTTCTGACAGCGGCTTCAAGAACGAACCCTTTATTAGAAGACCCGGACTTCTCCTCCGAAGTTCTGGAAGAAGCGTCTGAGTTCCAATTGGCGAGAAGAGACGATCCTTTCTGCTGATCGTTGTTGTTGCTCGACCTCCCATGAACCAAGAATGAACTGTGTTCTGCATAATTTGAAGAAAAAGAAGAAACACTGATTCGCGAGATGAGCAAAGTGTGGGAAGATAAGTGTGAGAGATCTGAAGAGGAGTGTCAGCTTACCTTGATGTCTGCCATTGATGGAGTCTCGATTGATGGAGATTGAATTTGAGAGAAGTTTTAGGTTGTGAAGAAGTTTGAGAGATCGAAAGGTTTGCAGAAGTTGGGTTTAAAAAATGAATAGTAAAAGGGAACAAAAATATTTTTTGTTCGTGTTAATAATAATACTCTAATTATTATTTCTAATTAGTAATTTACCTAAAAAAAATTATTTTATTAGTTTTTTTTATATATAATATATTTATTAAAATTACTAATAGTAACTTAAGTCAATAATTAGTAACATTTTTTGTGTTACAAGACTTGTAACACAATGACGAGTTACAAATTAAAACGAAGGTACCCAAGGTTGGCTGCTGAGGTGATCCCTCAGAAAAGGGATGCCTGGGGTGAAGCAGAGTTAACACCCCAAAGTTTAGTCAGTTACGACTGATGAAGACAATTTATGGTTCGCTTGAAGACCTAGCCCGCTGAGAACGGATGAAGATGGCTTAGAAAATGAGAGTCTAGTCAGAGCTCACGATGCCTGATCAATATGACTTGTCAGGGATCATTGTCCAACCATAGACAATGGTAGTTGAACTTGACCAAAGCTTAGTCACTTACGATTGATGAAGACAACTTCTGGTCCGCTCTAAGACCTAGTCAGCCAATAACGGATGAAGATGGCTTAGAAAGTGTGAGTCTGGTCAGCTCACGATGCCTGATCAAGATGACTTGTCAAGGATCATTGTCCAACCATAGACAATGGTGGTTGAACCTGACCAAAGTTTAGTCAGTTACAACTGATGAAGACAACTTCTAGTCCAATCTGAGACCTAGTCCGCCAGGAGCAGACAAAGACGGTATAGAAGGTGGAAGTCTAGTCAGAGCTCATGAAGTCTGACCCAGATGACTTGCCAGGGTCATTGTCTGACCATAGACAGTAATGCACACACTTGACCAAAATTTAGTCAGCCTAATGAAGACAACTTCTGATCCAATTTATAGCCTAGTCTGACAAGCGAGGATTAAGATGGCTTGAGGAATAAAAATATGATTGATTTACAAGTTTGAATTATTTGTTGCCCGCCAAGATTATTCGCCCGCACGAGGTTTAGCCAACTTACGAGGTTTGGCCGAGACCCTGACTGAAGTTTAGTCAGTTACGACTGACGAATACAACTTCTGGATTTCTACAGAGTACAGATCGAAATTGCTTAATTTCAGGAGCAATTACAAAATAAGTGATCAGAACTCTCATTAGCAGATCAACTAGACAGTTTCATGACTTAGCAAAATCTCTTATCTAAATACCAACACCATGGCAAGGTAACACAGAAAAAATTCAGCAGGAAAAGTCCAACAAAAAAAGTGCAAGTACAAAATTTACTTAACAACTCGTCTTTCATTGATGATCCAAAAAATACAGAGTTTACTCCTTATCAGGAGGAGGTTCAGATACAGTGGAACTTGACTTAGCAGGAGAAGAAGCAGGGGATGACTCTGTGCGCACTACTGCTCCGGCACCCTGATCTGGGTCACCCTCTTCTTGTGATTGATAAAAGCTTATCAGAACTCCGCAAAGGCCACTTCTTTATAGTAAGAGAGATCTCATACAGCATGCTCCTATTCCATCGGCTCCAATAGCTACAGCCTTCCTTTCATAACTCTGCTAAACTGAAACATGCCCTGGGCCTCGAGAAGTTTCTCCTAGCGTACTTTCAACTCTACAAGCTTTTACTCCAACTGCTCCAGTTCACTGGCCAATGCATCGGCTCTGGATTGCTCAGTACTTAGTTTATTCTTGATTGGGCTGAGCTCATTTTGTGTCAAGAGGAGTTGTTCCGTCTTTGCAAGCTTAACGTTGAAACCAACATCAGCCTCCAACTGCTGACTGTTGGTATTTGAAGGAGAACTTGGACTTGCAAAACACTGGATTTTATTGATTTCTCAAAGATGCTACAAACTCACACCCACTCTTGATTGAACTCACAACTCACAATTGAGCTTATGTGCTCCTATGCCTTCATAACTCAACTTTCACCCCTATTTATACTAGTTCCAAGGAGGTGGAGGAAGTGTGTAGAATCTTAGATATTCCCAAAGAGATTTCTAGAGAGCTACACATTTTTTACAATTGTTAGGATAATTCTAGAGCTTATAGATTACCTATGTTTAAGAGATATTTTGAGGGAAATAGGAGAGACTTGAAGTATTTAGAGAAAACTAGAGTCTGTGATGACTCTCAACACTCCCCCTCATCACTGACTACCTTGAAAGTCATTCCAAGTTGTCTTCGAACTTTGTAGTACCGAGTCATTTGGTGAATATATCTACCACTTGGTTGTCTGTCTTAATTGCTTGCATCTCTATCTCTCCTTGAAGTACATTCTCTCTTACAAAGTGGTAGTGGACCTCGACATGCTTTGTCCTTGCATGGAACACTGGATTTTCAGCTAGGCGTATTGCAGATTGATTATCACAATGCAATGGTATTGCATACTCCACTGGCTGGTGCAAATCCTTCATTAATTGCACTAGCCAAGTACTTTTTTGTGCTACTATAGATGCTACTCTATACTATGCTTCTGTAGTCGAGAGAGATATAGTTGATTGTCTCTTGCTACACCAAGTGATTGCTCCTAAACCAAGACTGAACACGTACCCGGTAGTTGATCTTTAGGTGTCATGATCTCCAGCATAGTCACAGTAGCCGACAATTTTACATTCCTTACCCTTTTTGTATAAGATACCAAGATCAGTGGTTCCTTTCACATACCTTAATATTCTTCAGATTGCTTCGAGATGAGGCTTTTTTGGCTTATGCATTAATCGACTTGCTACTCCAACTGCATAGGCTATGTCTGGCCGTGTGAGTGTCAGGTAGATTAGACTCCCGACAAGTTGGCGATACATTGTTGTATCTTCCAAATCTTTGCCTTTTTCAGCACATAGCTTAGCATTAGCCTCCATAGGTGTTGAGATCGGTTTGCACTCGAGCATCCCGTACTTCTTCAAAAGATCTCTAGCATACTTTTGTTGACAAAGGAATAAGCCTTTTGTCACTTCGTTCAATCTCGAGCCCTAGGAAGTGTCTTAGTTTTCATAATTCCTTCATCTGGAATCGGACTGCCAAGTTTCTTTGTACTATTTCTATTTCTTCTTTGTCATCTTCAGTGATAATTAGATCATCTACATATACTAGCACTATTGCTAGTTTGCCTCTTTGAGATTTGATGAACATGCTTGAGTCCGAATGTGCAACTGTGTACCCGCTTTGAATTAAGAACTTTGTTATCTTCCCATACCAGGCTCTTGGTGCTTGCTTTAATCTGTACAAAGCCTTCTTTAACTTGCAGACATAATTTTGTTGGGTTTTACTCTCAAACCCCCTAGGTTGCTCCATGTATATTTCTCGGTCAACTTCTCCGTGCAGGAAGGCATTCTTCACATCCATATGCCATAACTTCCAAGATTTGTTTACTGCTAGGGCAAGCAGGACCATGACTGTAGTGATCTGAACTACTGGACTGAATGTTTCATCGTAGTCCAATCCATATTGTTGTGAGAACTCGCGGGCTACCAATCGAGCCTTGTACCTTTCTATTGAGCCATCAGGACGGGTCTTTATCTTGTAGACTTATCTGCATGATATAGGCTTCACATCCTTGGGTTTTGGTACTAAGTCCCAAGTTTGATTCTGCTTCAGAGCTTGGATTTCTTCTTCCATCGCCTTTTGCCACTCCATGCTCTAAGATGCTTCTTCAAATGTTGTGGGTTATCTATTATTGTCTTCTTCGACCATGACATTTGCATACTTTGGATTGGGTTTGAGTTGTCTAGTTGACCATCTCAGTTGTTGCCCCAAATCTTCCTGATTGCCTTCATCTTCTTCTGGTGCTCTTTCATGTACACCAATTTTCCATGGGTTACTGGACGCATTTGTTGTCTTCGGTGAGTTGAGTCTGCTTTCTTCTTCACCTTTTGCAGGTGTTGACTCAATTTTCTGCATTTCTTCTTCTAGAATTTTGGAATCCGACAACAGTAGTTGTTGTGCAGACCACCATGATGAAGCTTCATCGAACACCACGTTCCTTGATGTGTAGCAGCGCCCAGTTGTAAGGTCACAACATTTCCATCCTTTCCTTTGATTGTCATATCCCACAAAGATGCAACGAATCGCCTTCTTGTCGAACTTGCTTCGCAGGTGACCAGGCACGAACACGTAACACACACATTTGAAAACCCTATAACTTGCTTCGGAAGTGACTCACTATGGGTTTAGTATTCCATAACTTCTGGTAGGGTGAAAAAAACCCTTACTTTGCTTGTGGCAACTTGCTGATAACATGGGCTGCAGTCTTCATACACTCGGCCCAAAATCGACTTGGCACATTTTTTAAATGTGACATGCTTCGGCACGTCTCTGCCAAATGCATGTTCTTTCTTTCAGCTACTCCATTTTATTGTGGAGTGCCTGGACATGTTAATTGTCTCCTGATTTTACGTTTCCTCAGGTAATTGGAGAACTCATCCGATGTGTACTCTCCGTCATTATCTGTACGCAAGCATTTGATCTTCTTTCCTACTTTACTTTCAATCTTCTTCTTAAATTTCTTAAATACATTAAGGACTTCTAATTTTTCCTTCAGAAAATAAACCCACATGTACCTTGAAAAGTCATCAATAAAAGTCACCATACGCTAATTGAGGCTTTTTTTACTCGACCGAACACATCTGAGTGGATGAGTTGCAACGGTTCCTTGACCCTGAAATCTGACTCCTGATAGGGTAGTTGATGAGCTTTTCCATACTGGCATCCAACATAGATTGTTTCTCTTCGTATATCCAGGTAGGGTAAGCCTTTCAGCATGGACTTGCTCATCATCGCCGTCATTTGGCTAGGCACAGACTGTTTCTCTTCGTGTCACAAATCAGCAGTTTCACAGCGTCGAGTCTTATCTACATATGCTAGTTCTGCAGACATCACGTAGATAGACTCTAACTTACGTCCCTCCATAATGGGTGTACCCGATGGCTTTAGGCTTCGGTACACCTTAACATCTTCCTGCCCAAACACCACGTAGTTGCCAGATGTTGTTAATTGTGATACTGACAATAGGTTCTTCTTCATACCTGGAACATGATAGACTTTATGCAATTGAACTTGATTGGGGCTAAAGCGGGGGGTGAATGCAGCCTCTCCAATGTGAGCAATCGACAATCTCATGTTGTCAGCAGTTATCACGATCCAATCTCCTTTGTACTCACAGAGGCTGGACAATTTCTCCTTGTTTTCGGTCATATGATTGGAGCAGCCTGAGTCAACGATCCAATCTTTGATGTAGTTGATTGCTAGTACTTTATCTTCAAAGGCCATTACTTCATTCCTGGAGAAGTTTACTTCTTCTTTAAGAGAATTTTCACGAACAGGCAGAGTAGTTGCAAAGGATGCTTGGAAGTCCCACTCTTCTTCACTATTGTCTTGGTGATTGCAAGATGTCACCAAGTTGCCTTCAGCTGTCTTCTTCTTTGGCTGACAGTCTACTGCGTAGTGTCCTCTCCTGCCACAGTTGTAGCAACCATAAATTGGTCGGCCACTGTTGCTCCTGCCTTGCTTAGCTCCCCCTTTTTTATGACTCGTCTCTTGGGACTTCTTGGGCCTGTTATCTTCTTATTTATTTTGTTTTACAAATTTCTTCTTTTATATCCACCCTTCGTTTTATTGAAGAGTGTCTATTCTTCCTCATTTTTCAAATAGACGTCTATCATCTGCTTAGCGAGGCTCTCTTGATTGGCCAACAAACTTTCAAACTCCACAATGGAGGGTTGAGTTGGCCAACCATGGATTGTCGTGACAATCCCGGTATATTCGAGCTTTAATCCGTGGATGATTATTTTTTTCATCCTTCTTCATTACTTTTTGAGGATGGGTCTAGTTCTGAAATTTCACGGCATAAATTTTTTATTTTCAAAAAATACTCTCCAATAGACATACCTCATTGTCTAGAGTTCATCAATTTATTCTCCAAGAACTGCAGTCGGGCATCGTTTGTTCTTGAGAATAAGGATGCAAATGTATCCCATGCTCTTTTGGGTGTGTATTCGTCTTCGATGTGTTGAAGCATCCCGTCCTCAATTGTCGTCTTGAGCACATAAAGTGCCTTCCCAGCTTTGATTTCTCATTTCCTAAATTCAGCAACGTTCTCCCTTGGCAATGGCGCAATCTCACTACCGCCAACAACTTGCCACAAGTCTTGTCCTTGTAAATAGGACTTTATTCTTGTCTGCCAACTCTTATAATTGTTATGGTTGAGCTTTGTAAGCCCACTAGTTGTGGCAACGACATCTCCCATCGTGACAAGGTGCAACCTCTTTTGCGCTACTGAGTAAGCTTGGTCCCAGACCAATCTGCTTCACAGTCTCAAACTGTACACGAACGATCTCCGACAAGCAGCGTCTTACCAACGAAAACTGTGAACAGTTTTGAATAGTGTTCAACCCGTGAACAATGCTAAACAGTGTTGTCTTCTATTAAATGGTACTGTAACTCCGGCAAACAATACTACTCCGGCTCTGATACCAAATTATTGGTATTTGAAAGAGAACTTGGACTTACAAAACACTAGATTTTATTGATTTCTCAAAGATGCTACAAACTCACACCCACTCTTGATTGAACTCACAACTCACAATTGAGCTTATTTGCTCATATGCCTTCACAACTCAACCTTCGCCCCTATTTATACTAGTTCTAAGGAGGTAGAGGAGATGTATAGAATCTTAGATATTTCCAAAGAGATTTCTAGAGAGCTACACATTTTTGACAATTGTTAGGATAATTCTAGAGCTTCTAGATTACCTATGTTCTAGAGATATCTTGAGGGAAGTAGGAGAGACTTGAAATCTCTAGAGAAAACTAGAGTCTGTGATGACTCTCAACACGTCGGGCATCTCACTCAGATTCCCTATTGCCCTTCTCAACAATCAGAGCCTAAATCCCGAACTACATCTTGGCCACGACCTCCCTGATAAGCTTCAAGTCAAGCTGGGTGTGATCCAACTCTGCCTCCAACCTGTCCTTCACAAACGTCACATTGGCCAATTCGGACTCAAGCGATTCCAAGCAAACCCCCTGAGCCTCCAATTTTTTTTGGGACCAACCGTCACCTAAGTTGAGGTCGAGAACTGGATGGAGGACAATGCGGACAACGTAGAAGGGATCTTTCGCCATAGGGGTGACGAACGGGTGACTTTTCGCCATGTTGAGGGAACTTCTGCCCCAGAGCGAGGTTATACTTGAAGTCCTCCCGCATCAGATAAAGTGGTCATTCCTGTCTGCAACAAAAAGTTGTTCAAAATCTTCGCCTGCTCAGTGCTTAGCTTCATTACATCTTCTACCCCCACCATTTTTAGATACTCCTTTTCTAGGTCGGGAAGGGAAATGGGGGCTTTCGCCTGAGCATCTTGCTTCTCAAACGCAACAAGATCTTTCCGTGCAACATTCAGCCCCTCCTCAGAAGGGGCCAATTGCCTGGAAGCAGACTTTGACGCGGTGTGAGGCATTTTAGGAAGCAAAGATAAAGAAAGTGCCTCATCCAACTCCACCCTCCTCGATGAGCTAGGTATTTTGACCTTCAGGAGCTTCCTGTTCTTCGAAAAAGGTTTTCCATCAGGATTCCACTTCGAAACCCTAAAAAGAGTGGAAGCCTCATGCCAGTACTCCCAAAATCTGTTGCGCTTGATGTTGTCACCCTGCACAACATCTTCCATCCACATGAAGGTCATGTCACCAAATCGATCCATTGTTGCTTTGTCCTCTAGAGAAAAGGGCATCTTTGGAAATTTCCCTACATAAGGCACGAATAACAGTTTAGTATGTGATCAACACGAGCGGGATCGAGAACGGTATTACACTCACTCAGTTGTTTGAACTTTCGTTCGATCGGATGGCCATCAAGCTCAAAATACTTTGAGTCCGCAGGAGCCATGAAACAATACTTCTGCAAGACTTGTAATCATCGAGCAACTTGCCTAAACAAGTCGGCAACTTCAACACGCACACAACATGCTCGTTCACCCAATGAGAGGTGAGCAGTTGGATCGCCCTCAGAAACACTCGAAGACCAGCATCCTTCGTCCTGATTAAAATGCCAATCACAATCCTGTACCCGTTTGGCACCAGCTGAGCAGGCAAAATGCCGAGGTACATCAAGAAGAGCAAAAATTTCCTTGATAACAGAAAAACGAATGCCCAATTGAAACATAACTCTATGCAAGCAAATAAATCCTTTCGGAATAGACAATGGCATCTAACGAACTCCCAATGTGAATAGCTTTAGATCGTCGGGGATCTGATACTTCTCGGGAATGCCCACCAGATTCACCTCCAAAATTAACTTCTCCTTGAAAAATTTGAAGCCTTTATCGAACAGTTCATCGAGAAGTTGGTTATGGCTCGCCATGTGTCACAACTATCTTATTGCCTAGCCAAGTGAGGTTAGCAAGTGTAAATAATGTAGAGTATTCCACATTGTTCTAGAGAGTTTTCTAGAACCTTCCATAAAATTTCATAGAGTTCCATAGGATTCTAGTCCTTAGATATTTCTAAGGAAGTGTGTAGAACTTCATTGTAGACCGTAAGATCAAATTGATCACCACCGTCCATTGACGAGGTGGAGTTGTATAAATAGGCTAAGGCCTCATTTGTTGTAGTCACCTCAGAGAATTCAAACAATACAAGTTCTAGTTCTCTTAAGCTCTCTTGTGGTCTTAGCTTGCTTAGCTTTCCATAGTCTAAGTAAGTCTTTCGTGGGCAAGGCTGACTAGCTTTCTTTGATAAGTCGGGGCAAAGTTTGCTAGTGCCGCACGAAAAGTACTTGAGAAAAGAAAGCCCGTGTCAGTTGGTAACAGAGCTCGATTTGGCAAGGTTGGTGAAATCATTCTACACAAGAGAATGTCGTTGGAGGTCAACAACCCATCAATTGGCAACAACGACAAAGATGGGAAAGTCCGCAAGGACATGATCGCTGCGATGGATGAAAGGTTGGCTAAGTTGTGTGCCACCATGTCCGACTTGAGGGAGAAAGTCGAAGACATGGACCAACGCATCAAGGGGCAAGCGTCCAATGGGGAGGACCAAGAGCTCCGGGAAGAGATGCAAGGAGCCTTAAACGCGGTAGTGGACATGGTGTCAAAAAAGATCGAGTCCCTAGAAGCCAAAGTTGTTGCTAAAGATGAGGAGATGGAAGCTTATAAAGAAAAAGTTGAGAAACTTGAAACTCAACTCAGCGTGTGCATGGTTGCGGTAACCAATGTTGGGACTACACCAGTGATGATCACCCACAAAGTTGAAGCTCCCAAACCTAAGGCCTATGGTGGGGCAAGGAGTGCGAGGAAGATCGACAACTTCTTGTGGAACATGGAGCGCTACTTTGATGCGGTTGGCATAAGGGATGAAGTGGCAAAGGTACGTAGTGTCTCCTTATATTTAAATGATGTTGCTACAGTTTGGTTGCGCAGAAGGTCCGATGATGTCAAGAAGGGATTGTGCACCATCAACACTTGGGAATAATTCACCAAGGAACTCAATAGACAATTCTACCTGGAGGATGCCGAACACGAAGCTAGGGCCAAGCTTCGTCGCCTTCAACATAAGGAAGGCCACATAAGGGAGTATGTGAAGGAGTTCTCGGAGTTGCTCTTGGAGATTCCTGACATGGGAGAAACGGATGTTTTGTTTAGCTTCCTTGATGGCCTAACAGGTTGGGCCAAGTTGGAGTTAAAGAGGCGAGGTGTGCAAGACCTTGCAATCGCTATGGCTGTGGCTGAGTCCTTGATTGAGTTCAAGAGAAAGGACTCATCCAAGGGACAAGGTGGGAGAGACAAAGAAAAGTTTTCCAAGGAGCACAAGAACTCCAAAGACAAGGGGGAGGAGAAAAGAGATGGATCACCCAAGAAGATATCTTGTTTCTTATGTGGTGGACCCCATTGGGCATTGAAGTGTCCCAATCGGGGGAAACTTGTCGCGCTTGTCATGAAGGAAGAAGCAAAATAAGAAAGGAGGATCACCTCAATGAATCTCCTAAGTGCCATTCGAGCTAAGGTCGAGGAACAACCACGTGGAAGGAAGTACGTGGAGACCGAGAACAAGACTTTGAAAACCATGGTGGATACCGGAGCCGACACAATCTACATGGCCAAAGACCTTGCTGAAGAAATTGGCATGTCATATACTAAGGAGAAAGGATATATCAAGGGAGTCAATGCTAAAAGTCTCCCAATTGAAGGAGTAGCTCGTGGCACCGATATTCGGCTTGGACAATGGTGAGGTAAAGTCGACATAACTATTGCTCCAATTGATGATCACAAGTTCTATTTGGGTATAGATTTCTTGGACATGGTGAAGGCTTTCCTGGTCCCATATGCCAACACCATGTGCATCATGGAGAATGGACAACCTTGTGTTGTGCTCGTGGTACGGGAGATAAGTAAGGAGAGAATGGTGTCCGCTCTCCAACTTTCTAAAGGAGTAAAGAGGAATGAGCCTACTTACTTGGATACCCTCAAGGAAGACGGAGGTCCCATGGATGGAGGGGTGAATGCACCTAAGGTCGTCCAAGATGTTCTCAAGGAGTACAAGGATGTTATGCCTGTCGAGTTGCCTAAGAAGCTTCCACCAAGGAGATAGGTGGATCATGCTATTGAGTTAGAAGTTGGAGCAAAGCCACCCGCATTTGCTCCTTATCATATGGCACATCCTGAGCTCGAGGAGTTAAGAAGACAATTAACGGATTTACTTGATGCTGGTTATATCTGACCCTCCAAAACTCCATATGGTGCGCCAGTCTTATTTCAAAAGAAACATGATGGATCCCTACGGCTTTGTATTGATTATCGAGCACTCAACAATGTCACTATCAAGAACAAGTACCCGATTCCACTTATTGCGGATCTCGTTGATCAACTTGGTGATGCAAGGTACTTTACCAAGCTTGACTTGCGGTCGGGATATTACCAAGTCCGCATAGCCAAAAGAGATGAACCAAAGACGACATGTGTTACAAGGTACAAATTTTACGAATTCTTAGTCATGTCATTTGGTTTAACTAATGCGCCGGCCACATTTTGCACTCTAATGAATAAGGTACTAGCTCCTTACCTTAATCGGTTCGTAGTTGTGTACCTTGATGACATTGTGATCTATAGTAACACATTGGAGGAACATGTGGATCACTTGAGGCAAGTGTTCCAAACTTTGAAGGAGAGTGAGCTCTATGTCAAAAAGGAGAAGCGCTCATTTGCCCAAGAGGAGGTGACATTCTTGGGTCATATCATTGGTAAGAGCAAGCTTCGTATGGACAAGTCTAAGATACAAGCCATCCAAGAATGGGAACCACCGACCAAAGTCACAGAGTTAAGATCTTTCCTTGGCTTGGTGAACTATTATAGAAGGTTCATCAAAGGCTACTCTTCCATAGCCGCTCCATTGACGGACTTGCTCAAGAAGGGACGAAGTTGGGATTGGAGTTCAAAATGCCAACAAGCTTTCGAAGGATTGAAGAAAGCAATTGTGGAGGAACCGGTGTTGGCACTTCCCAACCATTCTATGTCTTTTGAGGTACATACGGATGCTTCCGATTTTGCTATTGGTGGAGTATTGATGCAAGAAGGACATCCTATTGCCTTTGAAAGTAGGAAGCTCAATGATACTGAGAGGCGGTACACATTGCAAGATAAGGAAATGACTGCGGTTGTGCATTGCTTGCGAACATGGCGTCATTACTTGCTTGGGAGCAAATTTGTGGTCAAGACCGACGATGTTGCCACTAGCTACTTCCAAACACAGAAGAAACTCACACCAAAACAAGCTAGATGGCAAGATTTCTTGGCAGAGTTCGATTACACTTTGGAGTACAAGCCTGGCAAGGCTAATCTTGTTGTGGGTGCTTTGAGTAGAAAAGGAGAACTTGCTGACATAAGTCAACCTCAAAGCAACTTGAAGGGATGCATAAAGGAAGGATTGGCACATGATTCCACGGCTCAAACCATCATATCTCTCGTCAAAGATGGGAAGACATTACGGTTTTGGGTGGAGAACAACTTGATATACTCTAAGGGAAGGCGAATCTATGTTCCACCTCATGACAACCTAAGGAAGAAAGTCTTGAAAGAATGCCATGATAGCAAGTGGGCGGGACATCCAGGTATACATCGGACTCTTGCTCTTGTGGAAGATTCCTATTATTGGCCACATATGAGGGATGATATCGAAGCATATGTAAAGACTTGTCTTGTATGCCAACAAGACAAGGTGGAACAACAGTCACCTGTCGGCTTACTTGAACCTCTCCCCATCCCAGAGAGACCTTGGGGGAGTGTTTCCTTGGATTTTATAGTTGGTTTGCCTGCATCGGAAGGATACAATTGGATACTTGTGGTCGTGGACAAATTTTCGAAGTATGCCACCTTCATTGCCACACCCAAGGAGTGTACAACCAAGCAAGCCGTACATTTATTCCTCAAACATGTGGTGAAGTATTGGGGTGTGCCTAAATCTATTATCAGTGATCGTGATACTCGGTTCACGGGGAATTTTTGGACTGAATTATTCAAGTTGTTGGGTACCGACCTTAACTTCTCTACTAGCTTTCATCCTCAAACGGATGGTCAGATGGAAACGATGAATGCTTTGCTGGAGTTATATCTTAGGCACTATGTGAGTGCCAACTAGCGAGAATCGGCTAAGTTGTTGGATGTTGCCCAATTCTCTTTCAATTTGTAGAAGAGTGAAGCGATGTGTAGTAGCCCATTTGAGATTCTCATGGGACAACAACTTATGACCCCGAGTTCTATTGCCACTGGCTACACTGGAGTGAGTCCATCAGTCTATAAGTTTGCCAAAGGATGGAATGATCAAGTTGATGAGGCTCGAGCTTACCTGGAGAAGGCATCCAAGAGGATGAAAAAGTGGGCCGACAAGAAGAGAAGGCCTCGAGAGTTCCAGGTTGGAGACCTTGTGCTTGTCAAGATGCATGCTCATGCCAGACTTTCAGGATTGCATCGTGGCCTTATCAGGAGATATGAGGGTCCTTTCCCCATAGTCAAAAAAGTAGGAAAGCAAGCATACAAGGTCGAGTTGCCACCGAGGATCAAGTTCCATCCAGTCTTCCATGTGAGTTTATTGAAACCGTATAAGGAAGATCAGGATGATCCAAGCAGAAGAGTTTCACAAATAGCACCAATAGGCATGAGGATCCAACACGACAAGGAAGTAGAGACTATCTTGTCAGATCGTGTGGTGCGCCATTCCAACCAACCTCCCACACATGAGCTACTCGTCAAGTGGATTGCCAGAAAGTGAAGCTAGCTGGGAGCCAATCCAACATTTGTGGCAATTCAAGGAGCAAATCCAAGCGTACGAGGATTTGAAGGCAACGAGGACGTCACCTGATTAGGTGGGGGAGAATGTCACAACTATCTTCTTGCCTAGGCAAGTGAGGTTAGCAAGTGTAAATAATGTAGAGTATTCCACATTGTTCTATAGAGTTCTCTAGAACCTTCCATAAAATTCCATAGAGTTCCATAGGATTCTAGTCCTTAGATATTTCTAAGGAAGTGTGTAGAAGTTCATTGTAGACCGTTAGATCAAATTGATCACCACCGTCCATTGAGGATGTGGAGTTGTATAAATAGGCTAAGGCCTCATTTGTTGTAGTCACCTCAGAGAATTCAAACAATACAAGTTCTTGTTCTCTTAAGCTCTCTTGTGTTCTTAGCTTGCTTAGCTTTCCATAGTCTAAGTAAGTCTTTCGTGGGCAAGGGTGACTAGCTTTCTTTGATAAGTTGGGGCAAAGTTTGCTAGTGCCGCACGGAAAATACTTGAGAAAAGAAAGCCCATGACACATGGGAGAACGTATGAACTTTCAATTACGTTTGCGAAAGGGAAAGATTGAATAGAGCAAAAACGCAGAAGCGAAACAACAAAGCAGTATTTCTGAGAAATTGCAAAAGTAAATAAACTAAACTTTGCAGGGAAGGAGACTTGTATATAAGCAAGGATTCCCGCCTTTTTTTAGCAGTCGCGTACCCAATTAATGATGTGCGCCGCTCAAGGAGATGATTCAGACTCAATCATCTCGACCACCCAGTTCCCTCGTGATGTGACTTAGTGAACCGACGAGCTGGCGCACTAACTCCAAGGGAGTAGCTGATGATACATCAAACCGTCTCGCAATTAACACCGTACACGTGGCATGGTGAGCTTGTAACAAAGCAAAATGGGCCTAGATGAGCGCCCAATCTGATAAAGCCCACTGAAGCAGGTTCCGGGAGGTTGGACCCAGCCCTATTAAGTCCATAAGTCATATGGTCAATCCCAATACGCATAAAACCTAATAAGGCATGTATTTAGGAGTTTGTCCTAAGACAGGCAGTCTAACAACGCATTGACTCCAACTAGGAAACAAATACCAGAGTATAAGTCATGCATGGAAACTCTCTTGCATGGACAACACTCTACAAGAAAAGAATCCCTAACAGATATCAGAGGACAAGTCGTGTATGGAAACTCTCTTGCATGGACGACTCTCAATAAGGAAAGGATATCTAGCAAGATATTTTTCTCTAAATTACGCCACAAAGGCATAGCCGAACAAGGACTCTTGCATGATAAATAGGGCACGAGGTTGAGGAACAAAGGTATACTACAAAACTCAATTACAAGTATTACACCTTTCTCAAGCCTTGCCTGACTTAAGCATCGGATAACGGAAACTAATACCATCAGTAACTATGAGTGGAACAAAAGCACAAACAAGTGATGAAACCATAGAATTTGTATACACAATCAGCAAAGTAGAAGAATGGAGCGAGTTGCAGAAGAAAGGCTCAACCTTTGGTCGCGACATCGACAATCCACTGTATGTGTTCATCTCAGCAAGCTTGAACGGGTTCTCTTCTTTTTCTTATTAATCTACATCTTCATTTCTCATAAATGTTGTATTGAGACTTTAAATTTAGACCCCATTGTGTTGGATTGTTGGTTTAGGTGAAGGGGACTTTGGACCACTTTTTCAAAGGCATGGAGGATTTGTACTTGCTTCAAATCAACACTAAGAAGGTACCCACGATCCTTCACTCCTCTACTTTTTATAAATTAGGATTAGTTGAATTAATTGATCTAATTGTTAGAAATAGTTATTATTGGGTTAGTAATGTTTGTTGAGATACAACGTGGCATACAAGATATGGCTTTAGATAAGAGATAGGGTTACTAAAAGAATGACTCCTTTTTATCCAATCTTTGGATAAGCTAAAGCTATAGATGATAATGAAGATGATCATTGGTACTGAATAAGATATAAGCAATGGTTTTTATAACTATTGTAAAGGTCGATCTAAGAAACTAGGTTGAGCGCGTCGACACCCTAGTAAGTTTTATAATACTTTATGTTTTAGAAAATAAGCTTTTAAAAGTGGTATTTTAAAGGTGGACTGTCTACAAGGTTTCTATTAGAGACTTTGCTTCCAAATTATGCGGGCCATACATGTTATATATATACAATTCATTGCAATCACACATCTGGATTATATAACTCCCCTTCCCAAAATGAATGGTGAAAAGTGTACGTCTTAAACTCAAAAAAATTTCCCGTTTTGCCTTCAACTGTTCTTAATAATTACATGTGAAACCAACAGACCAATGACAATGTCAGAGGTATTTTATCTTTTAATTAAAAAAACTCTATAATACATTTGTCTTCAACCAAATTATCGGATTCTAACAATACCCTCCCAACTTTATGATATGTAGCAAAACAAATCAAAATGTGGTAAAAGTGACAAATGGTGTTTTTGTCTTTAAAAAAAAATACTATTAAATTTATTTACATTTTTGCCCTCCCAAATTCAGATATTTATAATCAAACTCATCCCCTCTCAATATATAACTAAACCCCTAACATAATTTACTTGTACTTATTCAATTATCTATAAATTAAAAATAGGCCCTTACATCTAATTTTTAGATTTTCCCATTTTGTTTCCCATATTTCATAATTTTTACTATCCAAACCAGCCCCTCTTAAACAATATTATATTATATCTAAGCTCCTAAAATTATTTATTTTAAGCCCCCTAATTATCTATAAATTATAAAAATGCCCTTAAAACAAACTTTTTTATTTTTCATTTTGCTAGTCACATTTCATATTTTTAAAATCAAAATAAGTACCCCTACAACATTGATTAATTATACTTAAGCTCCTAATATAATAATTTATTTGAAGTCCTCTATTTATTTATAAACTATACATCGGCCCTAAAATGAAAAAAATATTGAATATCTGGCACGTAAAATGTGACCACCCCTAACAATATTTTAATTATATTATTTGTATTGCTCTTAACTTTTTCTAAGTCAATGGGTTCACGCATGCAATATTTTACCGTTGGATTTGATTGGAGGTTTTGTTTATTGTATGCTCTAAAGGACAAATTCGCTTTCAACCTTTTTCAACTATAGCAAATACACCCCTTAAGAGCAAACTTTCTAGGAGGAAAATGTATGGAATAATGGATTGTTCAAATAATATATATAACTAATCCGTTTGAGGAAAACATACGGATAAGTATTAGAAATATGAGTTAAAGTTTCAGTTTGATTCAACAAACAGTCCTCAATGTTAGTTATACCTTAACCAGGGACAGATCTACATGGGGTCAAGTGGGGGCACTTGCCCCCATTAGCTTTTGAATTTTTTTTGGATTATTGCGATTTGCCCGCCCCTACAACGGTGACGATGCAGTCTTGCCCCACCCCTTCCTTTTTCCCTATCTTCTCTGTAACCTCAACGACCATGTCCCGCCCATTATCTCTCTTATGCTCCCTCTTTTTGTTTAATATGAGACGGACAATCACCCCGCATCCTTTTCTATGCTTGATTTAGTTCCATTTCCCGCCATCGTTACCAGCCACAAGCAATCCCAACCCCTCTTACCTACATTAAGAAGAAGAATTTTTTTTAAAGTATTTTCTCGAGATGAATTCATATATCAGGGTCTAGTTTTATATTTTATTCATAGAAATTTTCTAGAAATAAATGAATATTTTGATCCTTTAATTTTTCCTCAAGATATATGTTTATATCTATCTTGAGATTCATAAGTGGGTTATTGTTTGAAGGGCATTTTGGTAAATCAATGTGAACTTTTTGACAGTCAACGCATATTGACTGCTAGTCTTGGGGGAGAGTGCAATAGTGATTAATGATGGGGTAACGTCTAATTAGCTATTTTTTTATAGGGAGCAAATCACAAATAGCCCAAAAAATTTGTCCACATATAATTTTACATTTAAAATTAATTTTTTCCCTTAATATATACCAATTTGATTTGCTCTCCATATATTTATCTTTTGTATTCCTACAAGATAACTTGTTGGATCCATTTCTTTCCCATAGATTAGATAGAGTTTTGTATAGTTATTTAAGTCTTCAAATTAAAAAATATATGTTAAAGTAATTAATTATCATATTATCATCAATTAACTATGACTCATCAGTCCCCCCCTCCTTAAAAAAAAATCATGCTTCCATCACTAACTTTAACTATATTTGAGTTGAAATCTAGAGGAACACACAAACTAATGTGTTAAAGATTAACTTGATTCGATCATCTAGATAAGTGTAAAAAGGAAAATCCATACAGATTTGCACATAAACTAATTATGTATATTTTTTCTGTTTAGGAGTACATATCATGGCCAAAAGTGTGATGGCTCAGTGGTTGAGCAGTGGCGGATGGTATCACTAGGTCACAGGGTCAAACCCAACTGGCGGCATCTGGGGTGGGAGGGGTGAAGGGATTTAAAAAAAATGTTCAAACAAAGGTGGGAGGTGGTTTCTTTCTATTTCGTGAAAGAAAATGTAATGTGTCTCATTTGAATCAACAAAAGTAGGTTTATTGCATATGAGATGGTATCAAGTAAATTTTTTTTAATAAAATTATAGTGATAGTGAATGAAATGTAGGATTTACATAGTAATTGCCTCACATGTTGCGCTTCAACAACCAAAACCTCTATGTCGAATGTGGAGCATGAGTACAAATTTTTTGCGAAGTAAAAAAAAATTCAATGCATAACTTGCACATTTGAACCACTAAAATTGCCACTAAATAAATAATATACAAAAAGCCCACTCGAAAAACCGCTTGATCTCTCTCTCTGCGACAACTCACTCTTCAACCATAACATAAAGAGCAATGATACGGTGCCTGGTGTTGTGCCTGGTGCTACCAGGCACCGTAGATCTGCATCGAGATAAGAGATAACTCCTATCTCGATGCAGATATACGGTGCCTGGTTTGCACCAGGCACAACACCAGGCATAGGGCCGGTGCACTTAGAAAAAGCCCTAACATAAATGACATAACACATAACTCCAAATGGCAATCTCAATGATCATGGCAAACCCTTCTTTCGTTTCAAGTCTTTGACTTTAAACCTATCAACTATATGTGAAATACCAACAATACCCTTATGTGTATTACCAAATTTCTAAATTATCGCTAGACAATGAACAATGCTGGTGTTTGTGTAACACCATTGAAGTACCAATACTACCCCTTATGTAGCAAATTTATTAAATACCCATAGACTAATTCCTAATTACAATGATGCAATAATTAAATCCCTATTTTACTCCCTTTTTGACCAAAAGGCTTGGTCATGTTTATTGATATATGTAATTTCGCAACATTTGGGGCTACTACCAACTTACAATGAAGAAGTTTTAATTTTTTGGCAAAAGAAATTTGTGTGGTACTTCATTATGCCTTTTAGTTAGGTTATATTACATATACAAACCTATTATGATTGATGGTACATCAAAATAGATCGATCATTACGATTGTACACGTGGCATAAAACATCCATCACAAAGATATAGCGCCCAGTCCATTGGGTCAGTTCATAAAACCCAAGAAGAATAAGGCTAATCAAACAAGCCCCCCAATGAAGAGACATAAACAAAGCCTGAATCCAGGCCCGAACGCAGAGCCCGACACGAGTTCTCTAAAAAAAAAAAAAAAGGAACGTTGCACCAAAAAGAGTCATGAAGGGAGTTACGCCTCCACGGACGCATCTCCATTAAGAATGAGACCGTTACGAGAAACATCTCATTCGGTTGCGCCTCACACGCTTAAGTCACGCAGAGAATTAACTGCGACCATTATAAAAGGTAAATGGAACATTTGACACAGGTATGCAACTTTAACTGAGTTTTGTCCAGATTTATTTCCTTCTTCAAACAGAGTTGCTAACTTACGCATCGGAGTGCCTTCGGCAACCAAAAATGTGGTCCTTGGTAGTCTAACATTTGTTTTGCAGGTCAAACTCACAAGAGGACAATTTTTGGACGCATCAGTTTGGCGCCATCCATGGGGAACAACAATTTTCCTTTCTAAAAGAACAAAATCCACAGTGACAAAGTTCACCACATTTTGATAGAAGATGAACAAGCCGTCAGAACAAATGACACGCTCTACATATCCTCAACCCAGTGATGATCGTGACAACTCTCCCACTAGCAACGATGCATCACAAACAACTCATGAACAAGAAGCAGCCCGAAACATCATACCGATGGCACCCGAGAATCCAAATCCACAACATGTAATAGCTCAGACAACTCAAACATTCGGCGACGCTGCCACGGATCCTCGAGTAGACCTACTAATGGTCCAGATGAGTTACATGACAAAGATGTTGAAAAAAAAACACCTAGGAGCTCATTCAGCCAGTTGATCCTATTCAGGCACCGCCACAACAAAACTCCGCCAACTAAACTCATGGATGTGATGAAGTCCCAACAAAACTCCAACAAGGAAACTTCGAAAGCAACAAGCTCCCCCAAGGCAAGACTCCACAGTGTCATGAGACACATGCTGAAATCCCATTCAGGATAGGAGTCACGGATCCCAACATACTAAACGAGTTAGCAAAGTTGTCATTCTCTGACGCTCTCGTGAAAACGCCAATGCCGATAAAGTTCAGTCTGCCAAAATTCGAAGTGTATGATGGTACTACCGACCCAACTAATCACCTAAGACACTTCCACCACATGATGGCCCTGAAGGAAACCACAAAGTCAATCTTGTGCAAGACATTCCCGACTAGCCTCACATCCAAACAATGAATTGGTTAAACAGCCTACAACTGAGGTCGACAGATTCCTTCCAAGCTTTAGCCACCGTTGTTATCACCAGATTCATCGAGAGCCAGCGGATGAGGAAATGACCACACTACCTCCTACATATCAGGCAGAAACCCAAAGAGACAATACGAGAATATGTCACTTGCTTTACCGATGAATTGACGATAATCGATGGATGTAGCAACGACACAGCCGCTACAACCTTTGTTGTCGGACTGAAGAGAGACCCTTTTTTGATGCTCTTAACCTAGAGCTTCCAAAAGGCATGGCGGTCCTGCTGAAAATAACACAAAAACACATATCTCTTGAAGAGATGAAGGTGGTCAGGAGGAAAAATTACCAAGAAAGATAAAGTCTTTAAAGGAAACGATAAAGAAAAGAGGAAATGAGACGAAATGATGGACAACAAGAGGATAGCATCCAACCGAATAAACATCGGAATGGCGGAAGAAGTGATTATCAACAATAAGAATCCGAGAAGCTACAACCAGTGTAGCCTCAACATGAGCGAGTAACGAGTGTGATGAAGAATACATACAAGCCATATACAACCCTGAAAACAAGTTGAGCAAATATACTGAAGCACATATCAAAATGGGATAACGTCAACTGGCCGCTTAGGAAGAGATTAGACCCGAAAGGAAGAGACAAAAGAAAATAATGTTCCTTCCATAAGGATCATGGACATGATATCGAAAACTGCTACAATCTAAAAGATGAAATCGAGCATTAGGTTCAGAAAAGGACGACTCGACAAGTTCATCGGAATGCCAGATAAATAGCTCACATGGAATGAAAAAGTAAATAATGTTGCGGGATCGAAAGAACATCCCAGAGAGCTAATATATGCCTTACACTGCATAGCTGGAAGAAGCAAAACACACAACCTAACAAAAGAAGTAGCCAAGAAAACTTCCAACTCAAACTGATTTATATCAAGACAAGAGTACTAACGAAACTAGACAAACCATTTCACGAATGCACAAAACAAAAAGAAGTTTGCATCAACCAACTAATACGATTCGAAGATCCTATCGACAGATGCAAGCTCGACCCGAGTAACCAACGACGAAATTGGTAGCAACGGACTCAACCGAACCTCGATGATTGACACCAAACATGGAGCCAACATCAGCATGATTGGATAATTTGGTGCTGATGTGAGCATGATTGGACAATTCGGTGCTGATGTGAGCATGATTGGACAGTTCGGTGATGACATGAGCATGATCGGATAGTTCAGTGTTGACAAAAGCACAATCAGACAGTTTGATGATGATGTGAACGTGATCAACCAACACTACTCAGCCATCAAATAGAAAAACACTCTGAGTCTGTTAGTCACAACAACATATACGACATACGAGGACAGACGTCAAGCAAAGGAAAACAAAGCAACAAAATCATCAATATCTAATACGAGGATCAACATCAAGCAAATGAAGACAACGCAACAAAAACATCAATCTCTAGTATGAAGACGAACATCGAGCAAACGAAGGTAAAACAAATCAAACTTCGAACCAACATAAATGTTTTAACAGTTAAGGTTGGTGAAAATATCCAAAAGGGAATATCAATAAGACTATGAATTCAAACCCCTCATTTTTTGCATGGACGACAAAATAGATACGCCGAAGAATTAGTCATACAAAGCAATCAGCATATCTGGTAACAAGAAATCACGACAAAAGTCAGATATATATAAACTTCTGGTTTGATCAACCACGATGTAAAAGTTGGACACCGAGTTAATTTAAGACAAAAAATTCGAGTCGATCGAGATGTCGAGTTAACGAAGTAAAGGTTGGACACCCGAGGCAACTTAACACAAAAAATTCAAATCGACCGAGATGTCGAGTTAACAAAATAAAGGTTGGACACCCGAGTCAACTGAACACAAAAACTTTGAGTCGATCGAGATGTCGAGTTAATGAAGTAAAAGGCTAGACACCCGAATCAACTCAATATAAAAACTTCGAGTCGACCGAGATGTCGAGTTAACGAAGTAAAAGCTGGACATCTGAGTCAATTCAACACAAAAACTTCGAGTCGACAGAGATTTTGAGTTAACGAAGTAAATGTTGGACACTTGAGTCAACTTAACACAAAAACTTCGAGTCGACCGAGATGTCGATTTAACAAAGTAAAAGTTGGACACCCAAGTCAACCGAACACAAAAACTTCAAGTTGACTGAGATGTCCAGTTAACGAATTAAAGGTTGGACACCCGAATCAACTCAACACAAAAACTTCAAATCGACTGGAACGTCGAGTTAACGAAGTAAAAGTTGGACACCCGAGTCAACTCAACAGAAAAAACTTCGAATCTACTAGAACATCGAGTTAACAATGTAAAAGTTGAACAAACAGATCAATTTAACACAAAAACTTCGAGTCGACCAAGACGTCGAGTTAACGAAGTAGACGCTCAACGAACAAATTGACTTATCACAATAACTTCGAGTGACAGACACATCGAATCAACGAAGTCAAAATTAGAGGAACAAATAAACATGATTTGAAGAACTACATGCAGAAACAAACTCTTTGCAGCAAATCAGGAAGGAAAACGTTGGCCCACCATTAGACGAATGATGAGCCAAAACAAGAAAACAACTATAAAAGAATTCAAAGCAAAATCCATGACAACTACAACTGAACTGGAAAGAAAAAGAAACAACAAAGTTCAATTTATTGATAATACTACTCTGTTACATTTGGATTAGAAGATAAAGAAGTGGGGGAAGAAACAAAGGCACCTACAGGATCACCACTCATGGGAACATGGGAAGGACTCTCTTCAGGAGAGGGAGAAAACAATGACTCTGGGGAATTCGAGGGTAGAGGAAGCAATGGCTCCTCAACTACTGGAGCAGATTCTTCAACATCGTCATCCTCGAAAGCTTTAACAACCAAGTGACAGTACCTGGACAAATCCTCTTCAAACCCCTCGATATAGTCAAGAAGCTCAACCCGTCTGTCAACAACTCGCTTCCAATATTCGGCTTCAACAACACAAAGCCTATCCTTGGCAACAACGATTTCATTTTTGTCCACAACAAGTTGCCACTCAGCGGTGGAAAACATACCAGAAGTATCTACCTTGACATCAGGGAGCGCAACACTTATCTGTTCCACCCGCCTCTCAGCGGTATCACACATAACGGATTGCTCCACTTCAGCACAAGAAGCTTCATCAAAAGCTGTTTTCTCAGTGAATAACTCTTTTTCCACATCATATAGATGGGTACGAACCACAACCAACTTGGCTTTCAAATAATCAAAGCAGATTTATCCCACATACTTTTCGCCTCAATCAACGACTTTCGAGCAGCCTCTGCAATTTTCTCCGATTCCGCGCATTGTGCCCTCAACACATCAAATTGGGAAATAACATGAGAAAACATCAGCAACAATGCCGCCAACCTATTCTCCAAAGAAGCGACTTGATCACGACCAGCTCGATAAACTGAGTCATCACCCATGCATAGGCGAGATGATTCATCCCGTCCATTATCTGCTCAAGATCATGATCGATGTGATCAAATGGATCCAGTACGGGCATCGAAGGCTTTTCCACTAACCGCATATGCCACTCATTTACCAACCCGCGTGCACCGTCTTGCACGTCAAGCTGAGTGAACTAGCAAAACTTTCCATTCGACTTGATACGGATGTCTTTTGGGCCAGTCTTAGTCCAACCAACTCGTGAATGAAGAACACTGATCCGGAAGCACTAAATAACCACCCCTGACAGCTGGAAGGGCAGAAGGAATAACAGTAACAATGGAAAAACCACTTTTACCCTCCCGTCGAGAAGCGTCTGTGGCGAGGGCAGGACTAGCGGTAACAGCAGGAGCAGGAAAACTCTGACGGATAAGAGAAGAAACTAAGAACCCGACTGCTTTGTTGACATCAATAGAAGGATAAGGAGAGTGAACCTTGTACCTCTGACCACCACAAATGTCTTTGGACTGCTCCACCACTAGCTGAAGCATATTATCATTGATAATTCGGGTATCATCATTAGACAACTCAGTTGCGTTCGAGACACCATAAGCTGAAAAAATCCTCTTTTCATTATCAGCCAACGGACAAATAGTTTCCTTTTTGCTCCTCTCCAATGCAAGCCTCAGCTCTTCGGCCTCTTCGAAAGATTCGCGATCCCTTTTGCAACATCATCATGGGAGGGAATTGGGCGAGAGGTAGCCTCCGTAACATCCTGAACAAGATTTGGACGGGATACAATCCGAGCAGAACCACGAGTAGAAAGTCATTTTTTCCTCGGAACTCGACAATGATTTACCGACAGTCGCCTTGACGAACTCGTTGACCTCGCAAGCTTTCTTTTTTTGGAAGCAGGAACTGTGACATTAACAGGAGCATCGAGATCTGTAACAATCATGTCCGATTTCACTTCCCAATCAATGCTAGCATCACTAACGCCAGCACGAGCAGCGCGAGCAGTAAAGGCCTCAGCACGAGACTAAGTAAATACAGATTCATTCAACCACTATGCTCCAGGATACCCTCCAAAATAAATGCCTCCACAAGAAACTGGAGAAACTTCAGGAAACGGTCACGACCTCTCTTCCTCGACAGTCAACTGAAGATTCTTCCGTTTATTGGAAACTCGGAATGATCAAAAAATCAAACGAACTCGCAGTTGGAGGTAGTCAAAGTTCACAGAAGCGTAAAACCAAGACCTTGACCAATCGCGGATATCATCATTAAGTTTCTCAAAGCAAACAGGAGAATGGAGGAAACAAATATCCATATTCACTAACAAACCAACCACCGAATGTAAAAACTTCATGGTCAAAGGAATGTCGAACAAAATAACCCTCGCGTAAGAAGAAACCATTACCTTCCAACCATTAGGACCCATCTGGGCAGGATGAATGCCCAAGAAGTTCAAATACTATCAGAATAGCTCTAAAAATAGGAAACGAAAGCCATAAGAAAACATGCATGAATACAATGCAATGTATCCAGCCTTTGGATTACAAGGGCTATCATCCTGTCTAGGCAGGATAATCTCGAGGTCGAGCGACATATCATAATCAGAACGAAGATTGTCCAATGTCGCTTGAGAAGCTCTATTGGGAGAATAATGAGCCTCACACAGAGCTAGTGATTTACCACTTAGTTTATCCCAACAAACATCGTTGAAGAACAGATAAGGAATTAAGGAGTGGAAATAAAGAAGGCGAGGGAATAAACAAACCCTAATTTCAAAAATAACATAAAAAGGGAAAACAAATTCATCACATCTCATTTTATAAAGCCGAGCAATAAAGGGACAACTCGTGGGACAACGTGCAAGATATGATGGCTACATGAAATCCTAAAAATATGCGCAAAAATGAACGAGCAAACAAAGAATCAAGACACCAACCCGCAAAAAGTTACTGACAGCATTAAATACAAGGCAATGATGGAATTGAAAGGTAAATCGTGACGAAGTTAGTGGTCACGTCAGCATACCCACTAACTATAGGGAGAAGTAGCTGATGATACATCAAAATAGATCGATCATCACGACCGTACACGTGACATAGAGCATCCATCACAAAGATATAGCGCCCAGTCTATTGGGCCAGTTCATAAAACCCAAGAATAATAAGGCCCAGATAAAGCCCACCAACAAAGAGACATTAACAAAGCCCAAATCCAGGCCCGGCGAATCAGAGCCCGAATCCAGACCTGACACGAGTTCTCTAAAAAAGAAAAGGAACGTTGCTCCAAAAAGAGTCGTGGAGGGAGTTACGCCTCCATAGATGCATCTCCATTAAAAGGAGACTGTTACAAGAAACACCTCATTTTGTCACGCCTCACATGCTTAATTCCCGTAGAGAATTAATCGCGACCATTATAAAAAGGTAAATGAAATATTCAACACATGTATGCAACTTTATTTGAGTTTTGTTTAAATTTACTTTATTTTTTTAACAGAGTTGTCGACTTAAGCATCGAAGTGCCTTCGGCCACCAAAAAGGTGGTCATTGACAGTTTAACATTTGTTTTGCAGGTCAAATTCACAGGAACACAATTTTTTGATGCATCAATGATTATTCATAGGGTTATTTGCATTTCCCCCTATAATATATGCCTCATTTATCTTTGCCCCCAATTATTATTCGTATTGCACTTTCCCCCTAAGACTAGTAGTCAACATGCCTTGACCGTATGTTTTCAAAGCAGATGACCAAAATACCTCTGAGAAATCAAAGACCGAGATTGAATCTTTCGTATCTCAAACATCTCATCTAGAGGATAATCCTAAGGCCCAACTAAAATCATAATCATATCTCGAGGAAAATCCAACAGTTGATTTTGAAAAAAAATCTTGCTTCTTAAACAACTCATTTCGAGGAAAATCTAATGGTCTAAATTTAATCGCACACATATCTCTAGGTAAATCTAACAATTCAAATTTAATTATGCTCATCTCGAGAAAAAAAAACTAACAGTTAAGTATGCATCTTAAGGAAATCTGACGTTTTGAATACATTTGAATTTAATTTTTCCCCTGAAACATAACAGACTTGAGAGATGAAGGGGGAGGAAGGAAGAAGAAGGCTGAGGGAGGAGGAGGAAGAAAGAATAATGAGGAATTAGGAATGGGGCCATAATTTTATTATAGGGGTTGTGAAACAAAGGAAGAAGGAAGAGGAATGAGGAGGGATGAAAAGGAAGAAGGAAGAGGAGGGAGGATGAAGGGAAAGTGGTGGCGAGGTTGTGAGATAGAAGAGGAAGAAATAGAGGAAAAAGATGGAAGAGGAGGAAAATAATCAAATTTCTTGATTAAATATTTGGAGTGGAAAACTTACCAAATTTTGAAGTTAAGCTTGAGTTGCAGGTCATCTTTATCATCTATCAGGTCCGTTCTGTTTCAGAGGGCAAAATTAAATTCAAATTAATTTTATGGGGTTAAGTTATTGTCAGTAATTTATTATATGGGGCAATTTATTCAGATGTCAAATTTCCTCGAAAGTGTGCAAGACTAAATTTGAAACGATAGATTATCTTCGAGATGCGTGTTGAAACGCCAATTTCCTCGAGAAATGTGCTGAACGACAAGGTTTCACTCAAGATGTTGGCTGGAACATTAGATTTTCTCGAAATGCGCACACAATTAAATTTGGACCGTTAGATTTTCCTCGAGGTTAGTTGCTTAAGATGCAAGATGTTTTAAATCAACTGTTAAATTTTCTTCGAGATACGATTACAGTTTCAATTGGGCCTTAGGATTTCTTCGAGATGAGATGTTCGGGATATGAAAGATTCAATCACACCCTTTGATTTCTCAAGGCATTTTGGTAATCTGCTTTGAAAATAGACGGTCAAAACACGTTAACTGCTAATCTTAGGGGAAAGTGCAATACGAGTAATAATTGTGGGCAAAGCTGAATAAAGCATGTATCATGGGGGGGGGGGGGGAATGCAAATAACCCTTATTCATAAATGTAATTATTTATTTTATCCATGTTATTAAATTTAAATTGTTATTATCTAATAATTATTTTAATGATTTAGTATTAATAAAATAAAATTGATGAAACTCAAGTTTATGTTTAAAGATATATAATAATAAAATGAAATAATATTCAAACACTCTCAGACGTTTTAAACATTAGCAAAGTTTGAAGTTAAGCGTTTTCACGTTCCCACTCTCTTCTCGTACTCGCTCGCGCTCTATGTTCTGGTGACTAAGGGTGTGATACAAGTAAGCCGATGGGCTGGCCAGTGCCCATTGTACAATGCCATCAAAGTGGTGGTCCGTAAACACTCACAAAGACTATTTATCAAAATATTTAATGGCAGAAACCTAAATACGTATCTCAAGAAATCTTGTTAAAGCTGCTGTCCAAAATGTTGACTTTTTATTTCTACTGGTACTTTGTAATTTTCCTAAAATTTTCTACTCGAACAAAGCTCAAATGAGTTAAAAATAAATTCATTTTAGTTTGCTAGGGATCTTAAATGTAAAATTATGAAAGGTGTCCTGTTGGGTATGAATTTGGAATTTGGGAACTCCAAGCCCAATCTCCTATTTCGTGAGAGAAAACGTGATACATCTGGTTTTGATCGAACAAAAGCAGGTTTGTTGCGCATTGTATAAGTAAAAAATCCAACAACACAATTTATGGTGCGACTGAGCTGAAACGTTGGATTGACATATAACATGCCTAACACAATTCGGTTTGGGATTTAACCCTGCCCAACGGCCCAAAGCCTCTCTATCTAACAAATTCCACGACGAAATTTTTACGCGCGAAAAGTAAAAAAAATTTCAATGGCAAATTCGAAATGACGCGCCTAATGACATTCGAAAATCGAAACACTAAAATTGCCGCCAAAGAAACAATATACAAAAGCCCCCCTCTCTATCTCATTGATTTCACATCTCTTCATTTCCCACTAAATCAGTCGCTCGATCTCTGCAGCGACTCACTCTTCAGCAGCAGGAGAAACCCTAAAAATGGCTGAATCAATAACCCCAAACGCCATTTCAACGATGATGGCAAACCCTTCTCCAGTGCCCGGCTCCGAGATCCCAGATCTCGTCGTCCAAGCCCTCGAATTGAAGCCTGTTGGCACCAACAACAACAGATATATGTGAGTTTCCTCCATCGAAATTCCCTTTTTGTGGTATGGGTTTTGTTTACTTCGTCGATATTACATGTTTTCCCCTTTTCGATTTGGGTCAAAATCTTTTGTGTGTTTGGTCTGATTGTTTACGTGTTGAGATGTTTTGATAGGAGTTAGTGGGTACATTATAGGTAGATTTAGAGTAAAAAAAAAAAAAGAGGGAGGTATTTCGTTTTTAGGGGGTAGTAGGGATCCAAATCAGATCCGTGACTTTTTATGGTGTTAGGGTTTAAAACCCCAAGTCCTCTAATAAAGTCTGGATCCGTGGTTTAGTTATCATCGAAATGGGTTTAAAAAGTGGAAAATGTAGTAAAAACAACTTCATTGTATTTTTGGATCTCAACTCATTTGATCTGTTGAACTGTTATGTTGTTGTTGTTGTCTTATTTATGTTTGGGTAGCTGAATAAGTGTTGAGTAGTAATTTGATTTTCATGGTGGGTTTTGCAGGTGTAATGTAAGTGATGGACAGACATGCATTAAAACGATGTTTTCAGCCAATTTGACATCTCAGATAACTTTGGGAAATCTTCAGAGCAGTGGGCTCATTCGGATTCTTGATTATGTTGTCAATGAAATCAATTCTATAAAGTATGATGTTTCTCTCACTTCACTGTATTTCTGTTTTGTGATAATCTATCTCCTAATTTCGGTGTTCGTAATTGTTATTTAACTGATGTTGAACTGTTCAGGTGCCTAACCATCAACAAATTTGAAGTGGTCGTTCCTGTGGTTGAAATGGAGATTAAGGATGAAGTACAGAAACCCAATGTTGGCATTATATTGAAGCCAAAGCAAGAAACATTTTCTAAATCTGCGAATCAAATTATGCACGAACAGAATCAGAAGTATGTATTGTTTGCACTGTTTGTTGAGCCCCAAGTTTTACTAGTTGAAATAGATGTATGGTTTTTTTTTTCTAGTGTCATGAAGTACTAGTTATTGACTTGATGTGTTTGATGTCAATTTTACAGTATGCCCCCCATGCGAAGGGCAATGACCAGACGAGTTCAACCTCTTATTGCATTGAATCCTTACCATGGTGGGTGGACCATAAAAGTCAAAGTTACCAACAAAGGTACGGTAAGGGAGTATACAAATGCTAGAGGAAGAGGTCAGGTCTTCAATGTGGAACTAACTGATGAAGATGTAAGCATATTTTTCCATTATTAATTTTTTCTTTTGGGGTGATTAGATGAAGACTTTTCCAAGTGTTTCTGTTGTATTGATATCTATTCTTGGGTATTTGAATCTTATTCTTTTTAGTGGATTGTATTTTATAAATGCCTATTCTTCTGTTATTACAGGGAACGGAAATACAAGCAACAATGTTTAATGATGCAGTTGACAAGTTTCATGATAAGTTTCAGATGGGGAAGGTTTATTACATATCTAAGGGAACTCTCAGACTTGCTAATCGACAGTTTAAAACTCTTCGAAACGATTATGAGATGACATTGAATATGAACTCTGAAGTTGAAGAGGTTGGAAAAGAAGGGGAATTTAATACTGAAACAAAGTTCAACTTTGTCCCAATTGATCAGTTAGGCCCATATGTTAATGGAAAGTTGCTTGTAGGTGAGACTCGTTCCTCATATATCTCACATATCGTTCAGTTGAGTATTTTCTTCAATGTTTGTAGATTTTGATCTGTTCGTTGTCATCAATTTCCAGATGTTGTTGGTGTTGTTCAGAGTGTTTCTAATATAGTCAGCGTTAAACGGAAGATTAATAATGTTGAGATACCCAAGTGTGATATAACCATTGCTGATCAATCGTAAGTGAAGACTTTGTTAGTTGCATTTTAGTCTTTATTTAAATGTTTTGTTTCATCAAAATTATATATTTTTATGCAGGAACAAGACTGTTGTAGTATCTTTCTGGAATGAACTTGCTGACAGCAAGGGACAGGAATTGTTTGATATGGTTCAAACAAATCCTGTTGTGGCAATAAAAGCTGTCAAAGTTGCAGAATTCAAAGGTAACCTTTTAATATTTTGATTATGCAAGTCTGATTATTGGTAGTTTGTCTTAAATCTTCAAAGAAAAAGATAACAAACGTTTTGATTTTCATCTTTACAGGAGGAATATCTTTGTCAGCTTTAAGCAAAAGTACAGTGTTGGTGAATCCTGATGATGTGCCAGAAACAAAGAAGCTTAGAGCTTGGTATGTCATTTGCATTGTATTTTCTTAGACGTTGTGCAATTCTTAGATGCTTAAAACCGTTTCATTATACAACAGGTACGCTTCTGAAGGCAAAGAGGCCACAATGAGTTCCTTAGGTGCTGGTACATTTGCCAATTCAGAAGACGGAGATGTGTACTCTGACCGAGTTTGTATTTCTCATATCATCAACAACCCTTCATTGGGTGAGGGCAAGGTATTTGTTTCCTCTAACTTAATATGGCAAAATATTGTTTTCTGTTAACTTAAAAAAAAAGTGTTTTCTTTTGGCCAGCCTGCTAAGTTTAACTTAAAAGCGTACATATGTCAAATCCCGCGAGAGCAAGCAATGTCGTATCAGGCTTGCAATACATGTAACAGGAAGGTAACCGAAGTTATTGGATCTGGATATAGATGTGAAGGATGCCAGAAAGATAACGTTGAAATCAGGCGAAGGTCAGAAAATACCCAACACAAGAAATTGTTGTTCTCAATACTCTTTGGATTCTTAGCTTGATAAATTTGTTTTGTCTTTTACAGATACATAATGAACATGAAGGTTACTGATCATACTGGTGAGGTTTATGTTTCTTTGTTTGACAAAGAGGCAGAGAAAATATTTGGTTGTCCTGCTGAGGAGCTTAATAACATGAAGAATGTAAGTATTCTTTTCTTGTTTTCATCAAGAAGAGGCACTATCTTGTTTACTCATCTTCTGAAAGTCCATTCTTTGGTTTTTTGTAGGGTGATGAAGATTCATATTCATTAAAGCTGAAACAAGTGAATGTAGCTCTTTATGCATATCAAGTTAGTGTAGCACCACGTGTATACAGGGAAGAGAAAAGGCAAAGGGTAACAGTAAACTTGGTTGAGAAATTTGATTTTGCAAAAGAGGCGAGGATGATGTTGGAAGATTTGGAGAAGATGTAAATCTCTTAATCCAAGGATGGCTGCATATTACATGAGAGCCTTGGTAAAGTGTTTACACCAGGGTTTTGGGTTCTTTTGCATGTAAAGGGAGCTAAATGAATCGATTCTAATTTCACCAGTTTGCATGATGTTATTTCTGCAATTTGTCCAGTGGCTTTCTCTTCTAATGAAATTGGGGGTGGGTTTTTGCTAAGTCTATTGATTGAAAATACTGTCTTAATTAGTTCTACACCAATTTGTCCAGTGGTTTGTTCAGTCTATCAATTGAAAATACTGTCTTATTAGGTGATCGTCCACATAAATTCTCCCAAATGTTTATGTAGATGTGGGGGCTAGATCTCATTTGTTCAGAGTGGCAAGATTGGTCTGCTAGGTTGGCCATGTATTGTGGGAAAATGAATCAATTTGGCATGTAGAATTGCGAATCTATTCCAGCTGTTTCTATGCCCAAAAAATGGTTACTGTCTGCTTATTACTAGTTACCACTTGAACATTTTATTTTATTTATTTTTCATGGCAAGAGACATGATGATTTGTTCCTCTTCCTCGGGTTCCTGTCTTTACGTCACCACCAAAGTTGTTAACCTATGGAACATTTGCACATGAATCCAATCATGTTTGCTTCTTATACAATTCAACCTTTCTAGATGATAAGATTAAATTAATAAACACCACTTATCAATCAATAACAAGTAGCAACATTTCATCTAGCTACCGACCTCACCTCATCACTTAATTACCCACCTCAATTGCAATATGCAATTCCCCAGTCTTAATCTTCTGAGTTCCTAGCATTGTATTGATCTTGATCGAAAATTCTAGCCAGCCTTGTTTGCTGACATTTTTTGGATTTTTTTACACTTATAGATAGTGTTTGTGGTTATGTTTTAAAGAGGAGTGGCAAAAAGTGTAAAAATACCAAAGCAAGGCTGGCTAGAATTACTAGATCTTGATTCCTTCAAGTTTTTAATTCTTGATTTGCTGAACATTGATCACAGATCATACAAATAAATAATCTGTTGTATCTCGTGCCTCACTTTTTAATTCTAACCTAGCGTTATCTTCTTCCACGTACCCACTATCAATATAGTAAAACAAGTCCATTAAAATGAGTTTAGACAACGTTACACCACTATTTATCATAATCAAAGTCGAAAGACATACACCATCATATATTAGACTTGAGAAATGATTTCCTTACTCCATTTTGTTAATGTTTCATTTCACATTGAAAAATTTGGTGTGTCAGTCAAACTATTTGGAAGTATCAATGTTAGACAAACGTAACAAATAATCTCAATTATAGGCAATTTATAGCCATTTTTGGGTTAGGTTTTGAGCTTTTTACATTTCTACTCCTTTTATAGATAATGTTTGTGATTGTATTGTAAAAGAAAATGGTATAAGTGTTAAAAAAAGCCCAAACCTACCAAAAAAAATGCTTTAAAGCATGGTTGCCTAAACAAACTCTACAGAAAAACTCAAACCGACTTTTTACACACTCCATTTTTTTTTTAATTCTAGAGAGCCAAACCGACTTTTTACACACGTGTTAAGTGAAAATTAAAAAAGTGGAAGAAAGAAAGGACATGTATGCTATTGTTAGCGCTCTAAATTCTAAAAGTCTCCAAGCAAGTAACCCACCAACATCACCACTAGCATGTCATATAAAAAAAAAAAAAAACCTTGATCATGCATCAACTTTTGGTTTTCTTTTTTACCATGATCCACCAACTAACATTCCACTCCAATAACCAGTAGAATCTCCTTGTCCTCTACTTTGCTCAAACTGATCACTTGTGCTTGAAACTTCTTCTAAATCTTCAAATAGAAATCAGAACCTCCCACCATTATCTTGAACCCCTTGATGATGATGATGAAGATTGTTCCCATACCCAGTACTTCCTCCAAGCCCATCTAGACCAAAATTCAGTACGTGTTGGCAGAGTAATCAAGTCTTTTTTGCGAAACCGAAGAAGGTGAGGTAAGATCTCTCTCCTCTCCTCTGTTGTTCTTCTTCACTTTTGCTGCCGATTTGTGTTTTTCAACGAAAACATCTAAGAATGAACGTCGTGAAAACTACCCCTTAGATTTTCCACTTATTCTACAATTTCAGTGATTGTTTTGAAAAAAAGTCTCACCGATTGTCTTCTAGGTTCCCTCTCTTCACCATTTTGACGTGCGACATAGCTCTCTGCATCCGATTACTAGAACGGATATCTCGAGAACCCAAAGATCAAACTGTGAATCAGTCGTTGGAGACGGTTGTTCTCGCTCTGGGGAGCTTCTGAAGATCTGAGACCGTGTTTGGATGCTTGGATGGCGTTGTACGGACCACTGTAGGTTATTGTGGCAGATCTAAGACCAATCTTGCGGAAGAAAACAAGAAGTAAAATGCCAAGAAATGTGAATGCACTAACCATCTAAATAGACAGCCCGAATACCCAATGATCTATAACTAAGAAATTGGTTGCCAAATTTCATTACAGTGACAATATCATAAGCAACTCTTCCCTTCCAATGGTATGACAGCTCAATGGTTAGAGCATGACGGATAGTACCACTAAGTCATGAGTTCAAACCCAGCTTGCGACATCTTTATGGGTTCTGAGATCCTATAAAAACCTTGTTTGCCTTTCAAAAAAACTCTTCCCTTTGAAACTCATCATCAAAGTTCATAAAAACAAAAAACACAAGAAGAATCCCAATTCTAGGCAGCGCTTTATAGTTACTTTTTTTTGTCAGGTAGGCTTTTTACATTTTTACCGCATTCTATAATTAATGTTTGTGGTTGTATTTTAAATAGAAGGGGCAAAAATGTAAAAAACATAAAGCCTAACAAAAAAATGACTTTAAAGCCTGACTGTCTAGACAAACTCTAAGAAGAATATCAGATGAGTTATGAGAGAGATGGCCTTTTTTTTCAACAATTTTTGGCAGCTAGGGCTCCTAGCCACTTTTGGGTCAGGTAGGGTTTTTTTACACTTTTATCCATTCTCTTTAAAACACAACCACAAAGATAATCTATAGAAGGGATAGAAGTGTAAAAAACCCTACCCTGCTCCAAAAGTGGTTAGGAGCCTGATTGCTTAGAATTGTTTTTTTTAATAACTCAACACGTGCTGAACAGCAGGCTTGACGCACTCCTGGCGTCAAGGCTTGGCTGTCTAGACTTGTTCCCATTTTCTTTTTATGCAATTAACTTGATTTGTCACTTTTTTTTTGTATTTTTTAATCTATTTTCAATAATAATAATAATAATAATAATAATAATAATAATAATAATAATAATAATAATAATAATAATAATAATAATAATAATAATAATAATAATAATTGATGATATATCAAAATACACCGATCATCACGACCATACACGTGGCAGATAGCGTCTATCATGAAAATATGACGTCCAATTTATTGGGCCAGCACATAAAACCTAAGAAGAATAAAGCCGATCACATAGGCCCAGACAAGGCCCACTAGCAAGAAGATATAAACAAAGCCCAAATCCAGGCCCGAATGAATTAGAACCCGAATTATAGCCAGATACGAGTTCTTTCATAAAAAATAGGAACGTTGCACCAAAAAGAATCGTGGAGGGAGTTACGCCTCCACGAACGCATCTCCATTAAAGAGGAGACCGTTACAGGAAACATTTTCTTCATTTTCACCTCATATTCTTAAGTCACGTAGAGAATTAACCGCGATCATTATAAAAGGTAAATAAAACATTCGACAAAGGTATGCAACTTTAACTGAGTTTTGTCCATATTTCATTCTCAAATAGAGTTGTTGACTTAAGCATCGGAGGGCCTTCAACCATAAAAAAGGTGGTTATTGGCAATCTAACATCTATTTTATAGGTCAAACTCACAAGATGATGATTTTTGGATGCATCAGTTTGGTGCCGTGCGTGGGGAACGACGGGTTTCCTTTCCAAAAAGCTCGCTAAAATTTGGTTAAAATATCAAACAACCAGCAAAATCGATAGGCTCCACAAATCCACGATTGGGCGATGAACAAAACGACATGTCGCGTAATATCAACCCAACAACAACCGTCGAATCAATCATGCCGGAAGGAAAGGAACTTCAACAGGTAACAATATAAACGTCTCTAACATCTTGGGGAATCCCTTGTGACCCCCGAGTCGAGAAACTTATGGCTCAAATGAATCACGTAATCGAGATGGTGGATAGACTCATCCGAGACATGGGGGGCAATAAACCTTGATAAGGAATCACCTAGCTTAAGAGGCATCGGGTCAATACCAACTCTGAATTTAATCAAAAAGAGTTTGGATAACTACGACCAAAGAAGCCTAAACATGAAAGAGCATGGAAATCATTTATGATCTTGATAGCAAGTCGAAGCGAGATCTTTAAAGCTATGATAGGAAGAGAAGATATCAAATGGCCATCAAAGATGAGAGGAAATCCAGAAAAATGAAGCAAAAACAAACATTGCCTCTTCCACAATGATCATGGCCAAGATACTGAGGATTGTCATAGCCTAAAAGACGAGATTGAACGCAATATAAGAGAAGGGTGACTTTGAGAATTTTTCAAACTCGAAGACGAAACAATTATCTCAAGGGACCAACAAAGGGAGACAATACACGTCTTGCACGGTACAGCTGGAGAAAAGGAACAATCCAATCGATCCCGAAAGCGTATAGTCAGAGACCTGCGGGCGAAGATCAGATTCTAAGAGCCGTCAACACAGCGCGCAAAGCCGATACAAATGACTTTGACTTTCTCGAACGAAGATGCAGACATGGTTAATTTCCCACACAATGATGCTTTAGTGATCTCGGTCATGATAACTAAATGGAAAATCAAAAGGGTGCTGGTCGACACTGGGAGCTCAACGAACCTTCTGTATCTAACAACCTTCTGTTCACCAACGAGATGTTGTCACCTAGCGAACAATCTATGATGGGTTTCAGCGATGAATAATGTCGTCCGTTGGGGACAATTCAACTTCCGGTCGAAGCAGGAGAACCAGGAAAGCAACGAGTCTTACTAACAAACTTCCTTGTAGTCAATGCTCCTGCTGCATACAACATGCTACTTGGGAGACTCTCAATACACAAAATGGGCGCAATCTCATTCACTATGCACCAATGCTTAAAATACTATACCAACATAGGTATCGAAAGAATCAAAGGAGATCAACCAACATACCGTGAGTGTCATTTTGCAGCAATAAAAACATCACATAAATAGCAATTACTGCAATGACTGGATGATCCTCTACAACAACTTGGTGAGATGAGTTCGGACTTGCCGGACGACAATACGGGTTCGACTAGCCCATGAGATTGACCTAACACCGGGGAACTAAAAGAAGAAACGATCGTAATTTACCTAGATAACGAAGCCGAGAAAACAATCCGAATTGCACAAAGATTCAACCTGAACTCGCCATGGAGCTAATTCAATTGCTAAAAGATAACCAAGACATTTTTGCATGGACAATGAAGAACATGGTAGGGATAGACCCATCCATCATCTATCACAAGTTGCAAGTGAACCCAGACAAGAAGCTGGTTCGACAAAAAAGAAGGTTGGTGGCCCTAGAGCATAATCAAGCAATAAACGAGGAGGTGAACCAACTACTCAATGCATGGATGATAAAAGAAGCTCACTACCCAGATTGGTTGGCAAACACAGTGCTAGTAAAAAAGAAGAACGACAAGTGAAGGGTATGCGTGGACTACACTGATCTAAATAAAGCTGCCCCAAAGACAGTTTCCCACTTCCAAGAATAGATCAGATAATGGACGCAACTGCCAGACATGAAATGCTGAGCTTCATGAATGCATACTCCGAGTATAATCAGATACAGATGTACCCACACGATCAAGAAAAAAAATATTTCATAACGAAAAGGGGTACATATTGTTATCGAGTAATGCCATTCAGATTAAAAAACGTAGGAACAATGTACCAACAGCTGATGACCAGAATATTCAATAATCAAATTGGCAAAACGATGGAAGTCTACATCGACAACATATTTTTCAAAAGCGCACGCCGAGCATATCACGTCACAGATCTTGAGCATGTTTTTTCCCAACTGCGAAAGTATAACATGAAAGTAAATCCAGAGATATGCACTTTTGGGGTAGAATCAGGGAAGTTCCTCAGGTACATGGTCAATCAAAGAAGAATTGAAGCCGACCCGAAGCAGATGCAATTGCTTCTCAACATGCAATCACCAACAAATATAGAAGGTGTCTAAAGTCTTAATGGGAGAATAGCAGCACTGAACAGGTTCATCTCCAAATCATCAGACAAATGTATGCATTTCTTCAAAATTTTGAAAGGAAACAAGACATTTGAGTTAAACACTGAATGCGAGGAAGCTTTCCAAAGCCTCAAGAAGTGCATGGGAAGCGCAAAACTACTGACAAAACCAAAAACGTGAGAAGCACTGTATCTATATCTATCTGTGTCTGATCATGCGGTAAGTTCAGCATTGATACAGGAAGAAAAAAGGCTTGCAAAAACCAGTGTACTACAACAGAAAAACACTTGCGAATGCAGAAATCAACTATCCAATACAAGAAAAATTGGCGCCCGCCCTGATAGTGTCATCAAGAAAAATGTGACCATACTTCCAAGCACACCCAATCACAGTTATGACCGAACAACCGCTTTGGTCAATATTACATAAACCGGATCTATCAGGGAGGATGGTGAAATGGGCGATAGAACTCGGACAATTTGACATCAGTTATGCCCCCAGAACCGCTATCAAAGCTTAGACACTAGCAGATTTCATTGCCGAGTTCACAGGAAGCGCAAAGGAGAACAATTAGAACCAATCGACGTCAGATGGATTATTCGTTGTGATGGAACATCCAACAAGGCAGGGAGCGGAGCTGAACTAATCCTATACAACTCGGAAGGCATCACATTGGAGAAAGCGATAAAATTTAACTTTAAAGCCTCTGACAACTGGGCCGAGTATGAAGCTGTGATAGCGAACCTACAATTAGCAAAACACTTGGGAATAAAAGACATTAGTGTCTTTACTGATTCCAAACAGGTATTCAATCATCTAAACTACGAATTTCAATTCAAATATACCCGAATGAAAGCCTATCACCAGAAAATCACATACTGCAAGGCTTCCAGAACGCTTCAATTCAACGGTGCGCAAGAGAAGAGAATAAAAGAGCCGGTGAATTTGCAAAGGAGGCATCAACAACTAAGGACAATGATAACTCGCTCGTCATGACACATGGAAGCTCCATACTGAACATCAAGTGGAAGAAACATGCGCTATGGATCAAGGAAACGATTGGAAGACTCCAATCTTGGCATATATATCAAACAGAGAACTCCCAGTAGATAAGATGGAGGCAAAACAACGATGAAATCGGGCAGCAAGATACACAATAATCAATGACAAACTTTACAGAAGGTTTGCTACGAGGCCATTGCTAAGGTGCCTTTCACCGGGAGATGCTGAGTATGTCCTGCACGAGATCCACCATGATACATGCTAAAATCATCAATGAGGAAGAACATTGGCCCATAAAGCTCTGACATTAGGTTATTACTGGCCAACAATGCAAGTGGATGCTCAAAATCTCGTTCGCAGATGCAACAAATGCCAAATATTTGCCCCATATACTCACATGCGACAGAACCCGATCCCGATGAGTAGCCTTGGCCATTCGCTCAATGGGGGATGGACATCATAAGACCACTCCCAATATCTGACGAGAATAAGTTTCTCCTCATAGTAGTAGATTATTTCACCAAGTGAATAGAAGTAGAGACCCTTACAAAGATAGGAGAAGCCCAACTCGAAAAGTTCCTGAGTATAGACATTATATGCAGATTCGGGATCCTAAGAGTAATTGTCACAGACAATGGGAAGCAGTTGGAGGGCAAAAAGATTAAGGAGCTATGCGAAAACCTGAATATCCAACAACACTTCTTTGCGCCTGCTCACTCATAGGCAAATGGACAAGTCGAGGTAACCAACAGGACAATCTTGGAAGTAATCAAAAGAAGACTCGAGACGACAAAAGGATTGTGGACATCCGAGTTACTTGGTGTCATTTGAGCATACAGAACAATAAAGCGGACTCAGACAGAAGAAACATCTTTTGCCCTCACATACGGGTCTGAAGTAATGATACCTGTAGAGATCGAAATGCCAACATTCCGAATAGATGAGTTCCGCGCTGAGGACAACCTCGAAGCACTAAGAGTCGTACTAGATCTTCTCGAGGAGAAACGAGAAGCAGCCTCCATCAAAACATCGGCCTACCAACAACGTATGGCCAGATACTACAAGAAGAAAATGTGAATCCGTAGTTTCAACATTGGAGACTGGGTACTACGAAAGGTCCTTCTAAACACAAAGGAACCGGGGACAGGCAAGTTAAATCAAAATTGGGAAGGACCATACAAAGTAAATAAATCAACAGCCAGAAACATACTGGTTGGAAAACAAGGAGGGTGATATGTTACCTAGGCCATGGAATGTAGAGCACTCGAAAAGATATTATCAATATAATCTTTCGCTCCTAAATCCGAAACGACACGAATCTAATCAGGACAAGAAAGTCGGATTAAAAGCCAAACTCGGGAACATACTCAGCACGGCTAGAGTATTGAGCATAAACAAATACATGTACCGGACGAACGAGTTGGAAATAAAAACAAAACTTCTGGCCTGATCAACCACGAAGTAATAAAGTGCCAGGACATAAGAGTCAAACTTTTTTCTTGTCGACTATAATGTACGACATCATAATCCGAACATAGAATCAGATTTCGTAAACCAAAGCTTCTACACGATTAGGACGCCGAACATCAAAGCCATTCGTAAAGATCTGGACGAACGAGTAAGAAATCTCTCAGGAATGTCATAAATAAAATCTGACGAGCTAGACATACTAGACACGACAAATGCGAAATAAATTTTTTTCCATTGATCTTTTAAAAAAGGATATTAAAAAAAGCAACTACGAAAGAAAATTAACATCAACAACATCTCCAGGCTGTATATGCTCAGCATCTTCGACATCCAGATCACCCAGAGAATCCAGAACGACCTCCTCGACATCATCGAATTCCTGCTCAGCAAAACAACAATATTTAGACATGTCTAACACTTGCGTCTCAAGGAAATCCAAGAAATCGTGGCGACCATCGACCACTCTTTTCCAATCTGCAACCTCTGCCACCTTCAACCTCTCAGTAACTGATGATAGCTCAGCTCGGGTTGACGCTAACTCTCTACCAACATCTGCGAGTTTAGCAGAGACAATAGACTTAGTTTCGACAAACTCAAAATTCAACCGAGCGATTCGAACAACATAAGCTTTAAGACTGACTGAACAACTTCTTCAAGTTCAACTTTTCGATCGGACAACTCTTTCTCAGCAGCATCGAGATGGGACTGCAAATTGCCCAATTCTACCCCAGATGTCTCGAAGTCAAAGGCAAACATATCGCGAATAGCCTCGAGTTCCCTCAGTGACGACTGCGTAGAATCCACAGCCCTCTCATGTTCTATGCACTGCGCCCTTAGCATATCAAGTCGGTGAAGAACATGAGATTGACCAATATGTGTTTTGCCAGTTTTCGCTCAATATGCGCCACCTGATCGCGAGCATCCTTACAATCTGACCCTATCACGACTGGATAAGTAAGGTGCGTCATCCTCTCTATGAGATGTTGGAGACTCTCGTCAATATGGCGACGAGGCGGGCATACGAGCATAAGAGCCATGTTAGCTAACCACCCATGACAAATGTTAATGAGGTTGCAAGTGCTGCCCTGAACATCAACCTCGAAAGGCCAAAATATCTCCTTGAGCATGGTAAGAGCTGGATGAGATGCGGAGGGAGTAGCAGGCAATCTCGATGTCACAGCCACGATGGAAAAAACAATGATCTTTAAGTCTCGAGCTCGGGCAGCAACTTGATTCTCCACTAACGGATCATACTCAAAGTCATCTAAGGTCTTATTAACCTTCATATTCTTCGACTGCCAAAGACCAAGCTAAAACATTTTATTCTCACTAACGCGCGAATCATCAATCGCAAGGCCGACGAAGTCAGGCAAGCCATAAGAAGCAACAAGTTTTTTATTTTTATTTTTTATTTTATCATGGTCATCTTGAGGACGAGAAACTTCCTTCTTACTTATCTCGAGAACTTGGTTAACCTCTTTGTCATCTCAGGTAGAAGAATCATCCCCTGAAGCACGACCTCCTTTGCTGAGAGAAGTAAGATGAGAGGGAGTCCTAGCAGAATCAAGAACAGAGGAAGCAAACTTTTTCCTCTTCGAAACACGGCCAGAACTGACAACCAACATTTTGGAAGGGATAGGAGGCCTAGGAACACTACAACACAAGTGATTAACAATAGCACAAGTCCATAGCGTTTTTTGAACTTGTGCTATCAAAACCAATGTAAAATTGACAAGATAGCATTTTGATTACAGTGAAAAACAGAGCGGGAGATCGAAAAATTTGGCCGCGCATTTTTGATCTATCAAAACCAAAATCGATTTCATCTCCTCCCTCGCGACTCTCCCTCTCCCTCGCAACTCTCCCACCCAACTCTCCCTCCCTCATAAGAACTCCCTCACAGACACACCTCTCCCTCGCGACTCTCCCTCGCAACGCACCTCTCCCTCACAAACGCAGCTCTCCCACCTCGACTCTCCTCTCGCCGTCACCTCGCCTCGCCTCGCCTGATCTCTCTCGCTCTTCTCTCGCCATAACCTGATCTCTCTCGCTCTCTGTTGCATCGCCTGAGCTCTCTCGCTTTCTGTCACTTCGTCGCTTCGCCTCCACTTCACTCTGCCTCTGCTACTCACTATTCCTTCACTATTTCGTCCTCTTCATTTTGCACAAATTAGGGTTTCTGATTGAAGGTAAGTTGTATTCTGTGATTGCATTTCATTTTGTACTTTGTTCAATAATTTATTGAGATGTTGATTTTTTGGAACCAAGAGCAGTTTTGTAGTTTGCATTTATTGAGATTTTCTAGTTTGTTCAATAATTTTTTGGAATCAAGAGCAGTGAATGGGCTATGGTAATACACTGGATGGAAATTTCAAACTCATTTATGCAATACACGATAAATTGGTGATTGATTGGTCTAAAATCTTGTATGTCAAAGTTTTTGGTTGCTAGTTGGTCGAGGTCAACTTTGGGGCACTAAATTTGAATCTGAACATGGTACACGTTCTTCAGGTCGTACTCATCTATATTTGTTGTTTTTCAGGTCACTACAGTTGCATATGTTGGGCGCAGGTGTTTGCGATTAATTTCTTGTTTAACAACTTCATACAGTAAGCTTCTCTTTACCATCTCTAGTTTGATTATTCTTCAGGTTCCTTGAGTTGAACAAGGTTGTAGATGGATATTTGGTTGTTTTCAGCACTACCATTCTGCTACCTTCCCTTGCCAGCACTACCATTTACTGCGTAATATTTTCATGTGTGAATAGTTATACAACAGAGTGGATATAGAACAAATTTTAAAGAGATACATCTGTTTAATCCTAAAGAGTTGTTGAAAGGTTAAGAGTTTTGGACTCATCATCAGTGTTTATCATTCTTTTATTTCTTTCCAAATACTTACTATCACACTCTTGATCATGACTATGCTATGCATGTTTCTTTCTTTCACTTTTCTTGGGTTTTAAGTCTTTGATTTGGGTAATGCATCTACAACACATATGGGGTGATGCAGTTGGAACCATTTTGATTCTCACTGATTTGCTGATTATTAATATATATTTTTTTTCAATTAAGTAAAATGTAAAGTTGCTCAACCCTGGTTGGATTATTAGGGTGGTCAAAGCCCCCTTTTTCTGCAAATTTTTTGTAGCTGCAGATGGTCAAAACACTGCAAGGTTATTCTTATATTTTATAAGATGGTAATTCACTAATTTGGTTCTGAAAATCCATGTGATACACATTCATGTACGCATCAATATTCTACATTTCTAAATACGGTCTACAGGTTTGGATTCTCTGCTCAGTTGGAGCAGCTACCCACACATTAAAGATTTTGCTTGTGTTCGGCTCAGGAGAGATTTCCCGTCGTCTTTCTCTTATTGCCCTGTACTTATAACAATTATGTTATGTACGCACAAAAAATACCATGCTTGCCAAGATTATACGTGTGTGCATATGCATTATGCAATAGCCTGGTCATAAGTGCATCTACATGTCACTTATCCATCAAAGGAATTCACAATTATTTGACCCACTTAACTTGATAGTGTGTAAGGTCACAGTGAATGACATAATGAGTTTGTGCTATTGTTTGAGTTGTTTAATGTTTCATTTTGTTAGCTTCCTTTGTTATTTGTGATGCTTTTCCTTATAGTTTGTCCTTTTGCCAGAATCTGCACTGAGAGAAAGAAAGAAAAGTAAGGGGAAGATAAGTAAAGTGAATGTCACACAAGGAGAAGATATATTATTGTACTATACTTTAATTTGCAGACATATATAGAAAGAGAGAGAGAGGTATGTGCTTGCCACACACTTTTATGACTTGGTAAAAGTTACCTTTCTTTCCCCTGCTTGCTTTTTGGGCTACTGGGTAATCTCAATTTCATCTTTATCCATCTTTTTAGTACAAAATTTCTCAATGGTATGTCTCCATTTTGGGGTGTTTGCATTCAGGTCATTTTTGTCCTGCATTGTCCAAAGCTGTGAAAACAATGAAGAAGGGGGAGAAGGTTATTCTCACTGTGAAGTCACAATGTAGGTTGCTTTGCTTTTATTATTTTTCTTCGTCTGCTATCACGAAGTGAATTTTGTTTGGGTGATGTGCTTGTATTTCGATTGCATTCAGATGGATTCGGGGAGACGGGTAGGCCTGCTTCTGGGGAAGAAGGTGCAGTTCCTCCTAATGCTACACTTCTAATAAATCTTGAGTTGGTCTCTTGGAAGTCTGTCACAGAGGTAACTCCTGATAAGAAGGTTGTGAAGAAGATTATTAAGGAAGGGGAGGGCTATGAGCGCCCTAATGATGGGACTGTCGTCAAAGGTGAGTTGAAAAATTCTAGCCTGTGTGCTTTGTAGCGTCTTTATGGTTTGATGAATTGAACTGTTGCTTATGATTTTTTTTTTATTTGGCAGTGAAATTGACTGGCAAGCTGCAAGATGGGACTGTGTTCTTCAAGAAGGGTTATGAAGATGAAGAGTTGTTCGAGTTCAAAACAGATGAAGGTGACATTTAGTTTCTAGTGTCATTGCTGTTGCCATAACATCATTAATAAGAATCGTTATTGTTTAAATCATTTTGTTATTGTTTTGGCTACATATTTACTTGGTAGGTCTTAATTGAATTGGAGCTGTTTTAAATGAAATAAATGGTCTCTTCGATGGTTAAGGTGTGGGTGAAGTATTACCAGTTGTTATAGGTTTCTATATCATCGACTAAAGCTTAATTAGATTTTAGGCTTGTTTATGGTGAAATTAAATCTCATTGTTATGGCTGAAATTTGTGAAGTATTAGCATTTGTATGTACTTTGTAGATAATTGAGTCTACCTCAGAGTTTTTGTAGACTGAATATTTCTTTTCAAAATTCAAATTTGAATCTTCTTCCAGAGACAAAGTTGCGCCTCTAATGATTATGCTATAATTGCAAGTTTGTACTTTGCCATGGACTAAACTCTTAAATGCTTGGTCTTTTAAACAGAGCAGCCATATAGTGGCACTCAAAGTGTTGCTCAAGTCTCAGCTCAAGAAATCTCAAGTTGAGCATCAGTTTCGCATGGAGGTGGAGATACAAAGCCATCTCAGGCATCCCAACATTCTCCAACTCTGTGGTAACTTCTATGATCAGTTTTGGATTCCATTCCCCAATACTTTTTGTGAATAAGCCATTACATTTCATCTATTGCAGAAAGTCAGTGAAAGATGGTGATTTAGAGTTCTTTGTTTACATTTTGTTAATCCAGACTCAGGTTTATTTGATATTAGAGTACATAGCGAAGGGGGAGCTTTACAAGGAACTGTAGAAATGCAAATTCTTCAGCGAAAAATGCGTTGTCACTGTGAGTTTTCAGTGCATCGGTTTCTACTTTGTTTTTGTGTTGTTATCTAGCTGTTGATGACATTGTTTGTTATATATGAAATGGATAGAATAGTATATTTCATCTCTGGCTAGAGCACTGATATATTGCCATGGAAAACATGTCATACACAGAGACTACTTCCCTTCTTGTTATTCAGGATGAACAAAGCAAAACAATGGAGAAACAGCCAAAGGGAAAGCTGAAACCGCAGGTTGATGATGAGGGAAATAAGGTTGGACACCTATGTTTGAGTTCATTTATGCCTGTGGGTGGAGCATCCAACCCAATAGCTGTGGTGTCGGCTCGCGCTTCGCTGGCATCTGAAGGAGAGAAGGGTACTCCTCCTTGGGCTGCTGCAGGGACCTCCCCCATTTTTTGCCGGCCATCTCTGAGGGACATTCAAATGCAAGAGGTATGAAGATTTTTAAATTCCCCATTTCAGATTTTCAGCTGTTATGTTAACTGTCATTCACCATTTGTGAAATCATAGTTATGCTTTTGCCTTTGAAGAACATGTTGTGTCGTTAACGATTAAATTTCTATTTATATTCACTTTCATGCTGTAAAGGGTTTTTAGATATACCCACATATCGCTGGATTCATGTCCGACAGCTACCACTCAAATTTGAAACCAGATTTGGGATGTGTTGAAGAATATATACAACAATGAGCTATGGGTTTTTTTTGTTTTCAATCCATCTCTCTTTCACTCACTCCATGTCATTTTTTTTCTTCTTCTTTGACTTGAAAGAAAGAGGAGAATCTCTGAAACAGCTAAAACAAAGAATGTAACACAGTTTCATTTGGGGTCTCTCATGTGAAATATTACCAAGGGAGAAGTCATTTACTTTGCACCATTCAACAATTAGCTTTGGGGAGAATCAGAGCACTTTCAGTTCTTTTGGTTTGATAGAATTTTCCCCATATCATCAATATACCTATATGTATTTCAGTTTTCTCATTTTAGTTACCCGTTTTCTTACATACAGGGATGGTGTGAGCGAATGCCAATTTAGTGAAATGTTACTGCATGAGGTTGATGCAATTAGAAATGTTACTTTAAACTAATACAACGATCTCATATTGTGCCTCAATTATACTTTGTTAAACAAAGATGTAGGTTGGGGTGCAACAACGTAAGGAAGCTATTCCTTTAGTTTGCATTTACTTTTTACTCTATTTCTGTATGCCTTTTAGTTTTCTTGGTAGGTTTTTCTCCTCTTCTGCTTGGTATATTGAAGATATTTAGATTTTACTAAAATTGTCTGGCTGCAGTAAGTTTTAATTTATTCATATGGAATCTCTTCTTTGCAAATGTCAGTCTCTGTCTCTCTCAATTGCCTGTGTACACATTTATCTTATCATGCTTATTTAGGTTTATTATTTGTAACTATTTTGTAGCCTCAAACTCTAGCTTTGTGATACACCTCCAACATATTCTGGATACATACATGGGCCTTGTAATGTAAAATAGCATTCTGGCTAGTCCTAAAGTTTAAGCCTTCAATGTCTCGTTTAATTTAGACTTTTGCTTTATAGCCTTTTTTAGGCAAATACATGTTTTTCTATTTTTGGAGCTTTATCTTGGTATGTTATTCTTGTTTGATTACTCGTGCACTCTATGTTGTTGCTTGATTGGATGCAAAACTGTCCTCTTTCTGTTTATTTATTCATATTGTGTGCCGTGCATCATCTTCATATATGCAGATTCCAGCATAATATAGATGTTCAGTAACTTTGTTGGAAACTTTAGATTATTTTCTGATTACTACCTTGCTAACTATCCTCTTTTGCTTCCTTCAGGCATCACAGATACCGGTTTCTGCCATTGTACTGCACCAGAAGACAACTTCAGGTTCTTCAGTTGCTCCTGCTTCTGAAACACCCCATCCACTTGCTCCATTTGCCTCTCAGGGTACCTTATATCCATCTCCAATGCAGTTCTCTTCTGAAGCACCCTATCAGCAACTACCTTTTGGATTGAAGGAAACTGATCAGACGGACTCTCCCACAGTCCAAATGCTGGCTTCCATCCGTGACTCAATGGAACGTATCGTGGAGTCACAGAACCTGGCTGCCATCCTTGACTCAATGGAACGTATCTTGGAGTCACAGAAACAACATCAGGCCTTGGTCCTGGAGGCTTATGCCAAACAACAGGCCTTGCTGGATCAGATTCGGGTAGATCTTGGGGTGTTCCATACCAATGCAAGCTCGTCCTCTTCCCAGCCTACTTCAGCACAGGCTTATCAGCTGTTGGCTCCTGTTCTCAGAAAATCCCAGCCAGCTCCATCTCTCTCTGTAGTGAAAGGAGACAAGCCGGAGGCTATTGAGTGATTATTTGAACACTATATACATATATTGATCTAGGAAGTGAATTTTCTTCTGGAACAAAATGTTTCAAGGAAAATATTGTGGTTTAAGATGTGGATGTTCCATATACTGTTTTTGCTGATAGGTGATAAGGTGGAATATGGTTTTCTGTTGCTGATAAGTTATAAAGATTATGGTTTAAGATGTGGATGTTTCATATAATTTTTTTCTGATAGGTGATAAAGATTGTGGTTTAAGATGTGGATGTTCCATTTCCTGTTTTTGCTGATAGGTGATAAGTCATTTGATAGTAAAAAAAAAAAAAAAAAAAAAAAAAATTGCTATGTATACTTACCATAGCGTTTTTAAAACGCTATGGTAGAGTCTACCATAGCGGTTTTATAGTCTATTATAGCGTTTTTAAAACGCTATGGCAGAGGCTACCATAGCGGTTTTGAAACGCTATAAAAGCCAAACTTACCATAGCGTTTTAAAACTGCTATAATATCCCCTGGGTCTATTATAGCTCTGGCTGTCATAGCGGTTACTAAACCGCTATGGTATCCTACCATAGCGGTTTTTAAACGCTATTGATCACAATTTTTCTTGTAGTGGGAACTTTTCTTTTTCTAACAACTGAACAAGTATTCCCAAGACCTCGGGAAGTAACTCGGCCTACACGTTAAACGGGCTTGGCGGCCAATGTCTGCATCACCAGCGCGCAACAGTCACTTCCAAAGCTCGACCCGCTTCGCTCGATGAATATAAGCCACTATGGGTAATGGCATCCGTAATAAGAAAATTTTCCACTGAGACTCGAGGAAGAATGCAAAATCAATTGCAGAACTCCTGCTCTTAAAAAAACATCGACAAATCGACTCTCTTAGGCTCCCGGAATGACCACAAAATCTGATTTCCACGAAACCTAAAGTAATTGGAAGAAAGGGACGTGTAGAGCTAAGACCTTGACCAACCCCCATACTCCTCTCATAGGTCCTTGAAACAAGAAAGAGAACGAATGCAACAAGTGCGATTGGGGTTTACCATACACCCACCAAAGAATCCAAAACCTCGGCGTTCATGGGGATACGAGATGCGGCAGCCCTTGCTAAGGTTGAAATCATCACTTTTCAACCATTAGGGATCGGTTGGGTCGGAACGGTGCCAACCAAATCCAAGTACTCCCGAATGATTGCAGGAGTCGGAAGCCTAAAACCAGAGTGGAACATACCAGGATACAAAGCAATGTACTCATGCTTTGGACGACAAGGACTGTCGCCCTCTTAGGAAAGAACGATATCCAGATCATCTGGCAATGGATAATCATGAACATTTGTTGTCCAGAGTCGCATGAGTTGCCCGCTTTGGTAGAAAGAAAGCCTCACAGGCATCAAGAACATCTCTGCTCAAGACCCTGAAGTTAGACATATTTGAAGAACAAATACAAGGAATATAAAAAATCAACTAGAAAATGAAGAAGTGCAAAGAAAGCAAGAGACACTCAAACTCTTCCTTTTATAAGGACGAACAGTGAAATGTCCGCTCTTGGAAGAACGTGCAAGATATGATAGCAGCACGAAATCCCATATATTGCGCCAAAACGAGCAGGCAGATGGAACAATGGAGAGACGACCACAACAACAGATAGCAAGAACACTAAATGTGTCGTAATGTTGATATCGAAAACAAAACCGCCACACAGTTAGTGGATACATGAGCATACCCACTAACTAAGGGGGGAATAGCTGATGATACATCAAAATAGATCGATCATCACGACCGTACACATGGTAGAGAATGTCCATCACGAGAATATGACGTCCAATCTATTGAGCCAACACATAAAACCTAAGAAGAATAAAATCGATCACAGAGGCCCAGACAATGCCCACTAGCAAAAAGATATAAACAAAGCCCAAATCCAGTCCCGAATGAATCAAAGCCTGAATCCAGGCCCGACACGAGTTCTCTTATAAAGAAGAGGAATGTTGCACCAAAAAGCGTCATGGAGGGAGTTATGCCTCCACAAGCGCATCTCCATTAAGGAATAGACTATTATAGGAAACATCTCCTCCTATTGCGCCTCACACGCTTAAGTCACGCAGAGAATTAACCCCGACAATTATAAAAGGTAAAAAGAACATTCGACAAAGGTATGCAACTTTAACCGAGTTTTGTCCATATTTACTTCCTTCTTCAAACAGAGTTGCTGACTCAAGCATCAGAGTGCATTCGGTCACCAAAAAGGTAGTCATTGGTAGTCTAACTTCTGTTTTGCAGGTCAAACTCACAGGAGAACGTTTTTGGACGCATCAATAATATTAACAACAACAACAACAACAACTGTTTAAAGAGTGAGATCTACAAGCATTTCTTACAAACTAAAAAATTCCCGACTTTTTATTAGGTTTCAATACCAATTCCCCAAAGTCTTCAAGGAATGTAGAATTACACCCTTTTCGCTTTGATTGTGAATTTGTGACAAAGCTAGCTAAGAAAGTCATTTGAAACTTCTGGCAACTGCTTTCTACTTATAGCTTTTGATTTTGTAATTATTTTAATAGAAATCTCAATTACGAGGCTCACAACTTAGCAACTCTAGCAATTATGTTAGGGCCTTTTGATAATTTATAGATAAATTGGAGGACTTTAAATAAATTATATTAGGGTCTTGGTTGTAATTAATGAATGTTTAAAGAGATCGGGTTTAAATGTAAATAGTACTAGTTTGGAAGGGCAAAATTGATCCAAACATAAATAGAAGGCACACTTTTTCACTGTAGGGGAGCATGAGTTATATATTACTTTCGTAACTTTTTCTTAATATGAAATTCATTCGTCATTAAACACTCACTTTGAGCGGTTACATGACAAGTATGAGCTCGTGGTAAAAACATGAGCCTGGGAAAAAAACCAAATCACATCAAACCATTGTTCACTCAAACTCAGGGATTTTAACACGAGCCAAACCTCATTATATTGCCACTATTAATTTCTTTTAGATTAAGATATTAATATATTATATATTACAAATCAGAATGATGTTTGAGGTTGGAGATAAAGACGACTGAGATTTATTCAAATATAAGAATCTAACGGATCACATAGAACTTAAAACACCAAGAGTGCATGAGTTCGATTTCTATACCCAACATTTTTATATTTATTTATCTTGATATTTAAAGTAGAATAAACTTTATTTATCATATTAAACTTTTATCATGCCGATGACACCAGAAATACCCTAGTCTATATTATAAGTCAGAATGATGTTTGAGGTTGGAGATAAAAGACGGCTGAGATTTAATAAAATATAAGAATAAAACGGATCACATCGAACTTAAAGCTCTAAGAGTACATATGTTCAATTCATATACCTAACATTTTGATATTTATTCATCTCGATATTTAAAATAATATAAACTTTATTTATTATGTTAAATTTTTATCGTGCCAACACGGAGAATTCCCTCGTTAGCAAAGAAAATTGATTAATATATTTATATACCCCAAGCCTCAGTCAAGTAAATTGGATGGAGGGACACCGGTTGTCGACTCAACCACAGCAGCCAGACAGACAGACAGACAAATGAACGTGGACCGTTGACCTCAAGTCAAGACGCCACGTCACTCTATTTACTCTGACCCAGTACTCATCGCACAATTCTAGAAAAATTGGTGTAAAAGTCCAGTGGGCTCCATCACCACCACTGAGCGAGCGAAGAACCAAAACAAACGAAGAAAGAAAAAAAACGCGTTTTCATTTCATTTCAACAAAAAAAAAAATCTCTCCTTTTTTTCTTCTCCAAATTTAGGGTTAGGGTTTTGACGAACCTCTCCCGAATTCAACCTTCTCCCCCAAAATAGGCCAAGTTAGGGGTTAGGGTTTCGGTCTCATCTTTGCCAATTTGGGAGATTTTTCAGTCCGTTGCGAGAAATGCGTCGCTTGTCTGAGCTGAGATGGCGTCGCATCCGTAAAATCCTAATTTTCGCGGCTATTTTGGTCCATTGGATCTCGATTTCGGGATCAATTGCTGGTGCGAGTGATTCGGACGATAAGTTTGCTCTACTTGACTTCAAGAGCTCTGTTTCTGACCCATCTGGTTTGCTCTCGAGCTGGAGTTCCGCTTCCGATCCCTGTTTGTGGTCTGGGGTGGTTTGCGATTCCAAGTCGAAGAGGGTTTTGGAGCTCAATATTACTGGTGGAGGTAATTCAGAAGCTCTATCTTGTTCCAAATTAGCTCAATTTCCTTTCTATGGGTTCGGAATTAGGAAGGCTTGTTTGCCGAATTCGGGGAAATTAGTGGGAAAACTGTCACCTTTGATTGGGAAGCTAGCTCAACTCAGGGTTTTGGCTCTGCCCTTTAATGATTTTAGTGGGGGGATTCCTGGTGAAATTTGGGGTTTGAGGAATCTTCAGGTGCTTGATCTTGAAGGGAATTCGATTTCGGGGAGTTTGCCGAGTCAATTGGGTGCTTTGAGAAGGCTGCGCGTGGTTAATTTAGGCTTGAATAAATTTGTTGGGGAAATTCCTGTTACCCTATCTGGTTGTGTTGGTTTGGAGGTACTGAACTTGGCTGGGAACCAATTGAATGGGTCGATACCCAGATTTGTTGGTAACTTTCTGAGGTTAAAGGGCCTTTATTTGTCGCTGAATCACTTGGGTGGGTCGATTCCTAATGAGCTCGCGAAGAATTGTTGGAGTCTGGAGCATCTTGATCTTTCAGGGAATTTGTTTGTTGGTGGTATTCCTAGTAGTTTGGGGAATTGCAGTAAATTGCGGTCGCTACTGTTGTTTTCGAATCTGTTGGAAGAAAGTATTCCTCCTGACCTTGGGCGACTTCAAAATCTCGAAGTGTTGGATGTTTCATGGAATAGCCTCAGTGGTCCTATACCACCTGAGCTCGGAAGATGCACAAACCTCTCTGTCGTTGTTCTTAAGAACATCTATAATCCACTTGAGTCACTTGCACAGCTAAGAGGGGACTCTTCAATTGCAGCATCTTCGGCTTCTTCTGAAGATTTCAATTATTATGATGGGGGTCTTCCTATGGAAGTTGCTACATTGCCAAAGGTGAAGATAATTTGGGTACCCAAGGCGAATCTGGATGGTCTGTTTCCGAGCAGTTGGGGTCCTTGCGAAAGCTTGGAAATGGTGAACTTAGCTGAGAATTTTCTTACTGGAGAGGTCCCGGATGCATTTGGGAGTTGCAAAAATATGCATTTTCTCAATTTGAGCTCGAATGGGTTGACAGGTAACCTGGATGATAAAATTCGTGTTCCTTGTATGTCCATGTTTGATGTAAGTGCAAATCACTTATCGGGCCTCATCCCTGTTTACAACTCCAGCATTTGTTTCAGTTCGTCCCCTTTGAATGCCTATGCTGACTTTTATCCCGACCCCTTTTCTGCATATTCATCGTATTTCATTTCTAAAGCTCAAACTGGAACTTTGCTTCCATCTATTGTAGCAGCTGGGAATTTTAGAATTTTCCACAATTTTGGTGGCAATAGCTTTTCTGGTCCTCTTCCATATTTGCCTGTTGCACCTCAAGAATTTGGGAAAGGGACGGAATATGCATTTCTAGCTGGTGGAAATAAGCTCACTGGAGTATTCCCTGGATACGTGTTTGAGAAGTGTGATCTCATGAGTGGAATGATCCTGGATTTTAGCAATAACGAAATTTCTGGTTCAGTTCCCGTGGAGATAGGTAAAATGTGCAGATATCTCAAGCTTCTTGATGTTTCTGGCAACCGAATCACTGGCTCAGTGCCTGAAAGTTTTGGGGACTTGGAGTACCTTGAGAGTCTTGACATGAGTGGGAACAAACTGCAGGGTCCAATCCCAGCAGGTCTCGGCCGCGTCAAGGCTCTGAAGTATGTTGCATTTGCTGGGAATGGCCTGACTGGTGGCATCCCTGCTAGCTTGGGGCAGCTGTACTCCCTCGAGGTGTTGAAACTTTCCTCAAACTTCCTCTCTGGAGAAATACCAAAAGATCTAGTAAACTTGAGAAACCTGACAGTTCTTCTGCTCAACAACAATAAACTGTCTGGACAGATTCCCTCTGGTTTGGCTAACATGACTTTGCTCTCTGTATTTAATGCCTCCTTCAATAACTTGTCTGGGCCGCTTCCTTTGAATGATAATTTGATAACGTGCAGCAGTATTATAGGAAACCCTTTTCTTCGGCCTTGCCATTTATCCTATCTTGCCGTGCCTTCTTCTGATGTACCTGGGGGTAGTGGTGATTCCCAAAACCATGCATCTTCTCCATCAGGAAGTGTAGACCTGAAACATGGAAACAACGGGTTCACTTCTATTGAGATAGCATCGATAACATCTGCTTCAGCCATTGTTTCAGTTCTTCTTGCTCTTATTGTACTCTTTCTGTACACAAGGAAATGCATCCCAAGGTCTCGGGTTGGAGGGTCTGATAGAAGAAGGGAAGTTACTGTGTTCAATGACATTGGTGTTCCTCTGACCTTTGAGAATGTTGTGCGGGCGACTGGAAGTTTCAATGCGAGTAATTGCATTGGAAATGGAGGTTTTGGGGCTACCTACAAAGCTGAGATATCTCCTGGAGTTCTGGTGGCAATTAAGAGGCTCTCAGTTGGGCGGTTTCAGGGAGTTCAACAGTTTCATGCTGAAATCAAGACCCTTGGTAGGGTGCGCCATCAAAATCTGGTGACTTTAGTTGGATACCATGCCAGTGAGACGGAGATGTTTCTGATTTATAATTATTTGCCAGGGGGTAATTTGGAAAAGTTTATCCAGGAAAGGCCTGATAGAGCTGTGGATTGGAAGGTACTTCACAAGATTGCCATTGACATAGCCCGTGCACTTGCCTATCTGCATGATCAGTGTCTACCGAAAATCCTACACCGTGATGTTAAGCCAAGCAACATCTTGTTGGACAATGAGTACAATGCTTATCTTTCCGACTTTGGATTAGCTCGGCTTCTAGGTACTTCTGAAACTCATGCAACAACAGGTGTTGCAGGAACTTTTGGGTATGTTGCGCCAGAGTATGCAATGACTTGTCGTGTTTCTGACAAGGCAGATGTATACAGTTATGGTGTGGTGCTTCTTGAGTTGATCTCCGACAAAAAGGCCTTAGACCCCTCTTTCTCTTCATATGGGAATGGTTTCAATATTGTTGGCTGGGCTTGCATGCTTCTGCGGCAAGGTCGGGCCAAGGAATTCTTTACAGCAGGACTATGGGATGCAGGGCCACATGATAATTTGGTGGAGACTTTGCATTTGGCTGTTATGTGTACTGTGGATTCCCTTTCCATTAGACCTACAATGAAGCAAGTTGTCCAACGGCTGAAGCAACTTCAACCTCCACCATGCTAGCTAGCTAGCTAGTGGAGCAGTCATTGATTTACACATTCATCTTGTAGAAGGTAAAACAGACTTGTAGAATGTGCCATCTCCGACAGTCTAATTTTCCACATCCCTCAGGTTTAGTTCTGAATTGTAGTTATCGAATTTGTATATTCCCACAGCAGCCATTTTTTCATGTTTATCTCCAAGGGGATCTACTGATCGATCTGCAAAAGAATGCAGATTTCACCCTCCTATTAAAACAGTTTCTGGAACTTCTCCTCTTACATGTACAAGAGTTCCATTTAGAGTTAAATAAACTGAAGAATATGGATGTTTTTTCTGAGAAATCCTTTTGTATTAAATCATATCTTATTCTGTGAGTGTATATTACATTGTTCTCAGTTATGTAGAATCATGAATTATTAGAATTTTTCCTTAATAAAGTCTTAGACTTTGCAGATGGTTGCATTCTAGCTAAAACATCCGATTCTTCAACTCTTGTTGCACCTTTCCCTATTCTGAAGAGGAGAGATTAGTGGCCTAATGTCAAGAGTTTTTTCCACCATTCTGTCAGAAATTTCCTTTTTCTTGTTCTCGAAGTAATGCATGGTACCAGAAAAGTTGAGCTTGTGGAAGCCTAGACTTTGCTTTTTGCTTCGTCATGGTATTGCTCAAAAGAACTTGCAATACAAATTTAAGCTTTTCGCATGCTTGTTTTCATTGTAGATGCAGTTGTAGATAATAGATCCATAGTGTCTTACTGGTGCTTCTGGATGCCGTGGATTGATGATTTCGTGTCCATTAGTTGTTGGATCAAGCCTAGTAAGGCGTGACTTTTGGTTTGCTGCTGCAGAATGGTGTTATTGGCGCCTCTACTGGCCAAGTTTGAATGACTTCCTGTGAGCAATGTATCTTAAAGGGCTGAAATGACTATCCTTTTGAACATTGCGTATATGAGATCTGCTTGGCAAGTTTGGAAGATGATAAAGATGCATGCTTAAGAGGAAAATGTTTTCACCACCCTTGCCAGTTATGCTGGGTTCCTGGTGAGGCCGTATTGAAAACCTTTGAATGTGTACTGTTTTATTGCTTACGACTCTTTATGGTATGTAGAAGGCATCGAGATGAATCTTATATTGGCACGTAGGAGTTCAGGTGCCTCAGCTTTACATCTGACTTATAAGGGACCGCTCAAGAAACTTCTTCCACTGGAAATTCACCATCAAGTTCATTATTCTCTGTGCAATTTTTCTCCATGGAATGTGCATAGCATTTTGGTGGCAATGTTCATCCTTTCTGGCAGTTAACATTATGGGGTTTTTAGTTGGTCTACCGTAGTCTATCAGTGATTATGGTTTGTTGTTAATTCTTTCTTTAACAAAAAGGGTTCTCGTTTCAACTTACAAGTATCACCCCATCATACCCCCTCCCCATCTCTACCTCCTGCAGATGTCGTTTTCAATCATCTACTTCAGCTAAGGATCTTTGCTACATATCTACTTGTCAACTAAGGTAAGTATTTTGTTTCGATATGTATTTTCTTTCTTCAGCTTTTAAAAGCTCTCCTTCAGTGGAGTTTATTTAAAAGAAAAAAAAAAAAAAAAGGAAGGAAAAGAAGCTCTGTTCCTGTTCTTGCACCTAAGAAGTGTTCTACTGCTTGCCCGTTATCTTTCTACTTTGTGAAAGAAAAAGTGAATCCAATCTCTCTAAAAATACAATACGAAATATTGGCTAACGGGGTACTAGCTCAGCTTATAGACTTGTGATTAATGATATCACAAGTCTAGAGTTCGAACCTTAATTGATTCTAACCCTCATTTTCTATCAGAACTGTGTTCAAACCTTAATCGATTCTAGCTCTCATTTTCTAACAGATCTGTTAGTTTTAAGGAACAAAATATCTTAACTTAAGGCATTTGCATTGCATGTGCAATGTCCACAAATCCATAAAAAAATCACAATGCATATTTCAAGGTAATCTAAAGGATAAAATATAGAGATAAAAGTTAAAATTCACTCATTTTCTCCATATTTCTTCCTCTTAATTTTTTTTTAATTCAATTGTAATTCACATTTTTGTTCAATTGATTCAAATCCCTCTCAATTGTAATGACGGGTTACGCGGCAAAAAAAAAAGAAAAAAGAATCTGATGATCGTAATTAGTTTCGTCTCATTTGAATTCTTCTCTTGTATGGTTTTGGGGTTTAGGGCATTTTCCCCTATTCAAATGGACAAAATGTATTAATTTAGTTTGAAAGTTTAGATAAATAAAACACAAAACACATTATTGTGTTGTTTTACTAACTAATGATTTCAACTATAGGCTCATGTCATGTTTTGTTGAAGTAGAGACTGAAAGTGTGATTGGACTCACTAAGATTAAATAGGGAAGATAGGATTAAATGAAAGCCCAACAGTTGAAACACATGCTTTTTGGATCACTCTGTAAAAATTGCAAATGTGAAAATGACAGTGATGGAGAAATGGATAGTGTTGATATACACTGACCAAGGAATGTGCACTTCCATTAAGGAAGGAAGAAGGATGGAGAGGATGAGTGAATTTAACTTTTATCCATATATTTCATCCTTTAGATTATCTTGATTTTGAATGGATCTGTGGATATAGCATATGCAAGGCTCATGCTTTAAGTTAGGGTATTTTAGTTCACAAAGAAAATATGACCAGTCAACTACGTTGACCTAACAGTTCTGTTAGAAAATGAAGGTTAGACCTGATTAAAATTTAAAATGAGGATCAAACTCGATTAGCCATAACCAAATGAAGATCAAATTAAAAGAAACCCTTAAAAAAAGAAATATCAGCCAAGGCTAATGATACAAGTATTTTACCTTCTACAAAATGAGCAAAGTTACAATCTTGAGCCGGCAGCAGGGCCGTATACTTAGAAATACCATATTGGCTCACCACTTCATGGTTAATTTTGTTCATAAAGTACATGCCTACATATGCTTCAAGATAAAATACAACTAAGATACTAATTATATGTAAAGTAACTTGACATTTGCTAGGATTGAACAAAAAACCGATCAAACCGAATAAATTGACCGAACCGACCGAATATATATAATAAATAATATATATTTTTATAAAAATAATATAATATATTTAAAATAGTCGGTCAGTTCGGTTTTATTTTGGTTTTAGTTGGTTCGATTACGGTTTGCATAAAGTAGAATCGGTTCGGTTTAAAATTTTTGAAACCAATCAAAGTCGGTTCGGTTCACGGTTTAGGTGAAAACCATACCGTCGATTCGATTTTCAACCGCAACAGTTGCATTCAGCTAAACAAACTTTAGTAGTAAATAACCCTTAATATTAGGAGAACTCTCTATGGTTTAAGAGTGGCCAGGCTTGGTACAAAAGGAAACATTATCATATTTTGTCTTTCGACGACATACAAATTTGACGTCACACCACCCTTTTGTTGTATCATGGACAACGATCAGGGGCGGAGTTAGGATTGCAGATAAAGGGGGGAAATAATATATAACTATTTACAAAAATATTAAGAAATTGGGTTTTTACAACCATATTTTACAATCAGGGTGACATGGCGTGATCGTGAAAAAAATGATGATTAATTCAACCATACAAACAATTTACATGGCATGATTAATTCAATTGTAGCTAGCTAATTAAGAGGTTCCCTTTTTTACTTGAAGAAAACAGAAGCAGGCAAGGTGGTATAAGATGAGAGTTGGCGATGAGCAGACCTCAGACTTTCTTTCTGGCTTTAAGGTAATAGGATGGTATGGTCCAAGCCAAGGAGTAGTAGCAGCAATAGCTTGATTGGACTAGATGGATTCAAGTGAATTTGTCGGACAACAATTTTATTTTTGGAATCCTCCTTCCTCTTCTCCTCTTGCTTTATCTGTCCATTTGTCTCTTCTTCTTTGAAACTCACTCCTAAGTCAGAGCCTCCGAGGATAACACTTACACAACCAACCCACTATCTTTTGTCTTATTATTCTTGTTTGTCTTCTCGGAAGGGAAATATATGTGTGTGTATAAAGAGAGCTTTCTCCTTTTGGGCTAGCTTAGGTGAAGCAGACAAACAACATCTTAACTGAATTGACCTACAACCATCGTGTTTTTCCAACCGCCCTAAACCCAAATGATTACTTTTAATTTTGAAAGATCAGAGAGAAAGCAAAGCAGATCACATTCCAACACCAAATTAATCTAATGTGTTAACTAATCTTTTATCACTCTTATCACCATATGCTAGCTAAGTCTGAGGTAAGATAATCCTAATTTTTCTTTTCTTTATTTTTTTTAACAAAACAAAAGAAAACCAATGATGATGACGATGTAAAATTTTCTCGGCCGGTCCCCAATCCAATTAAATTTTTTAAAATGAATATGATCACATGGGAAGCAAACCCACTATGTATGGCACCTCTCTTCTGGTTTCTTTGTTTCTCTCTGCGTGTGTAGGGGGTGAATGAATTAAAATGAGTTGGTAGGAATTAAGAGAGAGAATGAAAGATTAAAAAAAAAGGTGGGAATTAAAAAAAAAAGATATTAAAAAATAGAGAGATTGAGTTGGATTGGGATTGGTGAGGGTGGAGTTTAAAAAAAAAATTTGTTGTTTTAATTTTTAGTGGAGTTAGAAATCAAGATTTCATAGAGAGGGGCAACATAAAATATTAAAGGGGGGCAATGTAAAAAATATGAGTAACTTACTGAAATTTTTTAGAAAAATAAGGGGGGCAATTGACCCCCTTACCTAACACGTAGATCCGCCCATGACAACGATATCACCAATAGATTCTCCTATTCTATCCTGCCAAAGTAGAACTGGCAACAACTTATTCTTGCTGAGCATGTCAATGTTGTGTCACGATCCTAGGTCATGTAATGAACCTTCCCCTCCTGAATAGTTCGGGCTTTTGAGAGAGTTGGTTGGTTCATGACAATTAGATCAGAGCCAAACTCCACATTTAAGGTTCGATTCCCGACAGAGGCGATCTATAGGCTGAATTAAAATAATTTAGCATAAGTTAAGTTGTTGAATACTGGTAGGTGAGTGGAGCTATCCAAAAGAGAAAAAAAGAAGGAGAAGGGCTACCATTGGGCTAGTGTCGATAGAGTAGGCCGGCGATGACGTCGACTTTGAAAGCGTGGGGCAATGTCACGATCCTAAGTCATGTAATTAATATTCTCCTCCTGAATAGTTTGGGCTTTTGGGAGAGTTGATTGGTTCATGACATGTGGCTCTTGTGAAAGCCCATATATCTTCTCCAATAAAGAGTAAGCTTGTTGACGAGTTGAAACAACTTGGTCTTTAGTCTAGGTCGTCCCCTAAAATACTTATATAACTGGGAAATGTCATATTGATATCGATGTATCCAAAGTCCGTCCTTACTATCCAAGGATATCCAAAAATAATATTGCCCTGCATTAGAGCCACAGATCCCTAAGTTAGAGAGGAAATTAGTAGAGCCTTACACAGCATGGTATGAAAAGTTGATAACTCAAACTTTAATTTCTCATCAAAGTCCATTTCAATACAAGGATGTGGTTAGCAATGGTGTGGACCAGGTCCAAAAACAAGCCAGTGGAATGCCTCATCGAAGAAAGCTGAATTTATCTTGTTGCACCTTGGGGATATCGATCACGAGGAATATCTAATTTCTTCCAGGAAGCATCACCCTATGTAATAATTCGGTTTGTCTAAACAGTGAGGGAATGGGCGAGAAAACCAGCGAGAGAGAAGGTGAAAGCCGTTCACCTCTCTCGAGATGTATAAAAACACCTCGAGACATGGACTTGCATGCATCTCGAGGGGAATGAACGACTTTACCCCCTCCCTTGCTGTTTCCCTCAACATTTAGAATTTCCCGTAATAATTTCAGCTGACATGACATGGATCAAAGCAAGCAAAGCCTTAATTATTGAATGTCAGTAACCGTGTTCAGCCTTATATTCACGTTTAGGTAACGTAATGCATTCCTCAGTAATGGGCTGCTATAAACAAAGATGAGGTGGAGATGCCAAGTCCGACTTATGGATTAAGCAAAGTAGTCGGTCCATTACAAGAAGAAACAATTTAGACAGATCCACAAAATAGTTTGTTATCCCTGATTGGGATTTTCACATTGGCTTCCTACTTTATCAGATTTTCCATTATTCAGCAGCTAATAAACTTCTTTACTCCTCCTTGGTAATCATACAATGGTGAGATAACGAAACTGCAGCGTCGTTGATTTAAAGCCTAATTCAATTCGGACCTGGCAAAATAAGGATGCATGGTGGCATCGATCAGATTGTACATACACTCTGAAAAAAGCTGTTGTAGAGGATCGTGGCATCAGATCTTAGATACACTCTGAAACAAGATGTTGTAGATTATGTCTTGAGGAAGAGTAGTAGGTATGAGTTGGTTTTTTTTTTTTTTTTTTTTCATTTTTCTGCCATTGCCATTGCTTGTGAAACAAATCTAAATCCAAAATCTTCTAACTACGAAGGTGTTTGTTTTTTGTTCTGATTGAAGTAGAAGAAGTCTTAATAAGAAATGAAACATCCTACTGAATTCAGAACTATTAAGAACCTAGGAAGCACGGACTCTCGGAAAAACCCTCCGAATCCTATGAAAACGCGTGTCGGATACGGATACGCGTGCGATTCGCGTCGGATACGTATCCGACACGCGGTCAACGTATCGGTCAACTTGACTTGGTCAGGATACGGCATGGACACGGTCTGGACACGGTCCGGATTCGGTTGCTAATTTTTTTTTCCAGATCTTGATAAGATCGGACGGCTGAGATCTGAAGCCCTAATATTAAAACCTAATCTCGATTTTTTCTTGTTATTGCTCAAACCACACAACTAGAGAGGCGAGGAACTGAGGAAGGAGGAACCAGAGGAGGAGAGAAACCAGAGAGAAAGGAGGCGAGAAAGGAGGAACCGAGGAGGCGAGGAACTGAGGAAGAAAAGAAAGAACAAAAAAGGAAGAGGAAGAACCGAAGAAGAGAAAGAAGGAAGGGAAGAAGAAGAAAGAGCTTACCTTGCTTAGAGGAGTCTGTCAGGGTCGGACTTAAGCTCAGGTTCGTCTCTCTCACTCAGTCACTCACTGTCACAGTGTCACTGATCTGTCGTCCTTACCTTCTCCTTCTGCTCTTCACTTCTTCAGATCTCACTATCTCAGGCTGGATTGAAGAGGTTGAGAGAATCACCTCACACTGACAACAAGGTATACATGACTTTCAGGCTTTTCTCATATTTAATTGTACTTCATTTCAGTGTTTGTGTTCACTCAAATATTCGCCATGTGCATGTCTTTCAATTTGATGTTATTTTCAGTATTTTGTGTCCCTGGTGAGAGATGTTCTTGCTCATAACTTGTTAGTCCTTGATTCTCAGTCTGTGTACTGTACTCATGTTGATGTTTGCCTGTTTGAGCCAAACTTCTTCATTCATGTGACGTAAAATACGAAGACATCATTTTGTGGTAGAAAATATACTATTTTTCTGTATTTAGTATCAGTGTATGTATCACAATTAGCATCATACTTTTGGAAACGTTTACTGCTTTTATGATTTTATCTTATGGGTGGACTGCAGAAGACAGAAGTGCTTGTATTGCATGGACTATGGAGTTAACATCTTGACATGTTGTTCATGTTTTATTTTGGAGTTATATTATGTTGATAAAGTTCTAATGTTCTAGAGTTGTTCTAAGGCTTTCAACTTGTTTATGTTGCTTAGGTTCAAAATGCCGATGATAACGAGCAAGGCTACTTGATTGTTGTCCAACTTGTATTCAACTCTTCATTTACTAGCTGGTAGCTGCAGTATTTCTCTTCTTGTAAGTTCTTCTCCTGTCCTTTTCGGCTTGTCCATTTGCCGTAAAATATTCTAGCAATATTACTTGCAAGTTTGCAACACGTAAATAATTGGCAGTCTTCAATACTACTTGCAAGTTGCAATTAAATTATATACCTATTATAGCAATACTACCTGCAACCAATTTTTTTTTTAATCCATGTTTCTTTTCCTTTTTTTACATGTAAAGTTTTAGACCAAATGAGCGAAGAAGATAATGCTCCTCTTTGGAGGCATGTCACGCGATTAAGAAAATCAAGTGAAGGTGGAGGGAATCAAAGGTGGAAGTGTAACTTTTGCAAAAATGATTATACGGGATCCCATACTAGACTAAGGCACCATTTGTTGAAGGAAAGAGGTCGTGGGATAGCTATTTGTAATAAGATCTCTTCCGAACAATTTATAGAGGTACACAATCTTGTTGATGCAGCTGCATTGAGAGTAGAAAATGCTCGTACACGTATTGTTCCTTTACCTCCTTCAAGGGGCTCAACTCAAGGTAGTTGTGCAGGTACGAGTGTTGGCGTAAGTTCATCCTCTGATTCAAGGAAAAGGAGAGCAACAAGTAATCCGATTGCGGATGCTTTCAATCTCAATGATCGGCAAGAGTTAGATGCTTTGATTGCAAGGATGTTTTACTCAGCTGCATTGCCTTTCAACCTTGCAAAGAATCCGTATTATCAGAATGCCTTCACCTTTTCATCAAATAAAGCTAAGTCTATTAGTGGTTACAAGCCACCTGGGTACAATGCATTGAGGATGACTTTGCTTCGAAAAGAAAGAGATCACGTTGAAAGGTTATTGGAGACAATAAAGTTCACATGGAAGGCTAAAGGAGCAACCATTGTTTGTGATGGGTGGAGCGATGCTCAAAGGAGGCCTCTTATTAATTTCATAGTAATTAATGAGGGTCGTCCAATGTTTTTGAAGGCTGTGAATTGTGAAGGAGCGGTCAAAGATAAACATTTCATTGCTGGCTTGATCAAAGAAATTATTAATGAGGTTGGGCCTAATAATGTGGTCCAAGTCATAACCGACAATGCTCCAGTTTGCAAAGCTGCAGGTTTACTTGTTGAGAGTCAATACCCTCAAATCTTTTGGACACCTTGTGTAGTCCACACTCTCAACCTTGCTTTGAAAAACATATGTGCCCCAAAGAACACACCTTCAAATGAAAAGGCCTACAACGAGTGTAGTTGGATTGTTGACATTATTGGGGACGACATGCAAATCAAAATTTTTGTCATGAACCATTCTATGAGATTCCACATGTTCAATGAGCATTCAAACTTGAAGTTGCTTTCTATTGCAGAGACCCGCTTTGCTTCAAGTATAATTATGCTCAAAAGGCTGAAAGACATTAAAAGTAGTCTCCAAAGTATGGTGATTGGTGGTCAGTGGGATTCCTACAAGGAAGATGATGTTGAGAAAGCAAAGTTTGTGAAGGAAAAGTTATTGGATGACTTGTGGTGGGACAAAGTGGACTACATACTTTGTTTCACAGAACCTATATATACAATGTTGCGGAGGGCTGATACTGATGAGCCTTGTCTTCACTTGGTGTATGAAATGTGGGATACTATGATTGAAAAAGTGAAGCAAATTATTTATCGCCATGAAGGGAAGACAAATGATGAGGAGTCAGACTTTTATTCAGTGAATCATATATTGGTTGATAGATGGGAGAAAAGCAACACACCATTACATTGTTTAGCACATTCCTTAAATCCAAGGTAACTTAAGTTTTGCAGTATTCTTTTTTCTACTTAATTTAGAAAATTTGGGTTAGGTTTATAATATTAATTTGTGATTGCTTAGGTATTATAGCAGACAATGGCTTGAAGGGGCTCCAAATCGTGTTTCCCCAGATTGTGATTCTGACATTTCAATGGAGAAGAATAAATGCTTTTAGAGATACTTTCCTAATGATGAGGAAAGAAGAATGGTAACAACAGAGTTTGCAAAGTTTTCAGGGGGTGTGGGAAAATTTGCAGATAGGGATTCTTTAGAAAATAGAGCACACCTAGAAGCAAACATTTGGTGGCTTGCTCATGGTTCTTCTGCACCATTACTCAGAGCTTTGGCTTTGAAATTGCTCGGGCAACCTTGTTCTTCTTCTTGTTGTGAGAGAAATTGGAGTACGTATAACAACATCCACTCGTTGAAAAGGAATCAGTTGACCCCACAACGAGCTGAAGATTTGGTATATGTGCATTCTAATCTTCGTCTTTTGTCAAGAAGAAATCCAGATTACAAAGAAGGTGAGACAATGATGTGGGATATCGGAGGAGATGCAGTTGATTCATTGGATTTGGATGTTGTTGGCATACTTGAGGTTGCCAATCTTTCTCTTGATGAACCTGAGTTAGAATCTGTGCTATTTAACGATGAGAGTGTGTCGAGGACGATCGATGATCAAGACATAGAATAGTGAAAATCTATGTATTTTTTTTTTTGTTGATGTTCCTTTTTTTGGGACTTAAAGTTGATACTTTTGAGTTATGTATCAAACTATCAATCTATAATGCATCTTGATGTTTTATATGTTTGGATTATTAATTATTGTTTTTGAGTTATGACATTATGTTAATAATTTTTTAACAAAATATAAAAATAAAAATAAGGTTTGATTGACGTGTCGCCGAGTCCTAGTTTTTTGAAAATTGTCGAGTCGCCGTGTCGTATCTGTATCCGATACGACACGCGTATCCGAGTCCGTGCATCACAGTTAAGAACTTTTGATTCTGATTAGAAGTAAAAATAAACCCCCGGTCAAAATAGACCACAAAACAAAAAGAAGGCCACCTAAGCACCATGAGGTGCTGATCACTTAGCATCGAGTGCTTAATGAAAATCTATTCCAATAATAACCTCATAATAATTTTGTAATGGCTGATATTATCTGTCTTCTCCATTGGTCATCCTGCCTTCTACATCTCCTCTCTATCACAACAAGAAATGTTGTCACTGCCACCACTACTCTGCCCTCCTCCTCTTCTTCTTTTTCCCCTCTCTTTATCTTCTTTTAGTTGTTGGAGATTTATAAGGAACATAGAGTAATATTAGGTGGTTTCTGGTGGTAGTGGTGTTGGGCAAAAATGTCAAACAACCTTATGTCAGCACCTAAAAACAAACATATTTTAATTTTACAACTTTTAATCAACAACTCATCTAGAAGCAAAACAAACAACTCATTTAGAAGCTCATTAAGAACTTCCAACTCCAGTTAGAAGGTAGCTTCTAAACACTTAAAAAAAAACCCACCTATGTGTGAAAATAAAAAAACAAAAAACAAAAAACAAGTTGATGATACATCAAAATAGGTCAATCATCACGGCCGTACACGTGGCAGAGAGCATCCATCACGAGGATATAACGTCCAATCTATTGGGCCAGTTCACAAAACCCGAGAAGAATAAAGTTAATCACAGAGGCCAGACAAGGCCCACCAATGAGAAGACATAAACAAAACCCAAATCCAGGCCCAAACGAATCCAAGCTCGAATCTAAGCTCGACACGAGTTCTCTCATAAAGAAGAGGAACATTGCACCAAAAAGAGCTGTGGAGGGAGTTACGCCTCCACGAACGCATCTCCATCAAGGAGGAAATTATTACGAGAAAAATCTCCTTCCCTTGCGCCTCACATGCTTAAGTCACACAAATAATTAACCGTGACCATTATAAAAAGTAAAATGAACATTCGATACATGTATGCAAGTTTAACTGAGTTTTGTCCAGATTTACTTCCTTCTTCAAACAGAGTTGCTGACTTAAGCATCGGAGTGCCTCCAGCCACCAAAAAGGTGGTCATTGGCAGTCTAACATCTGTTTTGCAGGTCAAACTCACAGCAAGATGATTTTTGGACACATCAGTTTGGCGCCATTTGTGGGGAACGACAAGTTTCTTTTTTAAGAATAAGATCCACAGTGACAAAACTCACACAATCTGATAGAAGATCAAACAACTATCAAGTTCAATGGAATGCTCCAGGAATGGCCAATCTGGTGGTGAACAATATGACGTGCCGCATAATATCGATCCAATGACAACTATCGAATTAACCACACCTGTTAGAAAAGAGCTTCAATAGGTAATAGTTCAGATGTCTCTGAAATCTTGGGGAATCTCCTCGGATCCCCGAGTAGAGATGCTTATTGCTCAGACGAACCACATAATTGAGATGATGGATAAAATCATCCGAGACCTGGAAGGCATCAAGCCTCGAGAAGAAATCGCCAAGCTTCAGAGACATAAGACTAATAACAGTTTCAGATTTAAGCAAGGGAAGTTCGAAAAACTACAACTAAAGAAGCCTAAATGTGAGAAATCGTTCGCGACCTTGATAGCGAGTCGGAGCGAGATCCTTAAAGCTATGACAGGAAGGGAAGATGTCAGATGACCACAAAAAATGAGAGGAGATCCGGGGAATCAGAGCAAGAACAAATATTGCCTCTTCCACAACGGTTACGACCACGATATCGAAGATTGTCATAGTATGAAGGACGAGATTGAACGTCATATCAGAAAGGGACAACTCGGAGAATTCGTCGGTGCAGCTGAAGAAAATGAGCAATCCAATCGATCCCGAAAGCGTATAGTCAGAGACTTGCAGGCAAATATCAGATTCTAATAACCGTCCGCACAACCCGCAAAAACGATGTAGATGACTAACTTTCTTGAACGAATATGCATACGAGGTAAATTTTCCGCACAATGATGCTCTAGCGATCTCGGTCATGATAGCTAAATGGGAAATCAAAAGGGTGTTGGTCGACACCAGCAGCTTGGCCATCTTATACCTGACAACTTTTCGAAGGATGCGGTTCACCAATGAGATGCTTTCACCTAGCGATCAATCTATGGTGGGTTTCAGTGGGGAACAATGTCATCCGCTGGGAATGATTCAACTGTCGGTCGAAGCAGGAGAGCCAGGAAAGCAACAAGTATTATTGACAGACTTTCTCATCGTCAATGCTTCTGCTGTGTACAACATGCTATTCAAGAGACCATGGATACACAAAATGGGCGTAGTCTCCTCCATTATGCACTAATGCTTAAAGTATCATATCGACAATGGTATCGAAACAATTAAAAGAGATCAACCAGCGGCCCATGAGTGTCATTTCGTAGCGATAAAAACTCCCCATAAATAACAATTACTGCAACGATTGGAGGAGCCTTCACAACAGTTTGATGAAAAGAGTTTGGACTCTCCGAACGACAATATTGTTCTAATTAGTCCGCGAAATCGACCTAACACCGAACAACCAGAAAAAGAAACGATCAAAGTCTACCTAGACAACGAGGTGGATAAAGTAGTCCGAATTGGCACAAAAATTAATCTCGAGCTTGCCAAGGAACTGATCCAACTGCTGAAAGATAACCAAAATGTTTTTGCATGGACAATAAAGGATATGGTAGGGATAGACCAATCCATCATCTCTCACAAACTACAAGTGAACCCAGACAAGAAGTCGATTCGACAAAAAAGAAGACCGGTGGCCCCGAAGCGTAATCCGACAATAAACGAGGCAGTGCACCGATTACTCAGTGCAAGGATGATAAGATAAGCTCACTACCCGGATTGGTTGTCAAACACGATGTTGGTAAAAAAGAAGAACGACAAATGGAGGGTGTGCATGGACTACACCGATCTAAATAAAGTCTGCCCTACAAACAATTTTCCACTTCCACGAATAGATCAGATAGTGGATGCAACTGTCAGGCACGAGATGCTAAGCTTCATGGATGTGTACTCCGAGTATAATCAGATATAGATGTACCCTCCCAACCAAGAAAAAAATCTTTCATAACGGAAAGGGGTACATATTGCTATCGGGTAATGCCATTCGGATTAAAGAACGCGGGAGCGACGTATCAACAGCTAGTGAACAGAATGTTTAAAGATCAAATTGGCAAAAACAATGGAAGTTTACATCGATGATATGCTCGTTAAAAGCTCATTTCGAGCATACCACGTCACGGATCTTGAACATGTTTTTTCCCAGCTGCAAAAATACAAGATGAAGCTGAACTCGGAGAAATGCACCTTTGGAGTGGAGTTAGAGAAATTTCTTGGGTACATGGTCAACCAAAGAGGAATTGAGGCCAATCCAAAGCAGATACAAGCACTTCGCAACATGCAGTCATTAATAAACATAAAAGGTGTCCAAAGTCTTAATGAGAGTATAACAGCCCTGAACAGATTCATCTCCAGATCATCAAACAAAGCTACTAACAAAATCGAACACGGAGAAACATTGTATCTATATCTATATATGTCTGATCACACGGTGAGTTCGGCGTTGATACAAGAAGAAAAAAGCGTGCAAAAACCAGTGTACACTCGCAGATGCAGAAATCAACTATCCGTCCCTAGAGAAATTGGCATTTGCTTTAACTGTGTCATGTAGAAAATTGCGACCATACTTTCAAACATACCCAATCACGGTTATGTCCAAACAACCGCTTTGGTCGGTACTACACAAATCATAACTGTTGGGAAGAATGGTGAAGTGGGCAATAAAACTCGGACAATTCGTCATCAACTATGCCCCCATAACTGTATCAAGGCTCAGGCACTAGCAGATTTCGTTGTCGAGTTCACAAGAAACAACAACCAACAGGTGAAAAATGAGAGCAAAGAAGAACAACCCAAACCAATGACCAGCGGATGGATCATCCACTGTGATGGAGCGTCCAACGAGATAGGAAGTGGAGCTGGGTTAGTCTTATATAACTCGAAAGGAATCGCATTAGAGAATGCGATAAAATTCAGCTTTAGAGCTTCCAATAATGAAGTCGAGTACGAAGCTGTGATAGCGAGGCTAAAGTTAGCAAAACACTTGGGAATAAAAGACACTAGTGTCTTTACTGATTCCAAACCGGTGGTCAATCAACCAAACGAAAAATTTCAAGTCAAAGATACCCGATTGAAAGCCTACCACCAAAAAACCACAGAGCTAGTAGAAGGCTTCCGGAACGCTACCATTCAACGATGCGCACAGGCAGAGAACAAAAAAGCCGACGAACTAGCAAATGAAGCATCGACAATTAAGGATAATGACAACCCATTCGCCATGACACAAGGAATCTCCATACTTGAAAACCAAGAAGAAGAAGCATGCGCCGTGAATCAAGACAACAACTGGAAAACTCCAATCTTAGCGTATTTATCAAACGGAGAACTCCCAACAGATAAGATGGAAGCCAGAAAGCTACGAAATCGGACAGCAAGATACATAATGATCAATGACAAACTATATAGAAGATATGCCACGAGCTCGTTGCTAAGGTGCCTTGCACTAGAAGATGCTGAATATGTTCTGCAAGAAATCCCCCATGGCACATGCAGAAATAATCAATGGGGAAGAACGCTGGCCCATAAAGCTATCACACTGGGTTATTACTGGCCAACGATGCAAGCAGATGTTCAAAAACTCGTTCACAAATGCGGCAAATTCCAAAGATTTGCCCCATACACTTACATGCCGAGAAAAAATTGATCCAAATAAGCATCCCTTGGCCATTCACACAATGAGGAATGAACATCGTAGGACCACTTCCAGTGTTCGATAAGAAGAAGTTTCTCTTTGTTGTAGTAGACTACTTCACCAAGTGGGTAGAAGTAGAGCCCCTCACAAAGATAAGAGAAGCCAAAGTCAAGAAGTTTATTTGGAGAGACGTTATATGTAGATTCAGGATCTCAAGGGTAATTGTCACAGACAATGGGAAGCAATTCGAAGGCAAAAAAGTTGAGGCGTTATGCGAAAATTGAATATCCAACAACAGTTCTCTGCGCCCGTTCATCCACAACCAAACAGACAAGCCGAGGTCACCAGTAGGACAATCCTGAAAGCAATCAAAAGAAGACTTGAGACAACAAAATAATTATGGACATCCAAGTTACCCGGCGTCCTTTGAGCGTACAGAACAAAAGATTCAAAACTAAAGAAGTCAAGGATACCACCGAATGCAAGCAGGGATTCTCACCTTGTGTTTTCAAGCAACCTCTCTAACTCCAAATAATAAGGAGATCTTGTAATTTCTGTATAGATAGTAATAATGACCAAATCAACAAGAAACCTCCTAAAATAAATTTTTGGGTTGTTTTGTATTTGAGCTATGTGTCGACTAATTCCTCTTTGGTAGGAGATAGATTAGCTGTGGACTAATTATCACAATTTGGTTGTTTTGTACCATTATGGCAACCTTTTATTTATTTATTTTATAGCATAGCATATTGATTATTAAGCCAATTTCGATATCATGGAATTGGGCTATAACCCCAATTCATAATCTTTTTTAATCACGTTCCAATTTAAAATTTGATTTTAACTTGATTTACAACAAATTATACACTACAAATTTTATTTAAACAAAATTTTAAGGATTTACCCCTGTTGTTGACTTCATTTTTCAAAACTTTTTATAATTTAATTGTTGCCATATTCAAATTTGAAAAATTTTGATTTAGCATTTGCCCTGCCTCCACTACTATTCAACCACCGCCGCCGCCACCACCATCATTAGCCAACACCACTTTACCTTAATACTATGGTAGTTTGTGTAAATAAGAATTACACATCAAAAAAACTTTGCTTGCCACATATACTCACATGAATACAATATTCATCAATCATAGAAGAGGAGTTACAAAAGTAATATATCATATTCGAAAGTTTTGCATTTAAAATCGATAAAAAAATCATGCATCAAAAAATTTTGAATACCACCAATAATCTTCTTTAGTTGGTAATAGACTAGTTTTGTTTTAAGACTACCAAAACGTGGTTGGGCACACAAAACAATTTTAAAAAGCAAAAAAAAAATAATAAATAAAAAATTGAAGGCATCGAGCCAAACAATCGAATAGACATGACAACTCCCTGTAATAATGACTAAATCAATAAGAAATTCGTCAAATCATGGTGTTGTGGTTTTGGATTTGAGCTGGACTAATTCCTTATTGACTGTTTGTAAAAAAAGGAAAATAAAATAAAATTAGAGAAATATAATCATGAGGTGGCTGATTCTAGATCGAGTAAGGGTTATTTGCATTTCCCCCTATAATACATGCCTTATTCAGCTTTGCCCCCAATTATTATTCGTAATCATATCCCTAAGACTAGCAGTCAACATGCCTTGATCATCTGTTTTTAAAGCAGATTACTAAAATATCCCTGAGAAATCAAATGCTGAGATTGAATATTTCGTATCTCAAAAATCTCTCGAGGAAAATCTCAAGGCAAAACTAAAATTGTAACCGTATCTCGAGGAAAATCCAATAGTTGATTTAAAAAAATCTTGCATCTTAAACAACTCATCTCGAGGAAAATATAATAGTCCAAATTTAATTGTACACACATCTCTAGGTACATCTATCGATCCAAATTTAATTGTGTGCACATCTCGAGGAAAATCTAACAATCCAGCACGTATCTCAATAAAATTTGATGATCCAACACACATCTATGATCCAACACGCATCTCGAAGAAATCTGACGTCTGAATAAATTGCCCCAATATAATAAATTATTGGCAATAACTTAACCCCATAAAATAAGTTTAAATTTAATTTTGCCCCCTGAAACAGAACATACCTGAGAGATAATGAAGATGACCTACAACTCAAGCTTAACTTCAATACTTGGCAACCTTTTCCACTCTAAATATTTAATCAAGAAAATTTTGATTATTTTCCTCCTCCTCCTCCTCCTTCCTCCCCTTCTTTTTCATCTATCTCGCAACCTTGCCACCACCTCCCCCCCTTCATCCTCCATCCTCTTCCTCATTCATCCACTTCCTCCTTCATCCTCTGTTTTACAACCCCTATAATAAAGTTAGGGCCTCATTCCTCATTCTTCCTCCTCCCTCCTTCATCTCTCAGGTTTGTTATGTTTAAAGAGGCAAAATTAAATTAAAATTTATTTAAGGGTCAAAATTAAATTTAAATTTATTCAGAACGACATATTTCCTCAAAATGCGTACACGAATAAATCTGAACTGTCAGATGTTCCTCAAGATGCATGTTAATTCGTCAATTTTTCCCGAGATGCATACTGGATCGTTAGATTTTTCTCGAGATGTGCACACAATTAAATTTAGGCCGTTAGATTTACTTAGAGATGTGTGTACGATTAAATTTGGACCGTTAATTTTCCTCGAGATAAGTTGTTTAAGATGCAAGATTTTTTTTAAAAATCAACTGTTGGATTATGATTACGATTTCAGTTGAGCCTTAGGACTTTCCTCGAGATGAGATGTTCAAGATACGAAAGATTCAATCTCAGCCTTTGATTTTTAGAGGTATTTTAGTAATCTGCTTTGAAAATAGACGGTCAAGGCACGTTAACTGCTAGTCTTAGGGGAAAAGTGCAATACGAATAATAATTGAGGGCAAAGCTGAATAAGACATGTATTATAGAGGGAAATTGCAAATAACCCATTTGAGTAATATCGCCTTTGATAACTTCAGTTTTGTAGAAAGAAGAATGTGCATAACTTGGCCACTTGCACAACTGACATTTTGTTTACAAGTGGATAAGAGGGGTTGTTCTAAAACTATATTGTCATTTGTTCGTTTACTAGGGTATTCTCTGTGCCGTTGGCATAATAAAAATTTAAAAATTTTCAAAACTTTATCACCCTTTAGTTTTCATCTTTCACATGCCTAATCACCACCATCAACAATTGATGAAAAATATATATATCAAAATGTTGGGTATAAGAATCGAACCCATGCACTCTTGGTGCTTTAAGTTTTATATGATCCGTTAGATTCTTCTATTTGAGTAAATGTCAGTCGTTTTTTTATCTCCCACCCCAAACACTATTCTGATTTCTAATATAGACTAGGGTATTCTCTATGCCGTTTGCACGATAAAAATTTAACATGATAAATAGAGTTTATTCTACTTTAAGTAACAAGATAAATAAATATCGAAATGTTGGGTATGAGAATCGAATCCATGCACTCTGGTGCTTTAAGTTTTATGTGATCCGTTAGATTCTTATATTTGAGTAAATCTCAGCCGTCTTTTATCTCTAACCTCAAACATTATGATTTGTAATATAGATTAGGGTATTGCCCGTGTCTTTAGCACTCAAATTATTTTGGAGAATTTTTAACTTTGGCCAGAGGTATTTCAGTCCTATGCGAATATAAATTTAAGCCAAACACTCTCATCTTCCTCTCTATGTGATCCGTTGGATCTTTATGTTTGGATAAATCTCGATTGTCTTTTATCTCCAACTTAAATACCATTCTAATTTGTCATATAGACTAGAGTATAATACTCTAGATCTAGATTTCACTTCCATTTGCAGAGAAATTTGCCAAAGGATAATTGAAGAGCTTCTGCCATTGGCAGTTGGGAGTAAATTAATCTCTACTGACACTACAAGAAATTAAACCATGAAACGATGAGCGGTCTTAGAATAAACATAGAGTAGATTCCTTGTGACCATGAGCCACAAAGTTCAATGTGAGCGTACAGACCAAGCTAAAGTTGAACTGATCTACAAGATTGTCGTCTAGAGACTTTAAGATGAGCCGTAAAGGATTTGATGGATTGTTGGAAAGCTGATAATTTATTCCCAGAATAATAATTGTTGGAAAAGTCTGATCTCATGTGTGGAATGACTCTGAATGTTGGTAAATGATAACCAAATTTGGTCAGTCAGGCTCAGGATACAGAATCCATTACGATCTACCACCTCTATTTCTGCAATGTAATTATGCTTTTTCCTGATTAAATGATACAAATCCTAGCTCCAAAACAAGTTAAATCTTGCAGTCAAATGCTATATGAAATTAAAACATGGAATGAAGATGTGTCGAGAAATCAGATCAAGCAAGCCCTAAGCCTCCCAACAATATGGTTTTTCTCTTTAAATTTCAGTCCCCCAAACCACATAATATCTAATTCGTGCTAAAGAGAGACCATTTTCTAAATTTTTCCCAAACAAAAAATCCGGAGCAGGAGATGTTCTTGGGGCGTACCATGTAACAGGTGTAGAATCTAAAGGAAGACTATATATATATATATATTCAGTTCTTGATTGATGCTTCTATCCCCGAAGTTAAATGACCAGATTTAACAAATTAAGGAAAATGGATTTAGGGAGAATTAAATATGGAATAACAAAATAAATTAAATCGAATAAACTAGATAAATGAATGAAAGGATTAAGGAAAAACTTATTGAATTGGTGATGGAGGCATGTGGTTTGGCACATTGTCCTTAAGACAGATTCACCTCCACTACGGTGCTTAATAAGGTTCTAATAGGAGTCTTGTCTCCAAATAATAATCAAATATTTTAATAAGGTTCTAGTTCTAGCTTCTACTCTCATTCTCAATACACACACGACTCTAAATAATAATCAAATATTTAAAACTCAATAAAATCTCTACAAAATATGAAACTCATTTATTGACCAAACTTTGGGAGAGATGAGGGTTTATATAAACCATTAAGGAAACTCAGGCGACTCACCATAATCAAATGGCGACCCCTCGCAACACTCCATAAACTACTAGTGTTTTTGGAAACAAAAGACACATCTCGAAATCAGAAAACTCTAGAAAATAATATACATAAAAATAGTTTATTTTCACTCATTAAAAGAATTATTAAAATCACATAATAATTTTCAAAAATCCCCCACATGAGTGAAAACAACAAAACTAGTTAAAAATACATAGACACGAGTACAAATAGAAAATGTCTTGCATCGAGATAGATAGCTTGTGGCTTTGAATCTTCCACAGTGAGATATTATCGAATACATTGGCTAGTCAATGGACTTGATGCCTTGAATTGCCCAGCCATTTGTGTATATCAAGACGCTAGTATTCAAGTCTTTTCCTGACACAATTTAGTTCATGTGGTTGTATTCATTTCGGCCCTGAACGGAGCTTGGATTCATGAAGTGCTTTAGAGAATTTTAGCAAAATAACTATTGAAAACCATTCCGATAGAATTCTGGTGGGAATGCCAATTGTTAAAAGCATCTTTAATGCGGAGAATGAGGTTTTACTTCCGGCTCATCATGGTGGAGAGATGAAAGAATTTGTTTTTTGATCTCGTTCCATTAGCAGGAATAGTCGGATTTATTACGCCAGAATAGTTCTTCTCTTAGGTGTAATTTAGGAAGGTGATCCTCCAAAACCGAGATGACATTGGCATTATACACAGAGGGAAAGTCATTATGGATTTTATTTAAGGCCACCTGAGTGTCTGCAATGCAATGGTGAATATTGCAGAACTCCTCTTTATTCCATCTAGTAAGACAATAACTGAGTTTTTTTTGTCTTGATATACAAGTTGTGAGAAGGGAGATGATGATCTTTGGGCTCCTAGGAAGAATTTATGAGATGAAGACACTGGGGATCCCTTGCCCACATTTGGAAAAACCTAAATGGTTTGGGACCTCTATTGACCTCGAAAACAAGTTGGAGTGTAATTGCTCTATGGTTTGAAGTAGAAGTATGGATGGTGTGGGTTGTGACCGAGGGAAAAAATTCATCAAGTTAGTAGACACCGAGATTCGATCAAGTTTTGCCTTAATCCAATTCTTATTCTTACGCTTGTTATTCCAGGTGAATTTGGACCCATTGAGAGAGAAGTCCATAAGATTATGGGTGTTGATAAAAGTACGGAGATGACTAAGGTTGGAGAAAGTAGGTTTGTTGCCGCCCATTTTATTCTCAAAGCTAAGGATATCATTAAGTCCCCAATTAGCAGACTCGGTAGAGTTTGAAGGTCATAGATATTAGACATATTATCTCAGAATTGAAACCTAAGAGATGAGTTTGGTTATCTATAAACAAAAATAACTGACCAGGTGGAGATAATATAGTAATCATCAATAATACAATTGAAATAATATTTACAAGAAGAGAGAATGATAAGATGAATACATTCTTTCCATAAAAGAGCTAGGCTTCCTGATTATCCATTCTCTGGTGTTGAGGCTTCGTGTTTAAAGCCAAGTCTCTGACAGACGCGATCCATTTTGGCTCAAGTAGCTTTGATTCTTGATAGGAAAATGATGTCTGGGTTGGACTAACTTGATAGGGCCTTTAGATTTCAGAGCGCACAGGGAGACCCAATGCCTCTTGCATTCCAGGAAATAATCATATATGCTGAGGCGTCCTTTCGCCGACGGTCGCCAATACCTCAGTAGATGGAGTAGTGGTAGTAGTTGATAGACAAGTTGGGTTTTGTGCACCAACCAAATAAGCAACAACTGGAGAGATTCTATGATAGGACTTTGTCTCTATGATACCCTGAACTTCCCTGACAGCATGGGGGGTTGTCCATCTGGGCACCAGAGAATGGTCACCCCAATTAAACAACTCAATATTTCTTTCTTTTTTTTCCTACCCAGAGCTCGAGTCAGAAACCTTGTGTTTGGTTGAGTGTTCCTTAAAGGGATCAAAATCCAGGATCTTTAGCTTGCATTTACCCATTCTCTTGGATTCATCTTTTTCTGGTGGTGGCTGTATCATATTGCTTACCCTGACCATTTTTTTTCTACCAGGAGACATAATCTGTCACGCCCCGACCCTCCACGGGAATCGTAGCGTGCCGATGCGTGAACTAACACGTACACAGGCGGATCGTAACCGGCCACAACATCATAATATAACACATTCTTGATACGAGAATCAAACGAAAATAAAACTACGCTAAAGTTTGAACAAAATAAATATATTTGATTCGCCCCGCCAGAGTCATAGCGACAAAACCAGTATACAAACATCTAGTATAGCAATATAGTACATCTGAAACACAGAGGAAGCAAAACATACCCGTACAGGGTGGACACAACCAAAAAGCACAAAACGCGCCTATAACGGAAATCGGGGCCTACGTGCCACGATCAACAGAAACTCCAACACTGCCTGCACTTCAATAGAAGCACACCCCTTGCGGGGTCAGCAAAGCACAAAGCTAGCTGGTGCGAGCGAACTAAATACAAATAACGGAATACTATACCATAAAAATTCATGCCAGACAATAAATGATAAATAACAAGTTCTAAAGACTAAATCACACCGTGTCTCTAAAGGTAATATTTCTAAGTTCAAGCAACAACACAAACATTTCAGATTCAACAATAACTACCAGTTTACGATATATGTCGATCATTACACGTGATTCAAACATGGTAAATATCAAGCAATGGAAATAAAGACAATCTCATAATTCTTCCTAGTCTCCTAGGTATAGCAATCAGGTTGAAACCAAAAATCCTGTAAAATTCTGTATAAGTGTTTCACATCGTTGGTATCCGCATACCCTACGAATGTGTCTCACCCAGACACATCCCACAACGTGCACCAGTACCACTTCGGGCTTGTTTGTATCCTAATGGGGTGCCATCTGCCAGGATACAAACTCAAACATCCCGAACGACTGGCCTAACACGGCCAACCTAACATAATCAAAATCAAGCGCGCTGGGAGGGAAAGCGAGTAATCTCCAAAGCACGTCCTCTGGGACCCGTCCTACTGCACTCTATAGTGGCAAGTGCGTGCGGGAGCTCACCGCACCTCAGCAAGCTTGCCACATGCAATAGCGTCCACAATGTCAGGTGCGAGTCATCTCAAGCACCATCCAACTCACGATGCGAGCAAGCTCCTAAGCATCGGTACAACAGACATTATAGCGGGGTAAAGACACTTATACTACTATCCACATGCACAAATGACAAGTCTGTACATAACCAAAGGTACAGACGTGCAATCATAAACAATTCGGCAATTTTTGTAAAACCACGACTATGCCAGGGTCCCAACATGACCCAATTCACCACAATAAATTTATTCGAGTCAATTATCATACATGCTCCAGACTCGGAAATCCACGGTAAAACATGAGATACTATGCAAACTCGAAAACAAAGCATACAAGTCTCATGTCATTACACCAAAGCCTAATCACACCAAAATTCATTCACTATCGATTTCATTCAAGTATATCATGCTTTCCGGAAATCCAATGCATAATTCATTCACAAATAACCAACACAATAATCGAAATATCTGAAAACCCCGAATTTCGGATTTGGATTTAATTATACACAATCGACGGTATAATGTAAAAATTAAATTCATGATTTCAAATAATTATTTATCAAAATAAATATTATAATTCCACTCACCTGGGCGGAATGGATTTTCAAAACCCAATTCCTACAGGTCGAAGCTCCTAACACGCAAAACCACGAATGCGGGACCACGAAAATTTTAAAACTGCAATGCGGACTCGAAAATGAGCAAACAAGGCGAAGACTAAAAAAATAAAATAAATAAATACAATCGGCGCGTGACTGAAAGAAAAACTTACATGCAATAGGAATTCGGCAACCACCCCGCCGAAACCCAAAGTTTGGCGAAAACGCGCCGAAACCCTCCCTACTCAGGTCTGATCGCCTCCAAATCGCCCAACAGGCCGGAAATGGGTCTAAGAACCCTCAGCGTCACGAATGTGAGGCTCACCCACGCACCCAAAACCCGTATTCCTGCCGAAGAACCCTAAAAATGAGCATGCAACCTGATTTTTGAAAATTTTCGGCCAACCCCAAAATCAACCTTGCATGTCGGTTCTAAGGGCTCCCAAGGACGCCACCAAAGCCCCAACACGGCTGATCGGAGCTATGGACACCAATAAAACAACCCAACACCAAACCCAAATGAAAACTGATTTTTTTTTTTTTTGAAAAAACAACAGAGAAATGAAGAGGGAATGCAGAGAGAAATAAATCAGGAGGAGGAGGTGAGCTTTGGAGGAAGAAATCACCCAAAATCGTCGATGAAATCCCGCTGAAGACGAAAAGGGCGAAGGGAACCTCGCGCTCTGTGAGAAAAAAAAAAGAAAAGGAAAGAGAACGAAGAAAGGGGGGGGGGGTCGGTTTTCTCTTAAAGGGTGGGTGGCTATGTGCCCCCACCACCTCTACTGAGTACACCTCGCCCAATTTTTTTTTTTTTAAAACGCAGGTATTACATCATACACACCTTAAAAGTGATCTCGTCCTCGAGATCGGACAAAAGACACGACAAGAAAACCTAGGCGAAAAGCTCGGGGTATTTCTGTCTCATCTGGTCCTCCAGTTCCCAAGTCACGTCACCCGCTCGGTGGCTCCACTGAACCTTCACTATCCTCCGACGAAGTTGTTTCACATCATCATCAACAATGGCTACTGGCCTCACTGGATACGTCAACTCATCCGAAATCTCCACCTCAGCAGGCTCTATAATCTGTGACGGGTCTGCCAAACACTTCCGCAACATGGATACGTGAAACACGTCGTGGATACCTGACATACTCTGGGACAAAACCAATCTGTAGGCCACTGGTCCAATCCTCTCAGTAATCTCATATGGCCCTACATACCTCGGTGCAAGTTTCCCACGACTTCGGAACCTAACAACTCCGCGCATCGGGGAAACTTTCAGAAAAACCCTGTCACCAACATCAAACTCCAACTCCTTACGCCTCCTATCAGCGTAACTCTTCTGTCTACTCTGGGCTGTCAACAACCGCGCTCTAATCAGCTCAATCTTCTCAGTAGTTTCTCTGATCACATCCGGCCCCATCACAACCGACTCTCCAATCTCTGCCCAACAAACAGGGGACCTACACGGTCGTCCGTAGAGTGCCTCAAACGGTGCCATGCCAATACTTACGTGGTAGCTATTGTTGTACGCAAACTCGCATAACGGTAGGTGATCTTCCCAACTGCCCCCAAAGTCTAAAATGCATGCTCTAAGCATGTCTTCCACTACCTGATTCACTCGTTCAGATTGGCCATCTGTCTGTGGATGATAAGCTGTACTCATGTCCAATCTATTACCCATAGCTTGCTGAAAGCTCTGCCAGAAGTGGGCTGTGAAAAGCGGATCTCTGTCGGATACAATCGAAACAGGCGACCCATGAAGGCGGACTATCTCCCGAATGAACAACACCGCTAGACTGTCTGTCGTCCGATTCCTACTAACAGGAATGAAATGTGCACACTTCGTCAACCGATCAACAATGACCCATATCGACTCATTACCTTTCCTCGACCGTGGAAGTCCATCGATGAAATCCATAGTGATATACTCCCACTTCCACGTCGGGATATCCAATGGATGCAATAACCCAGACGGTCTCTGATGCTCGGCTTTCATCTGCTGACAAGTCGCACACTGTGCCACAAACTCTCCAATGTCTTTCTTCATGCCATGCCACCAGAAAGAACGTCTCAAATCTCGATACATCTTTGTTCCACCGGGGTGAATGGTGAAACGAGATCTATGAGCTTCATGTAAGATATCTCTTCGCAACTCCTCATCAGACGGAACACAAAGCCGCCCACGAAACCGCAACCCTCCATCTGAACCCACTGACCAATCGGTAGGGCACTCATCCAATGTGTCCACTACCAAATCTGCTATCTGCCTCGTAATCACTGGGTCAGAGGTCTGTCTCTCCACCACTCTACTGATCAACGACGGATAAACTGCTAAACCCGCTATCATGCTGCCCTCTGTACTGAAAGTAGGCTGAACTGCAAATGAAACTAATGTCTCAAGTGTTCGGTACTCCTGAATCATCATGGTTGCCATCACTGCATGTCGCCTACTCAAGGCATCTGCAACCACATTGGCCCTACCAGGCTGATACTGTATCTCAAAGTCATAGCTGCTAAGGAAATCAACCCATCGTTGTTGCCTCATATTCAACTCCCTCTGAGTGAATAGGTACTTCAAACTCTTGTGATCTGTGAACAACTCAAACCTCTCACCATACAGATAATGTCTCCAGATCTTCAAAGCAAAGACTACGGCTGCCAACTCTAAATCATGTGTCGGATATTTTCGCTCGTGGGGTTTCAACTGTCGAGACGCATAGGCTACAACCTTCTTGCCTTGCATCAACATTCCACCCAATCCTGTATCGCAAGCATCAGTAAATACCACCAGTCGGCTACCAGGTGTCGGAATAGTCAACACTGGTGCTGAAGTCAATTGAAGCTTCAAAGTTTCAAAAGCTTCTTCACACTTTTCTGACCATACAAAAAGAACATTCTTCCTAGTTAACTGAGTGAGTGGTGCTGCAATCAAGGAAAATTTCTCGATAAACCGTCGGTAATAACCAGCCAAACCCAGAAAACTACGAATCTCTGTCACACTACTAGGTCGTCTCCAAGACTTCACTGCTTCGACTTTCACGGGATCCAGTGCAATACCTCCACTAGAAATGACATGCCCAAGAAATCGAACTTCAGGCTCCCAGAAGTGACACTTACTGAACTTCGCATACAACTGATTTTCTCTAAGTGTCTGCAAAACAATGCGAAGGTGCTCTATGTGCTCCTCTAAACTCCTCGAGTACACTAAGATATCGTCAATGAAGATTACCACAAACTTGTCCAAGTACGGACTGAACAATCTATTCATCAAATCCATGAAGAAAGCTGGTGCATTTGTCAATCCAAATGGCATGACTGGAAACTCATACAAGCCATAACGGGTCCGAAAAGCGGTAATTGAAACGGAATGTTCCTCAACTCTCATCTGATGATACCCAGACTGCAAATCTAACTGTGAAAACACTACGGCTCCCCTCAACTGATCCAATAGATCATCAATCCGAGGCAATGGATACTTATTCTTGATGGTCACTTTATTCATATCTCGATAATCTATGCACATCCTCAATCATCCATCCTTCTTGGATACAAATATTGCTGGAGCTCCCCAAGGTGAATTGCTCGGATGAATAAACCCCTTACGAAGCAACTCATCAAGCTGTACTTTCATCTCTTCCAATTGCTTAGGTGCAAGCCTGTACGCTGATTTAGATATTGGTGCAGTACCAGAAACCAGGTCAATCCGAAACTCTACCTCACGACGAGGAGGGATAGCAGGAATCTCCTGAAACACATCAGGAAACTCACACACAACCTCTACAGAACTGGTGTCGGGACAAGAAATCTCAAGAGAGCTAAGAAAACTCGACATCAAAGAAACCGAATCGGGCTCACAAGCCAACACACGAGGCGAAACATCAGGTGGCGCTAACATCACCGACCTATGCAAACAATCAATGATCACCGGATGACTGGACAACCAATCCATCCCTAGAATCAAATGATAGCCCTCAAAACCCAAGACAATAAAGTCAAACACAAAGCTGTACCCCAACAAGGAAAACTCGCAATAGGGACAAAATTCCCACAACCAAACCGAACTGCCCAAGGGAGACACAACGCACAGGGGCTCCGACAAAGGCACTACCTCAAGGTTGTCTCTAACAACCAACTGTCTAGAAATAAAAGACCTAGATGCTCCTGTATCGAAAAGAGCCCTCAACAGGGAAGACGACGAATGTACAAAACCTGGCACACAACACATGTATCCTGAATCACATAACAACACACTAACATGCAATTTTTCCTACGCATAATGCATATAATACAAATCTTACTACATCTGGCACACACAACGACAATAATAAAAAATAATAATAACATACCCTCAACATTTCCCTGACCGGAAATAGCTGCCAGGCGAACAGGCGGTGCTGGGAGAGGGACTCTCTGACCAATTCTAGGCGCAGGTGCTAACTGTCCCTGAGGCGCCCTCTGATGTGCTGGTCCATCCCTATTTTGAGGACAAAGTCTGGAAAAGTGCCCCAATTGTCCACAAGTATAACAAACTACATGCTCCCATCGATTTGTCTGACCTCTTGGACAATCACGGGCTACATGTCCCTCCTGACCACAAGTGAAGCAACCGCTCCTAGTTCCTGTCTGACCACCCCACCTAGGCTGTCTTTGTTGCTGCTGCTGTCGATGATCTCCTTGAGAACGTTTGTCACCTCTGCGGTCTTTGCCAGTCCTAACTGGTCCCCCCTCTACCAGGGTCTCTCTGCTGGACCGCGGCACGCTCTGGCTGCTGTGCCTGCTCAATCGTCTGGCTTCCTCGGCCAAACCTCTGACTGCGTTCCGAACCTCTAGCTCGTCGAACCAAAGTCTCTTGTCTACACTCGGCGTCTACTCGCTCCTGACTCAAAGTGACATCCACTAATCTATCAAAAGGACGATCAATCATCACCATCAACTGTTTCCTTAGGAACGGGTTCAGACCACTCAAAAATTTTCTGTTCTTCTTCTCTGGTGTGTCTATAAAATAAGTGGCATAACGGCTCAACTGTGTAAACTCGGACAAGTATTCAGAAACAGATCTAGAACCCTGCTGTAAATGTAGAAACCTGTCCACTATCTCAGCTCTGGCAGAATCAGGAACAAAATGTTGTTCAAACACCTGGCAAAATGTATCCCACTGCATCTCTGACACATCACGGCTCTGCCTCACTGAATCCCACCAGTACATAGCCTCTCCGTCAAACTGGTGTGCTGCTAACTCAGTACGTTGTATAGGTGTCAGCACCATCCTCTCAAATATGAGCTCTACCTTACGGATCCACCGATCCGCAGCTAGGGAATCTCCAGTACCATCAAATCTTTCACCACCCAAGCTGACGAAATCCCTGTTGCGTCGAGTAAACGGATCCTCTGACTGACTGCCCTGCCTCATATTCTGTGCCAACTGGGTCATCATTTCCATAAAAGCCTGAGAGACATCCTCTCCAGCAGTGCCTGATCCCTCACCCTGGGATCTCTTACCACGCGCCATCACCAAACAACCTCTACGAAAAAGAAAACACACATACCATACATCAAACAACACAACAAAAGTCCTAACTCCTCTACCCAATCCACTCAAGAAAGTGGTATACGATGATGTTCTATGTGAACCGATAAACAATGGCTCTGATACCAAGCTCTGTCACGCCCCAACCCGCCACGGGAATCGCAGCGTGCCGATGCGTGAACTAACACGTACACAGGCGGATCGTAACCGGCCACAACATCATAATATAACACATTCTTGATACGAGAATCAAACGAAAATAAAACTACGCTAAAGTTTGAACAAAATAAATATATTTGATTCGCCCCGCCAGAGTCATAGCGACAAAACCAGTATACAAACATCTAGTATAGCAATATAGTACATCTGAAACACAGAGGAAGCAAAACATACCCGTACAGGGTGGACACAACCAAAAAGCACAAAACGCGCCTACAACGGAAATCGGGGCCTACGCGCCATGATCAGCAGGAACTCCAACACTGCCTGCACTCCAATAGAAGCACACCCCTTGCGGGGTCAGCAAAGCACAAAGCTAGCTGGTGCGAGCGAACTAAATACAAATAACGGAATACTATACCATAAAAATTCATGCCAGACAATAAATGATAAATAACAAGTTCTAAAGACTAAATCACACCGTGTCTCTAAAGGTAATATTTCTAAGTTCAAGCAACAACACAAACATTTCAGATTCAACAATAACTACCAGTTTACGATATATGTCGATCATTACACGTGATTCAAACATGGTAAATATCAAGCAATGAAAATAAAGACAATCTCATAATTCTTCTTAGTCTCCTAGGTATAGCAATCAGGTTGAAACCAAAAATCCTGTAAAATTCTGTATAAGTGTCTCACATCGTAGGTATCCGCATACCCTACGAATGTGTCTCACCCAGACACATCCCACAACGTGCACCAATACCACTTCGGGCTTGTTTGTATCCTAATGGGGTGCCATCTGCCAGGATACAAACTCAAACATCCCGAACGATTGGCCTAACACGGCCAACCTAACATAATCAAAATCAAGCGCGCTGGGAGAGAAAACGAGTAATCTCCAAAGCACGTCCTCCGGGACCCGTCCTACTGCACTCTATAGTGGCAAGTGCGTGCGGGAGCTCACCGCACCTCAGCAAGCTTGCCACATGCAATAACGTTCACAATATCAGGTGCGAGTCATCTCAAGCACTATCCAACTCACGATGCGAACAAGCTCCTAAGCATCGGCACAACAGACATTATAGCGGGGTAAAGACACTTATACTACTATCCACATGCACAAATGATAAGTCTGTACTTAACCAAAGGTACAGACGTGCAATCATAAACAATTCGGCAATTTTTGTAAAACCACGACTATGCCAGGGTCCCAACATGACCCAATTCACCACAATAAATTTATTCGAGTCAATTATCATACATGCTCCAGACTCAAAAATCCACGGTAAAACATGACATACTATGCAAACTCGAAAACAAAGCATACAAGTCTCATGTCATTACACCAAAGCCTAATCACACCAAAATTCATTCACTATCGATTTCATTCAAGTATATCATGCTTTCCGGAAATCCAATGCATAATTCATTCACAAATAACCAACACAATAATCGAAATATCTGAAAACCCCGAATTTCGGATTTGGATTTAATTATACACAATCGACGGTATAATGTAAAAATTAAATTCATGATTTCAAATAATTATTTATCAAAATAAATATTATAATTCCACTCACCTGGGCGGAATGGATTTTCAAAACCTAATTCCTACAGGTCGAAGCTCCTAACACGCAAAACCACGAAAGCGGGACCACGAAAATTTTAAAACTGCAATGCGAACTCGAAAATGAGCAAACAAGGCGAAGACTAAAATAAATAAATACAATCGGCGCGCGACTGAAAGAAAAACTTACATGCAATAGGAATTTGGCAACCATCCCGCCGAAACTCAAAGTTTGGCGAAAACGCGCCGAAACCCTCCCTACTCCGGTCTGATCGCCTCCAAACCGCACAACAGGCCGAAAATGGGTCTAAGAACCCTCAACGTCACGAATGTGAGGCTCACCCACGCACCCAAAACCCGTATTCCTGCCGAAGAACCCTAAAAATGAGCATGCAACCTGATTTTTGAAAATTTTCGGCCAACCCCAAAATCAATCTTGCATGTCGGTTCTAAGGGCTCCCAAGGACGCCACCAAAGCCCCAACACGGCTGATCGGAGCTATGGACACCAATAAAACAACCCAACACCAAACCCAAATGAAAACTGATTTTTTTTTTTCGAAAAAACAACAGAGAAATGAAGAGGGAATGCAGAGAGGAATAAATCAGGAGGAGGAGGTGAGCTTTGGGGGAAGAAATCACCCAAAATCGTCGATGAAATCCCGCTGAAGACGAAAAGGGAGAAGGGAACCTCGCGCTCTGTAATAAAAAAAAGAAAAGGAAAGAGAAAGAAGAAAGGGGGGGGGGGGGTCGGTTTTCTCTTAAAGGGTGAGTGGCTATGTGCCCCCACCACCTCTACTGAGTACACCTCGCCCAATTTTTTTTTTTTTTTAAAACGCAGGTATTACAGAATCAGTGTTTGGGGATTCATATTGAACATTGCCAGAGATGAGTGGTTGCCCGTAAAAATGAAGGTGATACATGTGGCCATGTTGTTTGGGGTGGTGCTCGATTTGTGTTCCTGTGGAATATCAACACTACTCACAGCTATTTCTGATGGTGATTGGTTCACCATTGTGCTTTGCCATTGCCTTCCTGAGTGGACCCGTTATAGCTTGATTGGTCCTGTTGAGAAACATGGTGTTCAAGTTGGTCACATTCCTCTTCAAACGGTGCAAGTTGGGCCTGAGGAAGAGTTTTCAGGTGTCCAAAAATTGGGGTGGAACTGTTATGGATAGTTGCGAGGAAAGTTGGATTGAAGTCCTGAAAATTGGGTTGAAAATGGGTAATAAAGTGTTCTAGGTAAGGGTTCAGTACATCGATCATAGAGTGAGTGATGGTATGATGATAGTTTAGAAATGGTTGTGATGTAAGTTGGGGTGGGGGAAGGGGAGAGGCAAGATACATGTTGATAAGATTGGGGTGATGAGTATGAGGGAAAGGGATGGCGTGATGTTGGGCTAGGTTCATATGGAAGTTTGAATGACTGTAATCATTTTGAATATTTGCAGAGAGAGCTGGATCGAGTTGATGAAGAAGATGTTGGGTGTACAAAAAAGAGAATTGGTGGTGATTATCCATTGTGGTAAGAGTGTGACTGTGGGTACGAGTGAGCCAGTAGTACAGGAAGAAGATTTAAAGTTGAGATAGTTGTGGTTATCGTCGTAGGATTTGGCCTTGGGATGTCTGATGCAAGGGATTGTAGTGAATTGAGGCAATTCGATCCATCATTCTCTATTTGCATCTGAATAGCTTGCAATAACTGTAGGGATGACAGTGGGGCGGATTTTCACGGATATCCTCCCTGAATGGGGCAGATTTGGATTTGACTAAACGAATTTCAAGGCGAATTCGGGGATCCAAAAGGTACCCGACACAGATTCGGGGGGATACGAATTTGGGCATATCCACCCTGCGGATATCCATTTATACATGTATTTTACTAAAATGCCCTTATTCTCTTAACACAAAAAACCCTAAACCCTTCCACCAACGCCGCTCTCATCTTCACACCCATCTCCAGCGAGAGATACAAAGAAAACAGACGTTGTTTCAACTTTCCAATGCAACGGCGACGTCTTTTCTTCTTCCAACGACCAAAGCCATTTTCTAAGTAAGATATTTCTTCTTCTTCTTCTTGAATGGGGTCTCCCCCAAACCTTCCTTATTTTCAAATCCTCATAAACCTCTAAACAATTGTGCATCATACCTCGATGTCGAACATTGTGGAGGAGCCACCGACCTTGAAAGTTGAACGCAGTGATTCAGATTCCTACAACCGACTCATCTCAGCTTCATTGAATGTCAAATGATCGATTGAAGCAAAACCATGAAAAGGGGACGCAGAGAAGATGAGTATCTAAAACCCCATTTGTTTACAGTCTTCCAATCTCTCTTTGTGAGTTGAATCAAAGAAATTGTTTACACGACTTTTCAATCAACTCCAATCATAGTCGTTGTTTTATTATTGTGATGAAGAAACCTGTACAAACAATCCCAGATTATTCAATTTCAATCAAGTAAACACCTAAAATTTCTTAATCGATTTGATCTCTCAAGTTTTTTTTTTAAAGGTTAACTGGGGCAGGACGAATCATGGATGATTTAAAAAAATTATGTAATCGGTTATTCAGGGAGGATTCGGGGATCCGCGATCCCTGGCGAAGAGCGATGAATTTGGGCAAATCCGCCCCGTTGCCATCCCTAAATTACTATAAGTTATTAACTCGCATTGATTGAAGAGGCAGTAGGTCGATGTGAAGAGAGTTGAAAGAGTCAAATGGGTTTTCTTGATTTGAAACCGGTGAGTTGGTTTGGGAAACAAGGGTGTTCCACCGTCAGTGAGTTGGAGAGCTGCATAACCGGAGAGCGGGCTTGACTGGCCAGTGAGCGATCCGGACATTCCACCGTCAAAGTTGGAAGGGTGCATCATCGAAGAGTGGGTTTGACGGACCGGCGAGCGAGTCAGACATTCCACTGTTAGTGAGTTGGAGGGGATAAGCACCAGAGAATGGACTCAATAGACCGGCGAGCGATCCATACCTAGATCTAGGTTCATACACTGCTCCGACTGACCATCAACATTGATGGGGTATTGGGTGTCGCGGAGGCCTGTTTGGCGGCCAAAACTTGGTTGTACTCCCAACCAATCGTCCAATCTCTGTTTTGATCCTGGATTTTCTGGTGAATGGCTGAGAGAACTTGGTTGCACCATTACCGGAGCTGAGGTGGCCGAGCGAGTTGGAGGCAAATGAGAATAGTGGACAAGCCGAGCTAAAGATGTGGTGGACTATCCGACACCCATGGGCAGATCCATGTGTTAGGTAAGGGGGTCAATTGACCCCCTTATCTTTTTTAAAAATTTCACTAAATTAATTATATTTTTTACATTGCCCCCCTTAAAATTTTATGTTGCCTCCCTTTATGAAATATTGACTTCTAATTCCACTAAAAATTAAAACAACAAATTTTTTTTTTTTAACTCCACCCTCACCAATCCCAATCTCACTCAATCTCTCTATTTTTTTAATATCTTTTTTTTTTTTTTAATTCCCACCCTATCTTTTTCTTTCTCTTTTTTTTAATCTCTCCCTTTCTCTCTTAATTCCTACCAACTCATTTTAATCCATTCACCCCTACACATGCAGAGAACAACAAAGAAACCAGAAGAGATGTACCATACATGGTGGGTTTGCTTCCCATGTGATTATATTCATATTAAAAATTTTAATTCGGTTGGGGATCGGCTGAGGAAATTTTACATCGTCATCATCATTGGTTTTCTTTTGTTTGTTAAAAAAAAGAAAGAAAAGAAAGAATAAGATTATTTTACATGTGACTCAGCTAGTATATGGTGGTAAGAGTGATAAAAGAATAGTTAACACATTAGATTAATTGGGGGTTGAGATCTGATCTGCTTTGCTTTATCTCTGATCTTTCAAAATTAAAAGTAATTATTTGGGTTTGGGGCAATTGGAAAAACACGATGGTCGTAGGTTGATTCAGTAAAGTTGTTGTTTGTATGCTTCACCTGAGCTAGCCCAAAAGGAGAAAGCTCTCTCTCTATACACACATATATTTCCCTTTCGAGAAGACAGACAAGAATAAGAAGACAAAAGAGAGTGGGTTGGTTGTGTAAGTGTTATCCTCGGAGGCTCTGACTTAGGAGTGAGTTTCAAATAAGAGGAAACAGACGGACAGATAAAGCAGGAGGAGAAGAGGAAGGAGGATTCCAAAAATAAAATTGTTGTTCGACAAATTCATTTGAATCCATTCAGTCCAGTCAAACTACTGCTACTACTACTCCTTGGACTTGGACTATACCGTCCTGCTACCTCAAAGCCAGAGGTCTGCTCCTCACCAACTCTCATCTTATACCGCTATGTCTGCTTCTGTTTTCTTCAAGTAAATAGGAAAGCTCTTAATTAGCTAGCTACAATTGAATTAATCATGTCATGTATATTGTTTGTATGGTTGAATTAATCATCATTTTTTCACGATCACACCATGTCAACCTGATTGCAAAATATGATTATAAAAATTCAATTTTTTAGTATTTTTGTAAATAGTTATATACTGTTTGCCCCCCTTTATCTGCAATCCTGACTCCGCCCCTGCCGACACCCGAAGCAAAAGTTTGGTGCATCTTCATAGCAAAAGCTGATGTGATACTTTCGGCCTTTTACAACTCCAAAATCAGTATCCATCGAACAAGGAAGGGGCTTGGAGGTATCTAACCAGACTTTGAGTCAAATAATGGGAATTGAAAGGTTTTCCATAAATTGACTATCAGCTTCCATGAACTCGCCAATCCAGAAAGCTAGTATTTAAAGGTCTTGGAGGGAGATTTTTTGATGTGGGTATTCATGGAACCTAATCAAACATGGCACATTGGAGAAATTTATAGACATGCAATCTTCCTGCCATGGCTTGGTTGAAACCAACCATCCAAAGAGCACCCACGGTCCAAATGAGAGCACCTTGACCATATCTTCATTATCAGTAAATTGAATCAGGAAAAAGTTGCTATCTGTATTGTTTTTGCAAGTCAAATGTTCAACATGGAAAGTATGGTGTCCCATTGAGTTGCCATGCGAAGTGCAAAAAATTCTTTGTGCAGTTGCTGGTGATGAAAATACTTGGCCACCACTCGCAAGTCTTTGTCATCATTGTGGCATGCTAGACAGGCCTAAAAAACCGGAACATGTAGAGTTAGATTTTTTTTTTCCAGTTGTATTTCTAGATTTCAGATCAGTTGCTCAGTAGGTGTTGTGGAGGTTTGGTTAGGAGTAAATTGTGATGATTGAGAGGAGGTTGGTGGTTCCAGTAGTGAAGGTGGCGAGGGGATGCTGTGGAAGAGTTGCAATGGGTTGAACTGAAGTGGTGTGTGATCTAGGGTTGTTGGATGCATGATGCTAGTGGGGAGGTGGATTGGGATGGGTGAGGCATTCTGAAGTATCCATGAGAATAGAGCGGAAGCAGTAGTGGGCTTGGAAGAGGTAGACAAAGGTTCCTGAAGGAAAAGAAGATGAGGGCTTAGAATGGGAAAGGATTTGGTATAGTAATGTTTCATAATTTTAGTTATTAATGGTAGTTGAAAAGTGACGGTGATTACTCATTATCTTGAGTTGAACCGATTTGATGGGAGGTCTGCGGCTAATTAAGGCAAGAAATGATGATTGAGAAGAGAGTTCTAAGGCTAGTAATGGTGGAGAAACGATAAAGGTGGTTCGGATGAAATGCAATTCGCCCGAGACTTGCAAAAAATAAACACGAAGATAAACAGTAAGCCAATAGAAGGAGAATCGGGGGTCACTCTCTGGAAAGAGGAAGGAATAGTTGTTTGTGAGGATGAATGCTCGTTGGATGCCCTTTTTACACAATAAGCAAACTTAATTGAAGACTCTCCCTCACTGGCAATAAACGATAAGCAAATTGACATCGAGATTAATAGAAGATCGAACGCCTTGAGAAAACTATAATAACTTGCTCAGTCATACCCTAAAAATATGGTGTCGTCGTATTTGATATTGTAATGCTCAAAGGTCTCATAACCTGTAGCCACTCCAATTCTATGAATTTCGTCTTGCAAGCAATACACAGTATCCTTTGGATCCACATCCACTTCAACCTGATCAGTATTGATGATCCATGTAAGATGTAAAGATGCAGATACCGACTTGGATCTCGAGTCAATTCTTTGACAAACAGTACTCGCATATTTCTATTAAGTATTAGTACAATCTATCCAGATTTTACATCATAACGTTCATGGTTGTGAGATACTTTTGAAATGGAGACAACCGGAATTGCGCATCAATCCTTTGTAAGAAAGATGGCACTCTTTCATCACAAGAAACATCACTAATGGTCAAGATGTCATTGCATGGGACGATAACATACAGATTAAATCATGTGTAAAGACTGATGTTCATTTCTTCTATTTTTATGTAATTGTTGATCAACAGAAATTCACGATCACGTAGAAGCAATTGGTTTTTAGTTGGAATACCATTTTTCTGTTCAGCATATTTGATGACATCTCCAACGTACTTGTTTGATCTCATCATCTCCAATCCTTACTTCTTTGATCGCATACTGTATAGAATCATGGCCAACTCTAATAATAGATCGCAGCATTGGATCTAGGTTAATTGAGGGATGGCGTTGGTGTTCATGATCAAATAGAAAAGAAAATCAAATACAACGGATAACATGTGTATATGGGGTTGCAAAGAAAGGCTCAAATTGGAAAAAAAATAGTAGTGGGTGAGCTGAGTAGTTTGAAATGCAGCATACATTTCTCCTTGTGAGCATCAATCATGAAGACTTTATATTCGTACGGTTAGTTTTTTTTTTTGTGAGTTCCATGAATCATTGGTGTTTTGTGTTTCAACTTCTTAATATGGGAGATTAATTGAGAGAACAAGTACGTTTATCACACGGTCACACCATTTGGCATTACACCAAATTGACATTTTTGTAACAACTCCCAAAATAGTAACACTATTTAGCTGTAACAATTCACCAAACAATTTTATACATTTTCACAAATAAAGTGGTTCTACAAGTGATACTATTCACGATGATCAAATTTATTGTAATACTTTTTTTGTGTAACTGTTTTTTCATTTTTTTGACTAAATTTAGTTTTGACTTGAAATTGTTTGATGAACCGTTACAGCTAAAAAATGTTATTGTTTTTAGCGTTGTTACATAAATGCCAATTTAGGGTAGTGTGTGGGCCGGTGGATGGAGAGTTTGACAAAAAAAAATGTATAAAGGTAAAAGCACAAACCTAGTTAATCAATTAGATATGCCTTAATCAAGTTTGGCTCAGTCAAGACGATTCAATAAGGTTGACACTTTGATTTTGGGTGTTAGGCTTAATTAGTTCAGTTTCTAGTTCACGTCAAAGGTTCCAACTCAAACCTTTCTAGATAGTCACACTTTCTTGCAGCATTTAAATGAACTATGACCAACAAAAATTGTATTAAAAAAACCGAATTATAACCATGAAGGCACAACCAATTGTTACAGAAACTATTGATATGCAGGTTTTTTAAGACTGATTTCTCGAGAACATGCAACGAAAGCCCATTTTAAGCAGTCAAATCTGGAAAACAGATCATAAGCAAGGGAAGAGTTCTTTAGCCTTTTGAAAGGAGTTTACCTACTTTTCAATTTTTTTCCCACTAACTACAGAAATAGAAAACTATGATACAACTCATCATGAACAAACTTGAGCAGTTAATTATTGTGTCCATGAATATCAAGGGAAGGAAAAAAAATTACCTTTTTCAAACTCAAACTTTCCTATAGGAGGAGATTATTGATGCAATCTTATCCAATACATTAGAGGCATCATCATACTTTGAAGGGATGTCCTCTGAAGGTTGGGGGGTCTTTAATTGTTGGTAGTTGTGGAGGCTTCCAGTGAAGTCCGTAAAGAGCCCATCAACTTTGATGGCATTCATCCAGTAATCATATTCTGCATATGGATCTTGATGGAAATTAAATTGCAAAAATTGGTTTTCATTCCGGTAAGTATAGAGATGAACCTGAAATAAAATCATTGTTACAGTTTAAAGATTCGTCTCTTATTCAAATGTGTTGGTTGTGACAAGTAACAGATATGGATAAAACTAATGAAATGCTCACATTAGTAAATGTTATTATTATATGGTGAGACCTACTAAGAAGGAAATATACACACCTGTAGATCATGAGCATGGGCCTTTGCAACGAGATCAGAGGGTGTTTGCAAATAATTGTCAACCACAGGCACAATTGTGTCCTTCCAAGGACCAATGCCAATCACATAATCCTTTATGAACTTCAAATAATTGTCTGAAGTGATCTCCCAGTAAGACTGCAGGTCTCATATCCAAAACAATCTCGTTGGTAGTGTAAATTAGAAGTGGTACAATACCAAAATCAAACTGACTGACCTGACATTGATCCGAGTAATCAAATAAACGAAGGTAACTTTACAAATGATTAAATTGCAGACAGAAAAATGTGGCATCAGACTAATGATTATATCTCAAAGTGTCTAAATATTTACAAATCCAAAAAACTAAGTAATGCTTCTCAGGCTAGCATGGTTCTCTAGCAAAAGGAACTCTTGAATTCACAAATGGTGGTAAAAAGGGTTCCTTAGTCTGAAGATAACTACTTTTTTAAAGCTAATATGATACAGCCTATGCAACAAATAATTTGGATCTCCACTAGAGCATCTCCAGCGTGCAGTTGCAATTGGAGGTGGGATAAGTATTGTTAGGAAATAAGTGAGATAAGAGGAAATATGGTGGTGGTGGTTGGGGGGAACAAAATCATGTATCAGGATTTGAACCCACACCTCCTACATATTGTGGCAAGTTGCTTTAGACGACATTAGCGCTTGTACAAGTAAGATAGCAGTGGGACAAATATATCCCACCAATATTTAGCTTAGTGTGGGTGGTTTTAGGTGGGATAAAGTTATCCCACCCATAATTAGCTGCTTTGACAAGAAAAAAAGTTCTTTGACGGCGGTGAAGCGAAACAAATAAGACATCAAGGACCACTAAGAGCATCTACTATAGGGTAATTCTTGGTGGGATAAAATTACCTCACCAAACCCACAGTAAGCTTATTTTGGCAGGATACCTCACCGTTCCCATTGCTATCTCACTGGGACAAAAGCTGGGAGGCGTTTCAAATGTCGGCTAGCTTCTTTCCTACTGTGGGTGAGTTTTTTTAAAGACTGGGATAAATAGGAAAATTGAAAAAAAAATACTGATTCCACCTCCATAAACAATCTTTCTCTAGATCTCATCGTAGATTAGTAATCAATCTTATGAATTTTTCATATTCTTCTACCTGCATCTAAGTTTCTTGGAATATATATAGCTTTATCCACCATTAAAAAAACATCGACCCAGCCATTTTTTAATCTTCTATCATTAATCTCCGCCTCTAGTAGAAAAGCTTAGACATACAATCTTAATGTAAAACATGTTCAAGAAGTTATAATTCTTTGACCTATATCCAATAGTGTTGAGAAAATATGATCATATTTTCAGTTTTTTATTTTATTTTTATTTTAAAATATCATTTTTAATTTGTGTATTTGTATTTTTGGTGGATTATTAAGAAGGCTCTATCTAGAAGTAATGAGTCCTACGTATAGATTCCTTAGAGGAGTTATTCTCAATGTTTTAGTTGGCTTTTAGCTTGTTTTCAAGGAGTTATTAGAATTTATTTTACTTCTTGAATCCCAAATTTGAATTTGTGATTTACTTCACACTTCTACTGTTAAATCTCCGACTAGAGAGCTAATCAAATTGTTTGAATTCATTTTTTCCGTCACCTTCTAGATGAGATTCACTTTAGATCGCCTCCATTTCTGCCTAAACCATAGATCTACATCTTTTCATTAGCCAAACCATATAGAACTTCCACTTGTGGCGAAAAAAGGGTGCCACATTTAATGGTAGGTTCAAAAAAATCTTGCCCTTCAGGTTTCCAGCCAATAGGTATAATGAGCCAGAATGTTAGGTTCAGAAATCATAAACTTTTGCATTAGAAATATCAGCCAATGTTAGCCATAAATAAAAATAGCATGCATTTTATTATTACATCCGTTTCTTGGACTTCCCAAGATATTGAAAGCCAAGTTCAAGTTCAATTAGCTGTGTAAATGCACTCCAGTATAAATTCAAATATACAAGCTCCAACTGTGTTTCGAAAGAAATGTAGCAGTGAATCAAGACTAAAAAAAGAAAATCGAGAAATCTGACCTGGTTTGTATCTTGGGTCGGCATTGTAACACCATCAATCAAGAAGACTTTCGGCGAGTCCGTTAGGTTGGAGATATATATAAGTGAAGTAGGAGCAAAAGACTGAATAAATACTGGTTGGTTAAGCCAGTCTTTTGACAGATATGAACCTTTGTAACCGTACTTCTTAAGTGTTCCCACAAACCTGTCTTCGAACTTCTTCCCATGTGCCCATTTGACCTGTAGAAATAACAGATTAAAGTATCCAAATGCATTCCCTAAGAAAGTTTCATATGAAATGACATAACAGGCCAGACTAGGTTCCGAATAGAAAACAATTCAACAAGGGCTTCTGCCATCATAATCCTGGTCCAGAACTCGAAGTGACCAAGTATGCTTCAATTCATGCCGACTGGCTGATAATAAGGACTAAAATATGCATTTACATATTAACCTTATAGCAAAAAATGACTGTTAATTACATGTCCTATCCATAAACTGGTAAACTTAACCATTAAGTTTACAACTGTTAAACCCTCGCGTGTGAGTAGTCAGTAGTCACGTGTTCCGGGTGATGACCCGAAATTGTTGAAGTAAATAACAACGATCATTGTGAATGTGGAGATTACTTACATGCTGATTGATGAATACTGGGTTTTTAATCTCTGGATAAATGCCAACAACTCTGGATGCATCCAGAGCAATAGAGATGAATTCTTCAAAAGTAATGATTGAGAATTTCCCTGCACAGCAATCATGGAAGTGGATGAATGAATAGACCATGAACAATCAAATAAGAAATGTATACATAGTAAGAAGATATCTAATAGTAGCACCAAGAATCACAAATAAAGTAATAGAAGTAAGTTTAAATCTTTTCACGTAGTCTGTGGTTCATTAGGAGAGCCAACTTCCAAGGCTCCACTTGAATTATTACTAGAAAAATTGCAAATTCATCTATCTTCAAAAGTACAGGACGTTTCGTTATTTATAATCATTAGATTGCGCTTTACCATATTGAATAAAGATTGAGCTAAAATGCTCAATTTGGGGTGTGACTGCATCATTAGGATCCACTTGATTTTTATTTAGTTAAAAGGACCCTATTAAATAGAAAAAAAAAATTATTAATTCATTTGAGCTCTACTTTAGCTGAAATTTTGATCAAATTATAAATTCATAGAAACAATGCACTAAAGTTTCATCTTGTGTCTACATGCATGCTTTGAGATACGCATTAATGTGAAAAGGGATTTCTCTATTATAGCCATGATGCGAGCGGGGGTCCACCTTGGACACGACACAGGCTGGCCAGCCATCTCCCATACGGTGGTCCTTAAACACTCCAAGAGACCATTTATCAAGATTTTTATGGCGCAGCTCTAAACATGTATCTTGAGGAATAGTGTCGAAATGAACTGAAATTTCAACACATTTTCTAGTGTGAATTAATTTCCTAAAAATTTCAGTTCAAATGAATTAAAAAAAAATTAGTTTGGGTAGGTTTTTTTAACTAAATGAAACTTAACTGCTAGTAAAACCCCAAATTGGTCCTTTAAGCCCAATGCCCCATATTTTAAATAACATATATATCAAAGTAGCAAACAACAATGATCTTGCCACTGGGGGGGGTGGGTTGGGGGGGATGGGGCGCTGTGGTGAGAGCATACAGAAGGCAAATAGCTTTAAAGGCTTGAAAAAATAGTAATTTACCATTATATTGTTGATCCCGAAACTTGTACCGTTGATTCACTCGCAATGACTTCAGCTCTTCTAATGTGAAATCAACTGCATAATCAACACAAACATAATCTCACATCTGTCATTTTTTAAGAGGCCTCCATTGAACAGTTTTTCTGAAGGAGTTCAACTCATAAAAAACTTCATCTAAAAATATAGAAGTATCAACATTGGTAATTGAGTGTCCAGATAAAGAGTTCAAAGATACCAAAATAGCACACACGCATAGACATGCACTTGAATTAGTTTAATCTTATTCAAAGTTGTGCATTAATAAGAATCAAACACATGAATGCCCTTTTACTCAGTATTTAAAAGTTCCATGTAACAATTTTAGAAAGTGTTTTTAGTCTTAAAAATACACGGGAAACCCCATTGACCACTCTTCTGTTTTAGTCTCTCTCAGTTAGCCACTATCATACCTGAACCTCCCCCACCCCTAATCACATATCTTTGTAGTTTTTTTAGTTTTAATTGATAGTCCATTGGAAAAGGAAGGGCCAGAGAGGTTCCATTGTGGTGGTGGTGGCGGTGGTTGGCTACGGGAGAGAGAAAGGAAAAAAGGGAAAGGAAACAGAGGAAGAAGAAGGATTGTTCTTTTAAGTTATCGGTGCAAACTTTAACTATTGAGATTTGATACTAAAATGCATTAAGAAAAGTATTTAAAAAAAAACTACTCAGTTTAAACAAATGCATTATATGTGCAAGGAGGTTCTTTTAGAATAAGTTTGTTGCACATTAATACAACTCGATGGTGGTGGAATCAACTTAGGAGAGGAGAGAGTTAAATTTAGGGGAGTGTGTGGGTGGGGCAGGGTTAAGTTGTAGACTGTATGAAAACTACGAAACAATAATCGAAATAAAAGAACAATAATCAAAATAAAAGAACAATACTCGAAATAATGAAACAATAATCAAATAATTATGATAACAATAACATAAACAACTAATAACAATAAACGACCCTTGCCTTATTTATAATAATTCTAGCTTATTTTGGCAAGTTAACTGACCTAATCCTAATTGGCTAATAATGTCCTAACCACTATTTTGGATTCTTACTAAATAGGCCCAACTATTCCTAATATTAATATTGTTAATACTGTTTACATCATATTCTCAGGGTTGAAGAAACTCATCCTCGAGCTTGAAGTTGAATAAGTCAAACAAGCACAAGCAACCAGTAAAAGAACAAAAAGTAAAGTGCAAGAGCAGAAGTAGTCGACCTCGAACCTTGCTACAATACACACTTGCTCGAGTTAAAACAACCACATCAGTATCCAACATTTGACAAAATAGGCCAAATACCGTCCACGAACTCTGCCTTGGTAACAACTTGCTAGGGCGAATGAAATGGACCCAAATAAGAAACATGGTCCACACATCAACAATCAAGAACTTCTGGATACATCTTTTCATCACTTACTGCATGTTTATCTATGGGAACCTCAACATCCTCTTGACAAAAAATAGGGAAAAAATTGCACAAATCCAATGGCCCACATGTCGAAAATCAAGTACGTGTAATGGTGCTCTCCATTAAGGAAGAAACTGTTACAAGAAACATTTCTTTCCGTTGACCTCACATGCTTAAGTCACGCAGAGAGTTAACCACGACCATTATAAAAGGTAAAGGGAACATTCAACAAAAGTATGCAACTTTAACTGAGTTTTATTCAAATTTACATCCTTCTAACAACAAAGTTACTGACTTAAGCATCGGAGTGCTTTCGGCCATCAAAGGTGGTCCTTGGCAGTCTAACAATTGTCTTGCAGGTCAAATTCACAAGAGGATGATTTTTGGACACATCAGTTTGGCGTCGTCCGTGTGGAACGACGAGTTTCCTTTTCTTTTTTTAAACAAAACACACAGTGACAAGATTTACCACAACCTAACAAAAGAACGACAAGTCATCGGAGACAATAATGCAGTCTGCAAATCCTCAATCCAATAATGATCACGACAACTCTCCCACCGACAGCTCAGGGAGAAGATGCAGCCCGAACCACCAGACCAATAGCATCCGAAAATGCGGATCCGCTGCACGCAGTAGTCTAGACAACCCAAACAACCGGCGGCACTGCCACGGACCCTCGGGTAGATTCGCTCATGGCCCAGATGAAATACATGACAAAGATGCTGGATAAATTAGCTCAAGAACGCGTTCAGCCAACCGACCCTGTTCTAGCACTACCTTAACAAAATTTCATTATCCAAACTCAAGGAAGTGACGAAGCCCTAGCAGAACCCCAACTAGGAAATGTCGATAGCAACGAGCTCCACCAAGACAAGACTTTGCAGTGCGGCATAACGATTGCTGAGATCCCGTTCAGGATCGAAGTCACAGATCCCAAAGTACTGTACGAGTTAGCCATGCCACCATTTTTTGACGCATTCATGAAGAAGGCGATGCCAAAAATGTTCACTCCGCCAAATTCGAAGTGTACGATGGTACCACATTCCCGACAGATCACCTAAGACATTTTCACCACATGATAGCTCTAAAAGAAACCACAAAGTCAATCATGTACAGAACGTTCCCAACCAGCCTCACGTCCACAACAATGAACTGGTTTAATAGCCTACGGCTGAAGTCAATAGATTCTTTCCAGGCCTTAGCCACCGCCTTCATTACCAGATTCATTGTGAGCCAGCGGATGAGGAAATGATCCCACTACCTCCTACACATTCGACAGAAGCTCGACGAAACAATACGAGCGTATGTCATTCGCTTCACCGAGTTAACGATGATTGACAGATGCATCGATGACACAGCCGTTGCAACTTTCGTCGCCGGGCTGAAGAGATGACCATTCTTTGATGCCTTCATTAATCAGCGCACCATCCTGCGCGCTAAAACGAGAAAACCAACAGAACTTCCCATCTGATTTAACTCGAATCTCTTCAGGGGTAGGTTCTTTCCAACTGACCCGCGAATGAAAAACGCGAGGATCCGATAGTATGGAGGAGCCACCACCACCCACAGCCGGGAGACAATAAGGAAGGACCAGAGAACCTCCATCACCCTCTTGTCGTTCGACAGAAACGAAATGAATGACGGTTCCGACAATAGCGAAAGAACTCAAGTAAGTTGCGGAAGGAGGGATCCCCATCCCTCCCTCAACGAGAGGGGAAGAAAAAAGACAAAATTGCAACTCGAGAACCTGATCATGATTGCAAAGCTCCTTAGATTGAACAACAGCCAATTGGAGCATCTTGTCATCTAAGGACCGAGGATCCTCATCAGAACACTTGACAACGTCAAGACCGCAATAAGCAGAGAGAAACTTCTTTTCCCCGTCGTCCAGCGAACGAACGATATATTTCCCACTCCTCTCCAAAGCCAACATCATCTCTTCTGCCTCCTGCAAAGAGCAGCGGTCTTCCCTCAAAAGATCTCTATCGACAGAAATCTGAATAAAGAGATGTACGACACACATAATGAACAAGTCGTTTCTTCTTCAAAACACGGTCGAAAGGCAGAAACAACCGCTTCGATGGACTAACAGGCCTCGATACTTTTCTCTTTCTAGAAGAAGGATCGGTAGCATTACGAACAGGAGCATTGAGATCCGTAACACCCGAGCTCACTTTTCGATCAACGAACACGTCAACACCTTCAACGGCGGCAGCATGGGCAACGATCTTCACGGCTTGCCTCTCGGTTAACGAAGCCCTTTCGGTCTCATTCATGACGTATAGATCACTGCGCCTCACCATCTCATCCGTAAGATAGGAATCCAACGGAACTACTGAAAGCTCCAAGAAACGCTAGCTGATAACCTGTTCCTCAGCAGTCAATTTTAGATTCTGATGCTTAATAAAAACTCGGAAAGACCTTTCTATCTGAAGACCCCGCAAATTGAAGTAGCCAGAGCCGACGAACGCATAAAACCAATCCCGCAACCAACCCTTAATGTGATCATTGAGATTACTAAAACACGCAGGAGAGTGCAGAAAACAGGTACAATTAGGTTTCACGCTAAACCCTACCAAAGAGTGCAAGATTCTAGGGGTTAAAAGGAAACCAGAAAGAATGACCCTGGCATACGTGAAAATCATAACCTTCCAACCATTCGGGCCCATCTGAGCAGGAGGAATATCCAGAAAGTCTAGATATGACCAGAACAACGCCGGAACTGAGACCAACATAAAACATGCGAGGATAAAGTGCAATATATCCCTTCCTCATGCAACAAGGACTGCCATTTTTGCGAGGAAGAATGAGTTCAAGGTCGTCAGGCAAAACATAGTTAGAACGATCACTATCCAGAGTAGCCTGAGAAGCTTTGTTTGGGGAAAAATGAGCCTCACAGATAGAAAGCTGATCACCAACCAACATGTCACCAACAGACATCGCAAACAGAGAAGAAAAGATGAAGAAAAAGAAGCAATAAAAGAGAAGAAATAAACACTAACAACAAAGATGACGTAAAGAAATGAGGAAAGTAGCCACGACACCCTTTATAAATTGGGAAACGAAGAGATCGCTCACGGAGCCACATACGCGACATAATGGCGCACCAAAACTCCCATAAAATGTGCGTGAAAACGAACAGATAACGAAGCAACCGAGATGATCAACCAACCGAAAGTTATTAAAACATTCAATTCAGTGCAATAGCGCTATCGAAATACCAATCGTCACACAGTTAGCAGATACGTGCACATACCCACTAACTAAGGGAGAGTAGCTGATGATACAGAACATCATGGCCATCACATGGCACAAAGATCCATCGCGAGAATACAACGCCAAATCTATTGGGCCAACTCATAAAGCCCAAACGAGGCTTTTCAATGAGGAGACGTAAACAAGGCTCGAATCTAGGCCCGAACAATTCAGAGCCTGAATCCAGGCCCGAATGAGTCAGAGCCTGAATCCAGGCCCGAACGAGTCAGAGCCCGAATCAAGGACTGACACGAGTTCTCTCATAAAGAGGAGGAACGTAGCACCAAAAACTTGCCGTAGATGGAGTTATGCCTCCCCGAACGCATCTCCATTAAAAAAGAGATTGTTACAAGAAACATCTCATTCCGTTGTGCCTCACATGCTTAAGTCACGCAGAGAGTTAACCACGACCATTATAAAAGGGGTAAAGGGAACATTCGACAAAGGTATGCAACTTTAGTTGAGTTTTGTCTAGCTTTACATCATTATTTCAACAGAGTTACTGACTTAAGCATCGAAGTGCCTTCGACCACCAAAAAGGTAGTTCTTGGCAGTCTAACAGTTGTTTTGCAGGTCAAACTCACAGGAGGACGATTTTTGGACGCATCAATAATAACTCTAACTTATTTGGCAAGTTAATAGACCTAACCCTCCCTAATTGGCTAATAATGCCATAACTACTATTTTGGGTTCTTACTAAATATGCCCAATTATTCCTAATATTACAATGCTACTAACGTGTTTTAAGATTAATAACACTCCTTAGATCACTACGTAAGAATAAAGCTGAAACAACTTGGACGATAGAGAGACCCTCAAGCATGTAAGGCTCTTGAAGGTTTAAGAAATACTTGAGGTGAAAAACCTCAATCCATCATAAGACTGAATCCTCAACACGCAAGATCAGATACACTTGAATGAAGCAACGCCACTGGGAAAAATTATAATAATTAATGAGGCCTACAACGAATTCAATCAAAACGTTATAGTTTAATGCTGATTTCAGTGTTCTAAAAATATCTAGGCGCTGGGCGGGCGGCGAGCAGGTGCCTAGCGCCCAAGGTCCTAGGCGGGTGCCTAGGCGGGCGCCTAGGCGGCACCTAGGCGGTCTTAGGTTTTGTATTATTACTTTAATAATTTACAAAAGTTAAGCATAATACCTTATCAATTACATCCAATTTAATGCCAATATACATATGCAAAATTTAAAAACATGAAAAATTAACAATCGTGAACAAAATTTATTAAAACTCAAATGACTGAAGTTGGTCATGATGGGTAGTTTATATAAATTTGAATTTGTGCACTCTTTTATTTTTCTTCAAATTGCATGAATAACCTCAGTTATGTTTGATAAAATCTACATTAGTAAAATTGGTACCGGCAGATCCTTTGAGAATTCCATTAAGTAATAATCATTTGCTACATTTAGACATATACTGAATAAAAAATAATTAAATAGTTTATTTCTAAAATTAGGAAAGAAAATAAAATAAGAACACAATCAGCCTTATTAAAAAAAATAATAAAAAATAAAAAAAAAATCGCCCAGACCCCGCCTAGAGTCCGCCTAGGCCGCCCAGACCCGCCTAGACCCGCCCAGACTGCCCAGAACCGCCCAGCCATTAATCTGGGCGGTTTTCCACCTTCTAGCGCCTAGTCGCCGCCTAGGCCGATTTTTAGAACACTGGCTGATTTATATAATTAGGAAGTATTTAACTATTTTCTACATAAGCACAAAAGACATCCAAACACCCCTAGTAAGTCATCCTAACATGCTAGCTCAACACAAACTAAATTTTCTTATTGGGTCTTTATCCATATGGCATTATCCTAGGAGCAGAAAGCCTTTCCTTCACGGTTGAAGGAATAAGTTTGGTAACTGTATTAGAGAACTTTATAGATTATAACCAGTGGCGGAGCCACATACAACACATGGGGGGCAGTCCCCCCCCCCCCCCCCCCCCCCCCATAAAATTTTCAAAACTCATTTTTCTATAGTGAATTTGGGGGTAACAGTTCTATATTTAGCTAATTGCCCCCCTAAAATTTTGCTATTATTTTCTTGCCCCTCCACTTTGCTCCCTCTCGGTGAAAATCCTGGCTCCGCCACTGATTATAACACATATGGCACCTCTAAATTATTAAATGTAAAAATGGTAATAATCATAGCAACTGCGACTTTAATGAATTTGCATCCAAGGAGCTATTACAACCTTTTGAGAAACATAATTTTAAAAGGTAAGAGATGTTTTATTTAACTCCACAACTCATAATGCAATACTTGGACATATATCAGAAAAACATACTACAAAATAGGAAACAGTATATGCATCAATCACAAAAAAAAAAAAAAAAAGTAAATAAGCATTTAAATCCCTAAAATGAAGAGAAGAAGTATAAAGGTGAATATCCTGCATACCAGTGAACCATCCAGTAGTATTTGCCCCTTGAACCTCATAAGTCCTTTTACGGTCGGCAAATTTTTTATAATTTGCAACATCAGTTGTCTCATCAAGTGTTACATCGTGAAAGCAAATAAGAGCACCATCCTTAGAAGCAAGAATGTCTGTTTCTATAAAATCTGCACCTTCTTCAATTGCTCTCTGCAATAACCAATTGATATCTTTAGGTACTAGTTTTTCAAATAGATAAGATAAGCATTGTCAAGTGAAATAATGAAATGGTTTCTGCACCAGTGTACACACGACAGCACAATATTCTGTACCATATGCCTAAACATAGTGTAACCCTGTCTTTCATTAAATGCCATCAAGGTTCAGACATTTTTTTCACTCTTGCTTTCTAAGAAAATAGTCACTGCCATGTGTTTGTTTTATTAGCATCATAAGAAGCTCAAGCGGTTTCCAGAGTAGAACTCGATTCGATATGCATGACTTGAAGAATATTTTATTCACTTTCCGGTTTAATTGAACATTGTCAATTTATTTGTGGGCCCTGTGCATTTTGAATTGAAACATGCGAAAGCATCAAAACCAAATAGGAAAAGCTGCATTAAATTGTAGATATGAAGTCAATTTTTATACCATGTATGCAGCAGCAGTTTCTTCAGGAATCTCCCCATTAGAACCTCGGTGAGCAATATTATAGGGACGAAATGTTTGTATTGGCTGTCTATTCGTGTTATCTACTTTGCTTGGAAGTGGATAAAAAGGCCTTCCGTAACACTCCTCAATAAGTAATAAAAATAGAAAAGGAGCAAGCCCTGCGAATATCATATAAAACCATTTAATTCTAAATATAGTTTGATCAATATTTAGAATATAATGAAGAAATTCAATTATAACACTTGCATAACTCAACAACGTGGCAGATTACATTAAAGTAAGACAGAAACAAGCTGATAGAAGAATTCGAATGTAAGATCTCTTGTGATTGTGTCTATCTTAGGGGTATATAGAATAAATGGTTTGAACTGTTATTGGGGTGTTTTTATTGCTTCAGGAAATTCAGTGCTTAGGCTTTGAATCTTCTAGGTCCAAACTATAAAGGGTAATAGTTTCCATGCATGCTAAGAAGATTCGGTCAGTTCGAAGCTGGAACCACTTTGTGTTACTGAAAGAATCAAAACATAAATACACATTTAAGCAAAATTTCCCATTTCTGTCATTTAACTAGCAACCCATCTCCATCAATCAAGCAGAAAATATACAAAAGCTGGAAACACTGGAAGCTTATGAACAACAAATTGCTAAAAGTAGGCCTTCAGAAGAAGAAAATGAACAAGAAATAGGCGTTAACTAACATTGGACAAAAAAACTCTACCATTATATTTTTGTTCAATAACTAAAAGTTGCAAAATTTAGAAATAATATGTAAAACATTCAGCAATATTGACTAAAAATCTCAAAATTAGTAAGTGATACATAATCAAATAAAATTAATCAGAAAAAAAAAAAAAAACAAGATACAATGTAGAGAAGTAGAAACCCTAGAAACACATCTAATCAAGTAACAAAACCAACAAATCACGTGAAACTAAACAACTCAAAATGCAACAAAAAATCGATTCATTGGAAGAATGACGAAGTGAAAAAATTACAGAGTGAGGAAGAGGAGGAAACCATCATCGCTTCTACTGCTTCTGCTTCTGCTTCTGCCTCTCCTATGCTTAGCTTATCTATAGGAATGCAAAAGCTTTCACGAATTACGATCACTATTTATGAGTTGCCACACATGAAAACTAGAGGAACAGTTACTCTCTAGTCTCTATAATGAGCTATTTAGTCTAAGGTCATTCCGTAATTATACTGCTAAACACACAAATCAAACAGTTACTCTCTAGTCTCTCTCTATAATGAGCTATTTAGTCTAAGGTCATTCCGTAATTATACTGCTAAACACACAAATCAGTTGGGTTTAATTTAGAGCCCAAACCCAACCCCCCCTTTTTTCTTTTTTTTTAAGAATGTGATTTACCCTGTGGAGCTCTGAGATATCATCCATCACAACCTGCAAGTTGAGCTAGTATCCATCAATGATTATCTTAACTTTCTTTATACTTAACATTGCATGTTAGCTAGGAAGAGTAGCCATACGGTAGGTACCATAATGACAAGGCAACTTGATGAGCCAATCAGACAGACATAAATAAATAACGAGTGAGGCTAGAGAGCGAGGAAACGAGCGAGGAGAGGGACGTGGCGGGGTGGGAGCCGTCCACCCCGCTTGGGATGTGTGCCGCAATTTTTTGTGCACACATCCCGAGCGGAGTGGAAGGCTCCCACCCCGCCACGTCCCTCTCCTCGCTCGTTTCCTCGACATTTAGAATTCCCCATAAATAACCAACCAAGCAATTTGAAGTCTAAAATGTTTGCAGTTTTCATTGTTAATTTTCTCCCACAACTCCACAAGTGTGGGATAAGGAAAGTCGTTCAGTCAACGTTTGGATATTCCATCAAAATATTCTTTCAATAAGGCTCTCCCCATTTTCTTAGCCAAACCTATGTTCAACTCAGGCCCAGATAACGCATAGTTGTGTTTAATTTAGAGACCAACTCATTCTCAAACTTAAAAGAGTTTTAAATGAGCCCTTAACTTAAATCCTTCTAAGTCCCAAAACCCTTTGCATACTACTGGGGAGTGAACACGTTCTACGTGCCTGTGTGTTAAGTATTTTTATTTTATTTTAAAAATTCAATAATAAGTAAAAATAAAAAATTTAGGAGATTTGACAAAAAATTTCTATGCAAAATGATCATAAAAATGATTTATACTGTTAATTTAATTAATTAAAAAGGTTAAAGAATATTATGGAGTTAAAATATTGTAACCAAATATAACACTTTCGCTATTCTAAGGGCATATTTACAGTTTTTAGAGCAATTACAAAGATTCAAATAAATTGTATTGGGGGCTTATGTATAATTAATTAATGTTTGAGAGTAATTAGTTTTGATTGTAAAATTATAAAATATCAAGAGCATAATGAAAAATCCAAAAGTTTGATGTAAGAGTCTATTTATAGTTTATAGATAATTAGGGGATTTCAAATAAATTATACTGAAGGATTGGTAAAATTAATCAATGTTTCATATAGGCTAATTTTGATTGTAAAAAAATATGAATTGTGGAGGGCAAAATGGGAATCCAAAAAAATTGTGGAGGGCAAAATGGGAATCAAAAAAAAATGGGAATCCAAAAATTAGATGTAAGAGCCTATTTATAGTTTATAAATAATTAGAGGCTTCAAATAAATTATGTTTGGGGCTTATGTTTCCAAAAATGATCGTTTTAAGATTTCTCCCGCAACTCATCTGAACTCAACAATGGCTTGGCATGGATCGGTTTTAAGATCCTTCCTTTCCATAGTGAGAGCCTCCTCGTCTCCCCACTCAACTCCTCCTCAGCCCCACGTGTATGTCCTTTTCTTGGCACTCCTAGCCTTCTCTCTCCTTCAGAAACCCTGGGTAATTGAACCCTCAATTCAGTCCTCTACAATTTTCAAGTTTTATCCAATTTTTCTTAAAGATTGTATTTTATTTTTATTTTTATTTTTCATGAGAAACGATAAAAAAAAAACAAAAACAAAAAATAAATTAGTGGAGATAAGAGAGTCAAGCGAGAAAAAAAAAAGTTGTAATCCCATGATGCTAAAGGTAACTAGTTTATTGAGTTTTTCATGTAGAAAGGTATGTGATTGAAGGTCACATATTTCATGCCCACTCTCCAGTCTCCATTTACCTCGTCTTTTTCACTATGATGTCACTATTTTTAAGTTTTCCACTAAAGAATAGTAATAATAACAATAATCAAACCGACCTCTAATTTAATTTATTCATTCTTCTTGTTTCGATTGTATTGGACCATTAGCGAATTGGGTTGTGATCAAACTCTTCTACCATTGCACAGCGTGGTCGCCACAACTCGCCTCACATCGCACCTTGCAGTCAACACGAGGCCATGTTATGACTTGTCTTAGGGACCTTCTGCCATACTTGTCAAGATTATTGAATGATGATTTAAAGCCAAGGAGTGCATGGTTGTTATAAAAATAGTTGGAGTTTCAATTATGTTATACTGTGCTTAACAATCTCAATGATCATCTTATAACCCTTTGTTTATGATATCTTATACCGATCAAATTACATAGTATGCATGGAAAGGAATAGTGAAATTGAATAATAGAAGCACAAGATATCAAATGAACAGACAATTTCTTGGACCAAATTCATGTTTGAAAAACATTTCCATCAGACTCTCCAGACAAGCATTCTCAAGAACAACAGTGTATAAAGTGCAAATAGTAAAAGATGATTACTGACTGTTCTCAGGTACAAATCGTTATTCCCTGCTTTAAGTCAGTGGTGCAGTAGTAGAAGATAGGGCTGAAAACCGAACCGACGATTCGGTTTTTCACTTAAACCGTGAACCGAACCGACTTAGGTCGGTTTTAAAATTTTCAAACCGAAACCGAACCGACCATTAACAAAACCGATCCGAAACCGAACCGATTCTAATTTATGCAAACCGTAACCAAACCGAACCGACTAAAATTGAACCAAAACCGAAATAAAACCGAACCGACCGACTATTTTAAACATATTGTATCATTTACATATAAAAAATATATTATTTATTATATATATTCGGTCGGTTCGGTTTGGTCGGTTAAAATCACATAGAAATCGAAAACCGAACCGACTACTTCGGTTTTGAATTTTTTAAAATCGAAACCGATCCGAACCGAATTTAAACCGAACCGATTGGTTCGGTTTAGATCGGTTCAGTCGGTTTAATCGGTTTGATCGGTTTTTTGTTCAGCCCTAGTAGAAGATGATTTTGTTTAAAGCCAAGGGGTGGTTATTACAAAAAAATGGTTGGGACTTTCAAGGATATATATGATTTTGTTTTATAATCTCTAATGACATGAAAACGCGGATTCAATTTACATATGAGATACTAAAAGTTAGTCGAGTTTCTACACTAATAATGTACTTGCAAGAAACATAAATTTGTCTCGTGTGATGGTATAAGGAGTTTTGTTTGATTAAAGAAAAAAAAAAAATTAACCATTTGAACAAGTTTTTGATACAAACTCTTATCAAAAAATTTTAAGGTATTGCAAAACACTCGTCATATCCTTTTTTTTTTTTTTTTTTTTTTTTAAATTTCCAAACCTCCTCCATTTTCAACCAGCCTCCTCTTCAAAGTAGGAACTCCTTTAAAACTTGCAAAAGTTGATCAATGTTCCTCCTCGTGCTATCATCCATCTTCAAGCTTTGTTCCTTCAAATCAGACTCAAATAAGCTTCCTAATTACATGATAAAGCTCAAAATCAAGCAAGGGGCCTCAAAACACGTGGTACAAAGAGAAATTTTCAAACAGTTTTGGAAGTAAAAACATAGTGTTATGCAGTGTTTTACGTGAATACATATCAACTCCATTTTTCGTTATGATACAACAGCCCTACGTGCGATCAAAATGCTTCAAGCTTGTCTCCTAATAAAATGTGGCAATTAATGAAGGCCTTTACGGCATTTCCTTTATCAAGCTTCATTTTAGCATATCAACTATTTGTTAATCCAGTTTGAGCAATAATTTAGAGAAATTGAGTGGATGAATGCCAAAACTTAGTGTGTTAAAGTTTGTTTCAGTATGTGCTACTCGAAATATACGTAAAAATGTGATATTGGTGGACCCGAACTATGTTTTCCATCGCTCCATTTTAGCATTTTTAGGGGAGCATGTGGATTAGTGTCAGTAACTCATTGTGTTAAGTTTGCAAATCATTTAATGGTCCCCGCTATATGAATTTTAGTCCGCCAATAATAAGCATTAATCATATATATAAACAGGTTGAAATTGTAAATGTTATTTCTAATGTCAATCCACATGTCCTTAAATTCATCCCAAACAAATAATGAAAAACATATTTCATTTTAATCATGTCACTTTTTAATAGGGGTGGGCACGGGACGGGATGGGACGAGATATACCCATCCCTATCCCATCCCGTTCATACGGGATCGGGACGGGACGGGATGGAAAAACCCCATCCCAACCTCGTCCCATCCCAAACGGGTTCGGGACGGGACGGGATCAACGTGCTAATCATATATATATATTTTTTTCCCCCAAAAGTACCATTTTCTGTGAATGAAGATACAAATATGTTAACTTAATCATTATAGCCTACATAGTTGATACATAACAAACTTTGTAAATATAACAATTAAATAGAGAAGATGCACGTTCAATGTAGCATATATGATAAAATTATGTAGTGTTTGATTCATACCTTTTAGAATTGTCTTCTCTAAGCGTAAACCTGTAACTCTGCCACCATTTTCATCTTGATACCAAAACTTGTTAGTTTATTTTACCAAAACTTGAACAATATGTTGTTCACTTCAGATCAGTTCTTCTAGTCAATTTTGAATTATGATTTTGTTGGCTACTTGTTTGAAATCAAGGTAATTAAGCAAAATTGTTTGTAATTTTGGTAAATTATATTAGTAGGGTTTGTAGAAGTGCCCTAAGACATTGGCCCAACTTGACTAACATGATCCATTTGTTTGGGCAGAAACAGGCCCATCTAGATCGTGATGTGTATCAATGCAATATAGTAAGCCCGATAGGTACCGTACTACAAAATATGTTTCCCCTTATACTTGTTTAAAAAATAAAATTTGATAAAATGTGAATTGGGTATTGAATTAGTGTCAAATGTTTCTGATGAGGAACCTCATGTCTCTCTCACTTTATTAAATACATCAGTATATTTGTATGGGCATCCACAATTCTAAAATAAATAATTAAATAAAAATATTAATAATTAATATTAATAAATTAGTTCGGGACGGGACGGGATTGGCGGGATTGAAAATCTTCATCCCATTCCATCCCATTCTAGATCGGGACGGGACGGGATCGGGATGAAATTATTCAATCCCATTAAGACCTGAAAAAATCGGGACGAAATGGGACGAGATCGGGACGGGAACGGGATCGCGAGATGGGATGCCCACCCCTACTTTTTAATGGGTTATCATAAAGAGCGCATGTCGAAACGAGTTGAACCTTTCAAGAGTTAATTTTGATATTAACCCGCACAATTTCTCAAAATTATAGCTTGAACGAATTTCAAACATGTTTGCAAATAGTTTAATTATATGAACATAGGGTTTCTGTATCGTAATGAAAATTAGGTGGAACATTTTCGTTGTGACACAATTTTTCTTTATCCTTATCAAGGAATGAGTTTTTACAAAATTTCGCCAATTTTATTTTTAAATTACGAAACAAAAATTTACATTATTTTCGAGGGTTTTTTTTTTTCAAATTTTTTCGTAAATTTTTTTTTCAAAACTCAAGAGAGAACTTACATTTTTTTTTCGATATCGACTGAATAGACTGTGCGCAGACGACTATAGAGTGGACGAAAGCAAAATTGTTGGAGAGTAGATCGGAGGGACGATGCTTTGACAAATTGGATTTCAAAGAAAAAAGGAGGGTCAGTGGCTCGGTGCTTCGATTTAGAGGGTTTTCTTCTCCTGTTGTTCTGAGCTCGATGAGGAAAATGACAAAGAGGAAAATTAGACCACTTTCTTCTCCGAGGGACGTTGCTTCGACAATAGAGTTCGGTAGAGCTCGACGAATTTCTTTTCATTTTCTTGTTGGTGTTTTCTTTTTTTGGTTGTTGGTGTGAGATAGTGACATAGAAAAATTGGTGGCTTCGATTTCTTGTATCTTTTTATCAAGCCTCCCATCTTTGTATTTCTCTTTGTTTCTCAGTTTGCTCTGTTTTTGTTTGAAGAGAATTCCCCTTAGGGGAAAGAAGAAGAAGATGGAGGGGTTAGGTGGGGCCGAGTTGAGTGTGGTCTGAGTTGGATGGGAGGTGGCTTAGGAGTTTGTTTGTTAAACATTTATTTTACCACTTATTAAATGGGTTGTTTACCTTTTAGCTCTCATCGTTAAGACGTATTCTTCCATGGATGCCATTTTATTTTGAAATTACCTTAGATACCTATTTTGTGTATTGACTATTAAGTCAATGGATTTGACTATCAGAAAATATTACTTATTAAAAACCCAACGTGAGGGTTATGTTGCTAGTTCATAGCACACGCTTCTCACATGCAAAAAATACGCCTTACACGTGTCATTTATCTGTCGTTACAGATCAATAGCTGCAATCAAAGCCCTTTTTATTTTATTTTTACCAAACCCTAAACACCGCATTTCTTTAATTAGATTGAGGGAGAGAAGGTGATTGGCTGAAGTAGGGGTGGGCATTTAGGACTGAAAACCCGGACTGAACCGACAACCGGACCGATCGGGTCGGTTCGGATCAGTTTTAATTAATTATAAAAGTTTTGGTTGTAAAAGCCCAGCCCGACCCAGCTGGAAGTTTCTGGTCCGGGCCTCGGTTTCCATTTCTGAAGCCCGTCGGGTAACCGGCCTGGCCCAGTTTAAATAGTTTAAATTAAATAGCTGCAAGCCGTCACCCCTTCTCCTCGCACAGATCCTTCCTCACCGTCACAACCATATCGCTCACAACACAAACCCATCTCCATCAAACCCTTCTCTCGAACTCATCGTCACCTTCCTCATCGCAACAACAAACTCAATCACAGACCATCATCATCATCTCCTTCTCCTTCGTCAACCATTCACAGACCGTTTACCCACTCACCCATCCTCACAGACCCCAACAACATCGCAGCCCAACAGTCGATGTCGTCCCCATCATCTTCCTCGCCATCACAGCCAATCGTCCGAGCCAGAGCCAGAGCTTTCGATCTGATCTGTTGTGAGAGTTTATAGAAGAAATGTCTCCATGATCCAATGGTTATCTCCCTGATCGCATTCTCTTCTTTAGTTTACAGAAGAAATGTCTGAAGAACAGATCAGATCTTTGATCAGATCGAAGAAGATCAGATCGATCGAAGATATGATCAGATCGAAGAAGATCAGATCAGATCTCAGATCAGATCGAAGAAGAAGATATGATCAGATCTTTGATCAGATCGAAAAAGAAGATATGATCAAGATAAAGATCGAAGAAGAAGATATGATCAAGATCAAGATCGAAGAAGAAGATAAGATATGATCAAGATCGAAGAAGAAGATAAGATCTTGATCAAGATCGAAGAAGAAGATATGATCTTGATCAGATCTGAGATCAGATCAGATCGAAGAAGAAGATATGATCAGATCTGATCTCAAATCTTGATCAGATCTGATCTCAGATCAGATCATATCTTGATCCACCTTACAGACGAAGGATCTAATCTTCATATCCGCCTTCTTCTTCCAGATCTCAGATCAGAGATTTTTTTGTAATTTGTTGTATGGTTTTTTTTGTAATTTTTTGATATAATTTTTGTACGTATGATGAATGAAGTATTTTTTTTTTTTACTGTAGAAGTATTTTTTTGCTCTTAGGACCGAGACCGGCCCATAAATCGGTTAACCGGGACCTCGGTTACCCGGTCAACTCGGTCCGGTTTCGGGTTTCATAAACACGGGCCCGAATTTTTTGGGCCGGTTTTCGGTTTTTAGCTTTTGGGCCGGTTACCCGTACTTGCCCAGCCCTAGGATGAAGTAGAGAGGTTCTTCGTCGAAGTGGTAGATAGCAAGATAGTGGTTCTTCGTCGATTGAGGGGGAGAGGGAGAACTGAGCTTGGACTGAGCTCAGCTTGAGCGTCCTTCGTCATTCAACGTGACTGTGACTCACCTTGGACTCTTGGGAAGCTAACACACCACTCGACTGAGCTTGAGTAGGTATGAAATCTCCGAAATTTTGTCAATGCTTGTCCTTTTCGTTGTTTGCTTTTGATATCAATCAATATTTGCATGCACGGTGTATACGGTATTGAAATTTGTTTATTTGTTTCAAATTAGTTGTTTAATGAATGTTTCCCAGTACTCTAATCTTTGTTTACGCAATTTGTTTATGTGTCGTTTTCACAAAAACCCCAAGTTAAGGAATCTGTCCTAAGTTTGAGAATCAATTGATTTAGTTCTTTAGGGTATTTCAGATGTGCGGACTGTATTTTCAGTTGTATAATATATTTTCATGTATATCAAACATTGTATATAGTGTATTTTTGTGTATTTCAACCATTGTTTTGACTGAATATTAGCCTATATTAAGTTTGGATCACTACACCACATATTCTCATTGATAGCATTAGCTAATATAACTTTTTACAAATGTGCTATGAAAAGTCAATTTTAATGAAAAGTCAATTCTCAGTTTTGAATAGGGGTAAGAATTTTGAGAACGAAAGAGGTTGTTTCTGAAGTTCCAAATGAACTGTTGAATTTCAGTCACAAGGAAGCACAAGATGCAGTGTTTGTTAAAGAGGAGTCTGAGGAGGTAGTTGGAAAGGCTTCTGAATGTAGTACTATTTCGGTTTATGAGGCGCCAATGCTGCCAACAACATCAGACTTGCAGAAAGAAATTATGGATGAATCCAATGTTGATAATAAGCCCGATAATGCTAATGCAGGAGGTAGTAATCAGTGGAATCGATTGGGAGAAGATGACATTAGGTGAGTGGTTTGATTACTTGGAGATTTATCTTTCGAAGCAGATACATGAACGTCTAACATAAACATTGCTAGTATGAGAAAAAAAGCTAAGAAGTTTAATGAGTTCATGCCAGAACATCAAGATTTGAAGGGTAAATCACCCTTGCCTTAGACTTTTAGAATTTATTAATTCATTATCAAGGATGCACCGACTCTCCGGAAAACCTCCGTATCACGCGTCAAATGCGTGTCGGACACGGATTCGCGCCCGACACGCGCTGGACACGGATTCGCGCTGGACACGTATTGGACACGGGGTCAACGGTCAAAATTCGTTGACTGTTTTGGACACGGTCTGGATACGGTCCGGACACGGTCCAGACTCGGCCAGACACGGTCCAGACATAGTCAAAATTCGTTGACTGTAAAATTTGCAATTAAATCAGATCGATCGATCGATCCTTCCTCCCACACAGGAAAACCCTAACTCCCACACAGGCAAACCGTAACCCTAAATCAGATCGATCGATCGAGAGACGGAGGTAGAGAGATCGAGAGACGGAGGTAGAGAGAACTCAGAACAGAGAATCTATGGCGTCCTCATCAACACCAGGTAGATCGATCAATTTCGTTTGTTTTTTTTGTTTTTTGCTTTTTTTTTCCTCCGATTCCATCGATCGATCGATCCTGCGATTTCTGAGATTGATCGATCGATTCCTGAGATCAATCGATCGATCGATTCCTGAGATTGATTTCTGAGATCGATTGATCCTGCGATTTCATTTTTTTTTCCTGCGATTCCTTTTTTTGTATTTCGTTTCCTTTTTTTTTGTTTTCCTGCGATTCCATTTTTTTTTCTTCCTGTGATTCCTTTTTTTTTGCTATTTTTTCTGTTTTCTTTCTCTGCATATATATGAAAGCATGCATGAAATACTTCAAATACCCCATATTTGAGCTTGCACCTATTGGCTGAAAAGTTTGAAAACTAAAATTGGTTTTAGGCCAAGTTACTGGAGATGATCTTTGGAAGCATGTGACAATAATAAGAAGACCAAGTGAAGGTGGGGGAAACCTTAGATGGCGGTGTAACTTTTATCAGAAAGAGTACGAGATCTCTTACTAGATTGAAGGACCACTTGTTGAAGATAACAGGTCGTGGGATAGCTATTTGTGCCAAAATCTCCCCCATACAACTTAGAGAGGTGCGACAATTTGTTGATGAAGCTGCATTGAGAATAGAAAGTTCAAGGGTGCGAAGTGTTCCTTTACTTCCTTCAGTGGGATCAAGTAGTCACCCGCACCCGGGTTCAAGTAGTGGGGGGGGGGGGGGGGGGGGGGTTGGTCATTCAGTTTCATACAATGAACAAAGGAAGAGGAGAACCACTAATAATCCTATTGCAAATGCTTTCAATACGAGTGAACGACAAAAGTTGGATGCTTTGATTGCAAGGGCGTTCTACTCAACTGCATTGCCATTCAACCTTGCAAGGAATCCGTATTTTCAGGAGGCTTTCACCTATGCAATGAATAAAGCAAAGTCCATTAGTGGTTACAAGATCCCTGGGTATAATGCATTGAGGAAGACATTGCTTCAAAATGAAAGGGGCAACATTCAGAGGTTGTTGGAGGCAACAAAGTTCACATGGGTTACTAAAGGGGCAACCGTTGTTTGTGATGGGTGGACTGATTCTCAAAGGAGGCCTCTCATTAATTTCATAGTGATTAATGAGGGTGGTCCAATGTTCTTGAAGGCTGTGAACTGTGAAGGGGAATACAAAGACAAGTTCTTCATTGCTGATTTGATCAAGGAAGTCGTACGTGACGTTGGGCCACGTAATGTGGTTCAAGTTATAACCGACAATGCTCCAGTTTGTAAGGCTGCAGGTTTACTTGTTGAGAGCCAGTATCCTAAGGTTTTTTGGACACCTTGTGTAGTCCACACTCTCAACCTTGCCATGAAGAACATATGTGCTCCAAAGAACACACATGCAAATGAAAAGGCCTACAGTTTGTGTAGTTGGATTATTGATGTTGTTGGGGATGGGGTGCTGATCAAGAACTTTATCATGAACCATTCCATGAGGTTGCATATGTTTAATGAGCATTCGAGATTGAAGTTGCTTTCCATAGCAGAGACACGCTTTGCTTCAAGCATAATTATGCTCAAGAGGTTGAAAGACATTAAAAGTAGCATCCAAAGTATGGTGATTGGAGATCAGTGGGATTCCTATAAGGAAGATGATGTTGAGAAAGCACGAATTGTGAAAGGAAAACTATTGGATGACTTGTGGTGGGACAAAGTGGACTATGTACTTCGTTTCATAGAGCTTATTTATTCAATGTTGCAGAGGGCTGATACAGATAAGTCTTGTCTTCACTTGGTGTATGAGATGTGGGATGTTATGATTGAGAAAGTGAAACAAGTTATGTACCGCCATGAAGGAAAGAAAAATACTAGTGAGGAGTCAGAGTTTTTTCAGTGGTGCATCAGATATTGGTAGATCGATGAGAGAAAAACAACACACCACTGCATTGTTTAGCACATTCCTTGAATCCAAGGTAAATAATTACATTGTTTTAAACTTTTTATTGTACTTATTCTTGAGTCTTGACTAGAAGACTAGAATTCATGAGTTATGCACTTAATGTTTATATATTAATTTGTACTGATTGACATTGCTTATATATAGGTATTATAGTAGAGAATGGCTTGAAGATGATCCTAATCGTATTTCGCCACACAGAGATCCTGAGATTACAAAGGAGAGAGATAAGTGTTTCAAGAGATACTTTCCTAATATTGAAGAAAGAAGATTGGTTATTACAGAGTATGCTAGGTTTTCAACGGGTACTGGACAGTTTGCAGAAGGTGATGCTCTACAGAATAGAACATACCTAGAACCTGATGTGTGGTGGGTTTCTCATGGTACCTGTGCACCATTACTCCTGAATATTGCTTTGAAGTTACTTGGGCAACCTTGTTCTTCCTCATGTTGTGAGAGGAATTGGAGCACGTATAACAACATCCACTCATTAAAAAGAAACAAATTGACCCCACAACGAGCTGAAGATTTAGTGTATGTGCATTCCAACCTTCGTCTTTTGTCAAGAAGAAAACAAGAGTACAAAGATGGTGAGACAAGGATGTGGGATATCGCAGGAGATACTATTGATTCGTTGGATTTGGATGCTACTGGAATGCTTGAGATTGTCAGTCTTTCACTTAATGAACCTGAGCTAGAAGCTGGGCTGTTGAATGAAGAAAATGATACAATTGATCCGCTAGTTAATGAAGAAGAAGAGATGCAGCCTCCTCGCTGGTGAGTTTTTGAAATTATCAATTTACATTTTATTTACATTATCAAGTTAATGAAATTATATTGCTTATGCTTTATGAGTATGACTTGAGCAGTTGAGCTTGACTTTATGATGCATTTGTAAATTTGAATGAATGAATTTGAATGTTTTATTGATATGTTTGGATTGTTTAATAGTATTATTAATTTATTTATGATTTTATGTTCTTATGAGTTACAAAAAAAATATATTAAAAAATTAAGTTTGACCGTGTCGCCGAGTCCTATTTTTTTTGAAAATTGCCGAGTCGCCGTGTCGTATCCGTGTCCGAGTCCGAGTCCTTGCATCCTTGATCATTATAGATACTAATCTAGATATTAAGTACTAACAAAGAGTCCAAGCTCTAACTATAGTGGCCATGTAGCTGAAGTAGCATGAATGTGTTTCTTGTGCATTATGCTTGTAAGATTATATTATTATTAAATGTTAATTCAAAATTGATTTTCTGGTTCAAAAGAACCCAATGTGGATATCAGTAGTATTTTCCTTCTGTTCAGTTGTTTCCTTATCTTGCTTGGTTAGTGTTTTTTTATCTGAATCGATTCCTTGTCTTTTTATTATTTTTATTTATTTTTTTTTTTTTTTCAGTTGTAGAATTACAACTTGTTGGTAATGACAAATGGTTTCTTTACTTTATTCTTTCAACTAAAAGCAGTGAGAATATGTCACTGGCATTGATGTTTGTTAGTAACATTTTAAGTACATTAAGGAGCTCTCCCATGGTTTCAAGACTAAATCTAGACATACTAAGCATATGCGAGTCAAACCATATCAAGACTATAAAGCCACAATCATAGAGAAAAGTTTTTTAGATTTGTTAAACTTGATTTATATTTATGGTTGTTTGAATCTTAGGCGTGACAATACATTTGAGTATGAAATTTGCTTCAGGAACAATTTTCATTCAAATGATGAGTTTCTCTTGAGTTTTTTACATGCACAATGTATTTCACTGATGTTCACCAGGGTGAACATGCCAAGAATGATTGTAGTAAGGCATTTTAACATTTAGACCATTTTCAGTTGCAATTGGATGAAAAGGGGTGGAGGTTTGAGGAATGGATTTCTGTTTCGCATGGAGAGATATATACTTGTCATTTTTATGAATGACAAGACCACATAGTCATAATTTTTTCAGGTGGAAAAGTTAATTTTTTCTTTTGTGAGCTCTTCTAGTTGGTGAGTGTTGTTCATGAATGTCAACATGAAAAAAATCCATGGGTTTCCAATTTGAGTGGTTCTCATGTACTTTTGAACCATCCTCCAATTAGGGGTATAAGACAAAATTAATAAATAGAGTATCGAAGAATAACGTGGTCTCCAAGTTGGTTGACAACTTCGTTAGTGCCAGTTTCAAAGTGAGTATTTAGACATATAATCATTGGAAAATATGATCTTATAACTTCCACTCTTGCATTGTTGAAGATTTGTAAAATAAAATCTTAATCTTGATGTGTGTATGGCCAATTGGATGCAAGGCCATAATTTGACCAATTTTCACTTGAAAAGATGAAAAAGCGTTTTAACCTTGAATGCTTGAATGGGGTTTCTCTCCTATGTAGATGTATGTATGGTGTCTAATTAAAAATATTCATCAGATTTTTGGATACCACATCAGTTTGTTCATCACATTTTGTAGGATTGCATACTAAATGATCACAGCAAGATACTACTTTCATGAAGTCTGTGTGCCATTTGGGCTTGTAAATAGAGGACATACTATCGTATGGTTGAAATTCTGGAATTTCCAACATTATCAGTTTTGGGTTACAAATATTTTAGTAGCTCTATATTCATTTTCGAAATCCTACTGTTCCAGTGGTTGCGCAGGGACAATAACAGTGATAAGAGTAGGCTGTTACAGTCTTAGTAAGGGACGATCCTGGGAAAAAACACGATTCAACTTTTATCAATGCTTTCTGATGGCAGGAAAAAAGCTTGCTTGCAGGATTCTATTCAAGTAAATCCTTATCTGGCATATTCTAGTCTTCCCAGTTTAACTTTACAGTATTATGTCAGTTGATTTTGAAATACTTTGTCATAAACTTTCTCTATTCTGTATTCATGTTTTCTTATGATATCCATATTTCAGTTGTTGGGGAAGTTGAAAAAAAATTGAATACCGGAAAGAAGCAACCATACCCTGCAATGTATTCAAGTTGTTATCTTAAATGACTACATGTGTAGCTAACTATATACATGCATTTAGTTACTTTCTGTTGCTTTATATTTGTGTAGGCTTGTGAAAATGGGAGCTCTTAACTAACCATTAGTGGTGGATAAAGGTAACGATGGCGTCTCTTCTAACTTGTTCCGTAAAAGTTTCTCTGCCGAAGCTGGTAAGCAAAACTATGATTTGGGGTTTTACATCCGTTGATTTGGGTGATTGGGTTGTTTTTTTGTTTTGTTTTTGGAAATGTTGTTTTTGTTTTATGGGTTGTGTTATTTGGTTGATTGTGGTATGATTTTGCAAGGACATATGAAGAGATATACAAACTATTTTCTCAAACAAAGTATCTATATTTATGTTTTAGGCTTTGTTCATTTTCTTTTCTTTTTGGGTTTTTATTTGTTTAGTTTGCTGAGTTTGAATCCACTGTTATTTAGGGTTTTTGTTCTTCATCCATTTGATGATAACTTTAGGATGGGGTTTAGGGAAGAAGTTTTGGTGGACTAGTTTAGTTTGTCAAAATTTTTTTTTGTAGGTTTAGATCGATAATCTAATGATGGTGCAAAATGATTATCATTCAAGTTTTAAACTCTTCTAAATTTGGTTTTGTAGGTGCCTGAAATGTGTTTTATAAGTACTTTTATTGACCTCAATAAGGAATTATTGTTTCTACAATCACCACGGTGCCAAGTATGAGACTGCCCAACAACTTTATGTCAAATTCATGTAATGGTGGGAGTGAAGAGATTAATTTTCATTGAGATATAGTGTAGTAGTTTTGAGACAAATGTCGTCATTGAGATAATATTTTTATCGTATTGTATTCAAATCGCGATGATAGTTCGTATGTTTATAAGATGATTAATATCTATTTTTGGATCATTTGGTTGCTTTACATATAATATTTGCAATATTATCTTCTATGGTTAAAAGAAATCAGTGTTATAAAAGTCATTTAATAGCACTTGATGAGTGCTATAGAAAAAAAAGGACTTGAGAAACGTTATAGAAACTAATACAATAACATTTGTTAAATGCTACGTGAGGTAAGACAATAGCGTTTCAGAAACGCTATTGGTAACTAGACAATAACATTTCTTAAGCACTATCACAAGCTAAACAATAACACTTTTTACATGCTATTACAGGTTTAACCATAGCATTTTTAAAACGTTATTACAAGCTAAACAATAACACTTGAAAAACGCTATAAATGGTCTACTTACAATAGCGTTTTTGAAACGTTATAAATAACCCAGTACCTATTATAGCTTCGGCAGACACAACGTTTACTAAAACGCTATGATATTCTACAATAGCGTTTTTGAAATGCTATGAATAAGCATTTGTGGTGTAGTGGATGCTTTTTAAATATATTAGTTACTTATCTTGTAGTTGCCATTATATATATATATCTTGTTATGTGCTTGTGGCAGTAATGACTCTACGTGACAAGATGACAGTGGCTATTGAGCGAGTCATAGTCATACTTATATGAATGAAAAATTACAATTTTGAAAGATATTGATGGGGGGTGAATGGTGTTTGAATGATCTAAAAGATGACAATGAGAAGTGGTGTGGAATCAAGGATGCAATAGTTATATGGATTTGTGCTGATCAAAGTGTCCAAGCAGTGAAAATTGATGCCGACTTGTTGTATTTATGGGACAACATTAAAACAACAAGGTTTAGTAACAAGATGTTCTTTCATGTCTATATGCAAAACTCATATTCAGTAACCCCCAAGCGGAAGCCTTCTAAGCCTAATCCAATTCATCCAAACCATTGTATGATCCTTCATAAAAGAGGTATGCTGCTTTTGGAAGAATTCTAAGCCAATTGTAGGGGAAGGAGCTCACCTTGGCAACCATCTCATTCTTTCTGATGATGAACTTGAGCAGGTGTGTCATGAACCAGAGATTGAAGTTGTAGTCGAAGAAGAACATAAGCTGACTTTGATGATGCAACTTATGAAGCTGCTGAGCTTGATATAGAACTAGTGGCTAAACCATCATTGTGTGGACCAAGATCTATTCTACCAAGGGACTTTGCTCCATTCATTGGTATAGTTGATGAAAATGAAGAAATATCACCACCATTGCCATTGACTGAATTTGAAGGTATATTTGTGCATGTTGACTAATTAAATGTTGAGAATCACTCTAACAGTTATCATGTTGGTGTGAGGAAAAGAGTGAAGATATCAAATGGGAATGATGTTGGGGAGGATGCTGGAAGAGAAATTGAAACAAATGAAGATGATGAGGACTATGAGTTGAGTGATGAAAGTGAATAAAGTTATGAAGATGTCTGGGACGTTTGGGTTGTCACATGTCGCGACTCCTTGTTATCTGGCATGATTGGTCTATGGTTGTCGCTGCATTAGAATCGTGAAGTGTTGGCAATGTAGTTTCATTAGCTGTAGGATTGCTTTAATTTTTGCTAGGTTGAGGGTCTGTAGAATGTTCCATCTGTTCGGGGGGTTTTTTAATCATTGATTAGAAGCGAGGAAGTCTTCTATTGTAGACTCTCTTATTGAATGGAAACTGTCGTTCCCCACAAACAGTGCCAAACTGATGCATCCAAAATATGTTATCCAGTAAGTGTGACCTCCAAAACAAATGTTAGATTGCCAAATACCACTTTTAGGTGGTCGAAGACACTCCGACGCTTAAGTCAGTAATATAGTTGCAAATAGAGATAAATGTGGACTGGAATCAATTAAAATTGCTTACCTATGTCGAATGTTCCCTTTACATTTTTTTTAAAAATTGGGTCATTGACCCTTTTTATTTATTTATTAATCCATGCCCGAAGGCTACATGACTGACCCTATAGGGTTAACCAAATCAAGCCCAAAGGTTACAATATTGTTGCCACTTAATATCTTCATTGCCTCCATCTCATATAGAGACTTGCTTTCGCTCCGATCCATCGCCTCCACCTTGCATGAAGACTCGCTTTCGCTTCGCTCCGGTCTAGTCCTCTTTCAAAGTTACATGAGAAGATGAAATGAGATTCCATGAAACAGTGTAGGCAATGGATGAGAAAGTATGCAATCATCACGTAGTGGTGTCCAGATAAGAAGAAGATTATGGAAGAGGGTATTGATGCAATGCCATGTACTCCATCTGCTAGTAAAGAATGTCATTTAGGGTGAGTCGAAACTTGATTTAGTCCCAGGGAAATGAGTAAAGGTTGGTGTTTTTTCCTTTTTTTTGGTATAGTTAGTACATATCAGTGTTCTAAAAATCGGCCTAGCTAGGCGGCTGCCTAGGCGCTAGAAGGTGGAAAACCGCCCAGATTAATGGCTGGGCGGGCAGTTTAGGCGGTTCTGGGCAGTCTGGGCGTGATCTAGGCGGTTTGGGCGATTTTATATATATATATATATATTTTAATAAGGATGATTGTGTTCTTATTTTATTTTTCTTTCATATTTTTTAGAAATAAACTATTTAATTGTTTTTTATTCAGTATATGTCTAAATGTAGCAAATGATGATTACTTAATGGAATTCTCAAAGGATCTGCTGGTACCAATTTTACTAATGTAGATTTTATCAAACATAACTGAGGTTATTCATGCAATTTGAAGAAAAATAAAAGAGTACACAAATTCAAATTTATATAAAGTACCCATCATGACCAACTTCAGTCATTTGAATTTTAATAAATTTTATTCACGATTGTTAATTTTTCATGTTTTTAAATTTTGCATATGTATATTGGCATTAAATTGGATGTAATTGATAAAGTATTATGCTTAACTTTTGTAAATTATTAAAGTTATAATACAAAACCTAAGACCGCTTAGGCCCCTGGGCGCTAGGCACCTGCTCGCCGCCCGCCCAGCGCCTAGCGATTTTTAGAACACTACTACATATAGTTAGATACAGGTGGTATAGTTGTTTTGTAACCATGTCATGTCAATTGTTTTGGTAGATGTCATGGTATACATTAGAAAATATGGTTACAAAAAGTTGACAAACAATGTATTTGCAACCATTAGGTGCTATATTTAAGTTTTTTGGGTATATGTTAGAAAAAATGGTTACAAATAGTTGACAAACACTATATTTGCAACCATTAGGTGCTATGTTTCAGTTGACAAAGAATATATTTATTATATATATTTTATTTATCCTTGAAATTAATTATTTTTTTTTTTACACACCAGGATTTTTTTTTTCTCAAAATCACCTTGAAAACCGAAATCACATCTTAGTCCTTATAACCCAATGCCACTAAAACATAAAAATTAGGATGTAGCCCAAGTCCTACTGTCCTAGTTATGCGAAGCTTGGGTTTGTTTGGCTTGCCCAAGTATTTGCGATCCGTCCATTTGCATCTTAATAATTGAAATGGATGATGCAATTCTTCAATTGTCCTTTCATTGTAAGGATGGTTTGAGGTATAGTATAGTATAGTATAGTAATTGGGAACAATAATGAAGAAGTGTCATCATCAAGCGAAGTATCATGGCTAATTGCTGGCCACTCATAGTTGTTCGATTCACAACCCAAATTATTTTGAGTTGTGTGGTGCATTATGTGAGCAAATATGCTTTGATGTCAATCAAATCTACAAGCATTCACAACCTAATTAATTTCCAACCATCTGAGCGTATCATAAAACTCATAGCAAATTATATCACCCAAATCCAATAAACAAACGATTGATATGGTATCATGGGGTCCGTTAGTTAAGAATGGTGTCAATGACATTTTATAAGTAAAGACTGGACAGAAATTTCTAAGAATAAAGCTTTTATTTTATCAAACCAAACTAAACTTCCTTCTTCCGAAAGTACACTCACCCTCTATTATTTATGCACATTTCTTGTTTAGAGTAATGGATTTAGCCTAGATTATAGGTCACTTTGTCTTTGAATTCGTTCCTTGGACAAATCCTATTATCTAGTAAAAAATGAATTAAATAGGAACGGGATTTATAATCATGGGTTCCAGGACCACATTTTCCTCGTGTCTAATCTGGATTTGCCTATGCACCACCAACCTGATAGAAAAATAACCATTTTTTTTTTACCAAACCAAATGGAGTCTAAATGGTGCAAATCAATCCATTACGGCAACTCACACATCTGAATACAAACCTAACATACACAAAGTCCAAGCGGCAAATTACTTTATTCCCCAACAAGGGCAACTAGTTTTGTTAAAATCATTGCCTATAGAAACGTGACCACTAAATTCAATCAGAAGATCGTTGTAAATTTTCAGGGTGTTTGTTTAACAAGCCAATTTACAAAACTTTGCCAAGAAACACGGTAAAATTTCATTGCAGAAAAATCTATAGAAACAAAAAACAATGACTAAAGCTTCTACATTGCTTATCTAAATTTCCTGTACAAGTTCAAAGAGTTTGAAAGAGAAACATATAATGGCAATGAAACCAAGTTTCAAACCCCTAAAAAGAAAAGAAAAAGAGCCTCCATGTGAAAAATCTCTTCTTTTTTCTTCCAACCACTTTCCCTTACCTTCCCATGAAGAAGAGGCATCATGTACTCAATGGAATTGTATAGAATGCCCCTTCTATCAAAAATAGGAAAATAAAATAAAAGTAAAGATAAACTCATTATCCCTTCCTCCCACTAGTTCTTTTGTTCCTCTAAAGGGGTTGTGTTTATGAGTACCTACGCAAGGGAAGGAGAAGGGTTCACAACTATGTGCCTCAAGGGGTGTGTCACATCTCCACCTCCTGCGTGCTTCACGAACTCTGCTGGAGTAAGAAATTTGCCGTGACAGACACATACTATTCTCACCTCTTCACCCTTCTTGTACCTATAGAGAAAACCTTCGATCTTTCTCCCGTTAGGTCCATCTCCTTTTGTAGATACACATGGCATATCTTCCATCACCTTCATTCCGGTTTCCCCCGCTCCATTTTCCATTAACTTTGGCTTCTTCGTCGCTTTCTCCTCCTCCACTTTGGTAGGCATGCCCACTTCTACTTTAGTAGCTGATGTAGGAGAGATGTTAGGCTTCTGATCACTTTGATCAGGCAAAGATTGGACACTAACCGGGCTTCTTGCTTCACCACAGTTACTCAACCCTGTGAAATGTGAAATTTGTTAGCGCCAATAGAAAGTACATACATAAATGCATAAAAAATCATCTTTAACCAAAAGGATATAGATGACACGTGAAAATTAAAAAATAAGTTTTGCACAGCATAGTTCATCTGAAGGACTAATACAATTTAAACGTCAAATGTACGAAATTAATGATATACACCTTAAACAACCTCATAAAAAGAGTTAAAAATAAAATAAACATCAGTCAGATGCATAATGCACTCTGACCCTAAAATAGTAAACATTCCAATTTATTCCAAATTCCCATTTACATTAATTAATAAAGAAATTTCAGACTTAGAAGGATGTTAATCTTTTACAAAGTAGGAAGTCATAAATGCTAAAATCTCAATCCATTAGAGGACAAAGGATTGTACATATGCCTAAACTTATATTTTAGGTTAATAATAAATTGGTTCATAAAAACAAAAATATACAATTGCAATACGTGTGCACCATTAGACAAGCATATACATTACTCCATATTTTCAGGCATTTTCGCACTATATGAAAGTATTAAAGGTCTATCTAGCTAGTTAACTTGTAGAAATTTTAAAATAACAAAATAAATTCAATTTAAAGATACAACTTGGGTGAGATGGAACGCTTCTTATGACTTTGCCCAGCCCAATCTGACCGATGGTCGAAACAGCCAAGTTGATGGAGTTGGTCTGGGAACGCAATATATCTTGGTTCTATAAGGTACCAAACTTCCTAGAAACAAATGCTAACTCTCAAAAAAGTTTATATTATGTCAATCTTCCTATCTTAATCAGACATTATTTGATCTCAGGTTCTTTAAAAACAAAACCATTTTAGTTAAGTTTGCTATAACCAAGCTAGAATTAAGGAAAACCACAAAAACATATGAGATCTTATCTCGTCTATTCAGGTTGACCAACTTCCGTGCCCATGACAACCTAAACTAGTTCGGGTTACCCATTGCCAACCAAAACCTTGAAAAGACTAGCATGTACCGACTGCAATCCAAACTTGTTTTGCGTTACCCATTGGAACTTGAGAATGCTAGCCCTGAACCCATTGAATATCAGATTGGCCGGTTCACCAGGTTGCAACCTCTCCTTGACATCTGTAGACAAATCTACAACTTAAATTGAAAACACCGAAGCCTAAGAGCTTGATTTACCATGCAAACACTCCATTTTGTTTCTTCCATTCCATTGAACATTTTTTTTTTCTTTCTGTTCTGGTTATTCCTCAAAATTTATTGATAAATTAAAAATTAGTAATAAACAAGTTAAGTCTACATATTTCCTTATTTTCTTTGCTACTATAGCAACTAGAAGAAATCAATTTGTACAACCAAGTAACAATTAAGCTTTAAAATCAATGATGGGTTAGAATTTCGATAAAAGCAGAAATGACATATACAAAGGTAGTGAAAACAAAGTCGAATTCATCAAAGTAAACCAACCCTAAACATTTCAATGCCAAAGATTCAACTACTTTGGTCTCCACATTGTAAAAAGACCAAATTCCGTCCAATTAAGTAAGCAAATATATAAACTGCCTAACTTATCACACAATGCATGCAAAGTAAAGCCCTGATTAACACAAATTTAACTAGGCAGCAGGCAAGATAGCAATGGTACCTTGGGCAGGGCGACTATCAAACTCGGAAATCCCAGAAGAAATGCTTCCTTGTGATCCCACTGAGCCTTGTGAAGATGGTGGAGGAAATCCTTGAGAAGCAAAAGCAGCATTAGGTTTCCCATTCTGGCAACCAACAAGAGATACCCTATTAGCCCAACTAGGCAATCCCGATGGCACAAACTGTTGTTGGTGCTGCTGCTTTGCTGATAAAGGAGCCCCAACATCTAGTCTCTTCTCTTCCGAATTGCCCTCGAAAGAAGCTCGATCTCTACTACCACTACTCCCACCATTCCTAATGTTCTTCTGCTTCTCAGATCTCTTCCTCTTCGCCTCCATCCGCCTAAAACACTGCATCTCCTTCCTCTTCCGCCACTCCTCCTCTGTCTCCGTTGGCAAAGAAGTAGTCCGGAATATCGACGTACACATCACCTGTTGTGCAGCAGCCATAGAAGCAGCGACATCGGCGTCTCTCGAAAGTGTTGAAAGCCCAGCGATCGAAGTTGACCGAACAAGCTTATTACTCTCCTTAGGGTCTACACCAAATCTTCCTCCTAAAGACAACCCCAGGTTGAGCTCGATTTCCTCTGTTTCCTCCGTCTTCACAGCCGAACTCTGGTTTTGATTCGAACAAGTAAATCTCTTTAATAGATCCCTAGGATGATACCCAGTCGAAAGGAGATGTTCAAGTTCTTTCGTTTCAACTCCCTTTGCCTCACCCATCTCTCAGAAACACAACAACAACAATTACTACTCTCCGTATTCTTCGCTTAAGTGGCGATTTTTAAAATACCTAGAAGCAAAGTTACATTATCGAAGAAGAAGATTGCAGCGAAGAAGATGAAACCATGAAACAGAGGAGCATCAAATCTATTAGCATAGAAGGCGAGATTGATTAAAGTTTTTCGGTCACACAATGAATTAGGGATGAGTAGAGAAAGACCAATAGTTCAGATTTATCGAATTAATGATGTAAAATCTAGCAGCACAAGAAACGGAGAACGCCATGAAAGAAAAACAGAGAGATTATTATTAAAATCAGAACGGAAGAAAAGGAGAAAACAACAGGAACAAGGGTAGAAAGGATTGGAGTTTTTAATAGAGAGGATGATCAAAGGTACTAAACTGCCCTTGTACAGGGAAAAGGAAAACGTACCTAGTGTAGCCACGTGGCCTTCCGGAGAGGCTCCGCATCGACACGTGCTTTTGTAACCCAGATTTATCTCAGAGCGTCTCCACCGCTAGGTTTAGTCTTAGACACGGGTGTTTCATGGACACGTGTCGATGGATGAATGAGCAGAGGTGGGGAGGGAGATACGCCACGTGTCCATTTAGCTCTTATTCCGCGCCTCGTAAAGCCGCGATGTCTCTTCGACCTCTCTCTCTCTTATGAGCTGTTTTTCTGAACTACGGGCCCCGTTATGCTCAAGACTCTGGACACGTGGAGAGCAGCGGCCAGTGCAACGAGCCGTAGTGGAACAATAATGGGGCGAAGTCATTATGGTCAACAAATGAATGAGGAGCAAAGGGTGAGAGAGGGAAGGGAAAACTCGGGGCGACAAGTTATAGAGAGGTATAGGGGAGTAGGGGAATATTTGGTCCCATAATTGGACGCGTGGGCTGTGGTGGGGCCGAATGGTGTACCAAGTTGCACTTTTGCTTATAAGGTACGGAGAGAAAAGGAAAAGAACACGTGGTGGAATTTGTAAGGAAAGGAGCACGTGTCGAAAAGAAGGCGGAGGAGCACAGCTCATCTCGAAATACCAACAAGTTGCAGGCCAGAGAAAGCGACATGTATAGATTGCTGACATCAACAGCTGTCGCACGCGAGATGGAGAGAGAGAGAAAAAGAGAGCAAGTTGTAGAGATCTTCTTTGAAGAGAGAGAGAAGAGGATAATCTGGTGTGCGAGATTGGGGGACCAGTCAGCGATGTTCACGTGGATTTGTGAGATTCCAACGTCTGAATGCGTGCCACGTAGCTTAAGCTGGGATCGTGATGTTTGGGCTTTTATTTATTGTCGCTGCTACGTGGCCACTCGTGAAAGCAAGTAAGAGAGAGTGTGTGTGTGTCTGTCGTTGATTCATCTCATTCATTAACAAAATCTGGTTAAAAAGTTAGGAGATCTCTTCATCGAGACGAGACATCGAGGGACCAGGAAGAGGAAGGGTACGTTAAAAGTAAGGGTTAAATATGAAGTGTGATGTACGTGGAAAGAACAAGACCTTGTGGTGGATCGGATCGGATGTTTGAATTAAGAACCCGTCTAAGTGTCGAGGAAAACAGCGAGGGACCCCACAGCTAGGGGGAGTGGTGGAGTAGGGGGGGATCGTCCATCCCCCGGGATGCGCATTTGATTTTTCAACGCACGCATCCCAAGGGGATGGACGCCCCTCCCCACCCCTCGCTGTTTTCCTCGCCATTTCCCTCGACAGTTAGAATTTTTGTTGAATTAAATGTATTCAGTCATTTGGCAGGCCTATATAAATTTCTCTTGCGACGTGTCCTCCACAATTTAAATCAACAATTATTAGACAAAAAATTGAAATTTCAAATACTTATTAATTTCACTACATCAATCTAAATTTTGATATAATATAAGTGATTTTTATGCAATATATAGTTTGTATGACATTAAGAATATTGTGGGACTCTTTATATAATATACAAGAGTTTATAATGTTTAAATTATATCAATAACTTCAAAATTACAATCGAAATTTTTGCATTTTTCTACACACGACAAAATATTTGTTAAAATCAATTTACTAAAATTATCTCAAAAAACGAAATCGCAATCCTTGTTCTTATGTACTACTTTGTAAATATCAGTGTTCTAAAAATCGGTCTAGGCGGCCGCCTAGGCGCTAGAAGGTGGAAAACCGCCCAGATTAATGGCAGTCTGGGCGGCATAGGCGGACTCTAGGCGGGGTCTAGGCGGTCTGGGCGATTTTTATTTTTATTTTTAATTTTTTTAATTTTTTAATAAAGTTGATTGTGTTCTTATTTTATTTTTCTTTCCTATTTTTTAGAAATAAACTATTTAATTTTTTTTTATTCAGTATATGTCTAAATGTAGCAAATGATGATTACTTAATGGAATTCTCAAATGATCTGCCGATACCAATTTTACTAATGTAGATTTTATCAAACATAACTGAGGTTATTCATGCAATTTGAAGAAAAATAAGAGTACACAAATTCAAATTTATATAAAGTACCATCATGACCAACTTCAGTCATTTGAGTTTTAATAAATTTTGTTCACGATTGTTAATTTTTCATGTTTTTAAATTTTGCATATGTATATTGGCATTAAATTGGATGTAATTGATAAGGTATTATGCTTAACTTTTGTAAATTATTAAAGTTATAATACAAAACCTAAGACCGCCTAGGAGCCGTCTAGGCCCCTGGGCGCTAGGCACCTGCTTGCCGCCCGCCCAGCGCCTAGCGATTTTTAGAACACTGGTAAATATTGCACTCTTTCCTATTAATCTTTTGTGTCAATATGTGTTGTTTTTCAATTTTTTTATGTATATATTTAATTTTAAGTATTGCCAGTTTTTTCAATCATTTCATCACTAAAATTGTTTTTACCTTCATATAAATGAATCCCACTTGACCTAAGTATCGAGTTGCACTTTTTATTTCCACAAGATTCTTAGTATTGGAGATATTTATCTTATATAAGATTTCACTTGTTCTTACTGTCCAGTAAACGGGTGAGGGAGGGGAGTGCAACCCTCCATCCCCCTCGAGATGCGCGATGACACACATCTCGAGGGGGATGGAGGGTTGCAACCCCCTCCCTCGCCCGTTTCCTCGCTAATAAGAAGGGCTCATAAGATTTTTATGTTTTGTATTAAATGTTGCACTTATAGAAACTTTGCGACAAATAAAGTCACCCACATACTAATGCCAACTTTTGTGCTCATGACAATGAAATCTAGAACTCATAATATTCTTGTTGTTTGTATCAATTACCATGACGCGAGTGGTGTATCTTTCGATGAATACTTTGAGAAAAGTGACAATATAGTGGTATGTGATTTGACACGTCTTTAACCCTAATTTGCATATCAAAATTTAGAGGGTTGCATTTCCCTGTGATTTATGTTTTTCAATTGGAATACTAACGGGGGTGTATTGTATATGGATTCTTATGGAATTGATAAATAATTTGAAAAATCCACGAACTCTTTAAATTGTCCACAGACTTCTGTTGATTTCTTAAATCCATAGACTTTTGCTACAGACTTTCTAGAGATTTATGAAAATCCACGGACTTTGTATGAACGACTTTTACAGATTTCTAATTATTTGCAAGATAAAAAAGAAGTTGGTAAATAGTGATGAAACAAAAAAACGTCCATAAAATAGAGATACATGTGCTAAAAAAACTAGAAAAAAAAGATCGTTAATTAGCATCTTTAAAATAAGAAGTAAACGTCCATAAAATCTCTTTGTATTGAGCTCATAAGATCTCTGATTGTATTGAAAGCAGTTGTAGCAATTTCTTGATATTTGAGAACAGTGGCCCTGATAGATTTGTAATTACGTCCAGAGATATTGAAGTCTTTGTCAATCTGATCAATAGCAATCGAGCTGAGTGACTCAATTGCAGCTTGATGTTCATCCAACCTTCCAGGGAAAGGCTTGAAACTCCATTTCTCAAACCATAAAAACTGCTTGAAAGCAACACCGTAAAGTAGTCTCAAATCCATTGATCCCTTCTTCAATTTATCCTCTACTGTGATTTTCCTATAAAAAACATGACATAACACTTGAATTTTCAGATGCGACAGTTGGAGGTCTAGTTTTCCATTAATCAAGAGTCTTTCTTGAAAGAAAAGATAACAAGTATTTTGGGAAGAAGCCGGATAGTTTCAATGATTGGACATAACGCACAAAAAACAGAACAATATGGTAAGCAAGGCAGATCAAATACAATGACCCTTTTGTTCAATTCGTAATAGAGTCCTAAATACTGATGAAATTCATAACCTGGTTTAGAGGAGGAAAAACGTGAAGAGGGAACTATGAACACTATGCAAAGATAGAAAAAGAATCGAGAAAACAAGAGGATGGGAACCAACCTCTTCGCGGCTGGCACAAGGAAGAACTTTGGGAGACTTTTTTTCACGTTGAAATCTTTGATAGGAGGCTGGCAAACTATTGAACTTTGTTATTTATACCTAACACCACAAAGTCCATGAGAATCCATGATTTTTCAAATCCATAAATATGAATGATATTTTGAATACCCTAAAACTTTTGTGGACTTTTTGAAATCCATATTGAATACCCCTAGACTTTGTGGATTTTAGAAAGACTTTTTAAAATCCTGATTGAACACCCCTAGACTTTTGTGAACTTTTTAAAATCCAAATTGAATACACTTGGATTTTCAGAATCCATGGAATTTATTAAATTGCCCACAAAATCCAGATACAATACACCCCCTTAAATGATTCTCACATTTTCAAATTTTCATCCAACTCGCACCTTTTGATAAAATACTAACAGATTGAACGTCAATATGCTTTACAAAAAACCATCTTTTGTCCTTTTGAATGGATTGATGACAGTTAATGATGTCTATGGTTTTTTAATTTTATTTTTTATTTTAATTGTTAATTTTATTTTATAACAGACTTAGCATATCATAAACTAGGAAATATTACAAAGTTTTTATCCTGCAATTGAAGCCAACTCATGTGTTTTGCAGTTAAGATCTCGGCGATTATAATTACAAGCCCAGTTTGTAAGATTTGAAAGAAGTGATCTAATGTTGTAAACAATAGGTCGCCACCTCCATCATAAATTTGTATGATGGTCCCCCAAGTCTTTATGCGAAAGAGTGTGTAAAGCACCAGAGTCTCCCAAAATCAATCCTATTGGCCATTACTTTGCTTGGACTAGTAAAAGAGCGACTTCAGCAGCAAAACATTCGGCCATAGTGTTGTCAAATACTTAACCTGGGATCATGTCTGCTAGTTTGGCACGATCCTTTCCAAAAGCGTCCACCGCAAGGACTCCAAAAGCTCCATGTTGAGAAGAAGCAAAGAAACAGACATCATAAGTTACCAAAATCATCTCAGATGAAGGAGAGGTGTGTAAAGTTCTAAGGCTTCTGAAAGGCATGTTAATCCTATGACTTATAACTGCCAAAAGTTGTATTTGCATATTGAGAACTCTAGACTCCTGAGAGTTGGTTGTTTGTTCAGCAAGAGTAGACAATTCAATGTGGTGGCGAACTGTGTTCTGGGGGTCCTCCACGATTGTTGTTTCTAAGAAGTGGTGTAACGAGGTTGGGTTAGCCGGGTCCGAATTGTTTCGAGTAAGGATCTGGAACCATTGGTTATGCCATGCCGCCCATGTGCGGTTGGTCGACAGAGTAAACTGTTGGGAGGAGAGTTTAGTCTTTTGAAAGATTGTGTCATTTCTGGATTGCCATATAGAAAAAATCACAACCATGAACTGGGAGTGAATTTCTTCACGACTAAGTGGATTTACTACAGCCGAGTTCCATATGTAGTTGAGAGCCTCATGTATGGTTTGATTAGTGAGGTTGACTCTGTGCCAATTAATCGGGAGAGGGGAGAGGAGCCAAAGTCTCGTCACAATTGGGCAAATGAATAGGTGCATGGTATCCTCTTTATGACTTTGACAAAAAACACAACAATCATTAATAGGCATATGAATACGAGTGAGATTTGTCATGGTGGGTATGATATTCTGGGAGACTTTCCAAAGTATAAGGATTGCGTTAGTCGGGGCTTTGATTCTCCAAAGTTCCTTAAGAATTTTAGGCTTAAGATGCCCAAAAATTGGGTTGGAAAGGAGGATTCCAGATCATCCCGGAGAAAGGCTTTGCTAGCACTTTTGACCGAGAAAACTCCTCATTTGTCGAATTGCCAGATAAGTGTGTCTTGCGCCATGGAGGCACTATGACTATGTCCAATATGTCCTTAACCACTGGTTGAGGAAAGAGAGATGAGATGAGATGAATATCCCATCGTGGATGAGGGCTATCTTGGTCAAGCCAGAAACCGTTTGCAAGCGTGTGGACATGGGTTTGCAATCCGTTAGAAGAAAATTGGGTTTCACTTAGCAGTCATTCCAGAGATGGGTCTGATTCCCAGATTGGATTTGCCAAATAAGGTGGCGTCTCATCTTGGTGTGGGCTGACAGGTTTCCTCGCCAAGCAAAGGAGGCAACCGAGGGGGTCTTAGAAAGCTGGAAGACACTTTTGTTGGGAAAGTAAATTGCCTTTAATTGAATGTTATAGGGTTTGCAATAACATTTCACGTGTTTTGCTTTCAAAACAAGATTCTTGTTACGGACAATTGGAATGTTTTGTCCTCCTAATTGTCTTGGTAGGGTCAACTTATCCCAAGTACAAAAATGTTTGGTTTTCCCGTCCTTCGTTTTATTCCACCAAAAGTTTTGGGCTAGATTATCAACTTGTGTGAGAGTGGATCGTGGAAGGAGAAAGGTTTGCATGGTATAGACGAGTATGGAGTGGACAACCGCCTTGATCATAACTGTCCTACCAGCTTGAGATAGGACTTTTGATTTCCACGCTGATAGTTTCGAGTTGATCTTGTCGATCAAGAACTGGAAGTCGGGAGCCTTTTTCTCTAAAAGAAGCAAATGCGTGTCGAGGTACTTATTCTTCCGGTTACACAGCTTTGAGCCAAAAATTATGTTAATCATCTTTGTATGCTTGGGATGGACATTAGAGTTGTAATAAACCGATGACTTATCATAATTAACTGCTTGGCTGGAGGCAGCGCAATACTCTAATAATAAATATTTAATTGAGTATGTCTCTGCCAGAGAAGCTCTGTAGAAGAGCATAAAATCATCAGCGTAAAGGGGCATGGTGACGGATGTAGAGCCCTTTGATGATATTGTTTGATTCAACTTTCTCAATCATTCGGGAAATATCCTCTGCCACAAGAATAAAAAGATAAAGGGAAAGCGGGTCTCCTTGTCTTATGCCCCTTGATGGTTTGATTCCATCGAGTGGTGATCCATTAAGGATGACTCTAAGGGATGTAGTTGAGATGCACTGTTCAATAAGAGTGATTCAGTTTTGGCCAAAACCACGTTGGTGGAGAATTTGAAGGAGAAAGGTTCATTCGACCCTATCGTAAGCTTTGGCCATATCAATCTTAATCGTTATCTAACCTTGTTTTTTCCGGCGGAAATGTTTCATTTGAAAAAATGCTTCATGGACAAGATTGACATTATCCAAGATAGATCTACCTTTAAGGAAAGCTCATTGGTTCAGAGAAATTATGTTATTGAGCAGAGGCTTAAGGCGATTTGCAATGATTTTAGAGATGACTTTGTAAATCGCATTGCAAAGGCCAATTGGGCGGAACTTGTCAGGAATAATCGGATTAGAGACTCTGGGGATCAAAGTTAAAAAGGTTTCATTGAGTTTGGGATCAATAGTTTTGGTAAGGAACCTTAAGTATTTCCTTAAAAAAAAGGATCCGGCTAAACATTGTTTATTGCACCCCCCCTAAATCCCCCGAGGGGTGGCGGACGACTCAAAGAAATTTTCAACCACTTTAATGACATCCTGTTTGACAATTTTCCAATAATGTTGAAAAAAGAAAGCATGGAAGCCATCCAGACCCAGGGCTTTGTGGCTTTCGATGCCAAAGATAATGGATCTAATCTCTTCCTCGTCTGGGACTTTCATAATGTCACGCCCCGATTTTTGAAGAAAAACGAAATCCTAAAATCCACGTAGGATTATCTGTTTCCCCAAAACTCGGGACGTGAAATTCAATAACAACAGAAACATTTAGCAGCAATGACAAAATATAGATTAGAAAATAGGACAAACTAAAAATTTTAACAAAACTCTAACCAGGAAAACGGATGTTGCTAGCCCCACTAGCGAAACTCCCATATCGCTGCTCAAAAGTCTCTAAACCTGAGATTCCCAAAGGAATGTACCTAAGAAGCAAAAGCTCACTCGGGTCAGCAATAAAGCTGGTGTGAGAAATCTTCATCCCAAAAATCAATAAAATCGCACGTGATAAACATCAAGCGAAACACAAACAACAAACCATCACACCAATAGGTAGTTCCTCAACAAGGCAAAGGTGTGATGCAAGAAAACACAGTTCCAAGAATTTAGTTCCTCAACGAGGCAATCATGTCATCATCCTAATATGTAAATATGCATTTACCTGTACTTACCCTATAGGAGTTGACTATGGCAAGTCTAACCTGCAGAAATATTAGTGGACTTGCCATCCTGCATAAAAAGGATTAGAAACAATGCAACGTCATTTATTCTTTTTATTTGAATTAGGTTCATCTTTTTAACGGATTGATCACTTAGACGATACCACATTCGCACCACCTCCGTGCCGAACATACATGCCCGTATGCCTCTCTCATATAAAGGAGGACTACTCCGTCATCCATGCCTAAGTGGGGACATCACATATAGGCATGCATCGCGGATACCCCTAACTATATGAGTACCAAAAGCCACCCTTGGGCTATCAATGCGCATAAACTCACGTCACATTTTTGACGGATAAATATCAAAGCCTATTTTAGGCATACAATCCACCACATTTCCGCAAGACTAACCCGAAGGTTATTTTAGTTTCTCTAGTAAGAAATGGGTGCCCCAACTCCGCAAGACGACCCACTGGTCATTTAGTTTCTCTAGTAAGAGAGGGGAAATAATAAACAAAAGAGATGTGGTAGTTCTAAGTGATACAAGCCCAAATGTTTTATATTTTTAGAAATTCAGGTTTACCAATATCATTTATTTTCCATAATTCAGAATTCTTCCACAATGACATTTTGTCATACCTGAATTGATTCACAATCTATTCACCCACATTTTTGGGGAAAACATAGCATATTCATTAATCAGACTATGTAACAATATGGCAATCAAGCCACTCCTTGATTCAAATATCCAAATTCTTCATAATGCATAAACAAGTCAATATGCATACAAATCTCCAAATTTATCACAATGCATTAATATTCATCAACCATTCAAACACCAACCAAACAAAGTCACACCCAATCCATAAAATGGTAAACATGGGTGACCCCAAGCATGAACCCAGCAAGCTAGGAAAATCTCACACATCAAACAGATCACAAATATTGGAGAGCAAGCGTTTGCAACACAAAACACCACAAATAAGGCAACCTCATTCTCAACATGTCTAAAATCTCACAATTGGATTTCCTGAAATGAAACTCGTCATTTCCATACAAGCAATATACATACAGTATACTGAATTGTTCATTCAAAGAGATAAAGGGCTAAGAGTTTCACTTAAACCTTACACCCAAAATCTTTGAAATGGAATTTAAATCAAGCAATATAACAAGCCTAAGAACCCAATCCAAAATCATCAAGGACACACAAATACCGGTCATCACACCGCTAAACCAAAATCCAAATCATAACCACACATCCTCGCAACAAAACTCACACACCCCATCATCAATCCTCACAAATACAATCACTAATTTAGTCAAGAAACAAGTAACACAGCATAGGCAAACTGATAGAAAAGAAGGACTCAAAGTAGAAGAGAAAGAAATGAAGAAACTCACTGAAATTGCAAATAGCAAAGAATTTCGCAGCCAACGCTATCGTCTCATCATCAAAAACAGCCAATATATCTTCAGCCCTGCATCCTTGCAATTGACATCTACTCTCTGCATGGAGCCCACAAAATAACTCATTGATGGGAACTACTCAAATTGAAGTCTGTGGTTCGAGAACTGCCCCCAAGCACCTTGTATTGTTTTGACTACTCTGTCATTGGAAAGTCTAATCAGATCATTGTTGTGCATTATATCCCACTTCCAAGTTTCTATCTTCCACAATCTTACCTTCAATATCAATTTTACCTTCAATATCCTTCTCATGCCTGATGCCTCAAATCTTCCTTCAGTGCTATATTCGCATTGTATCTAGAGGAGACAAGTGAAGCTTCATCGTCAACATCTTGGTCATAACCTCAGTCATTATCATCATCCCTATCCTCACCTCCTACAACACCTTTTACCAAGCCACCACCGATTTGATCTCCCTCAAAACCATAGTTCATCAACCTTGGTTGTACGCATTACTGATTTTCACCTCCTCATCTATCCTGTTGGTTCACATGATAGCTCCTCAAGATCTATACTGTTTCAACCCCAGCCAATCGCATCTCATCAAACATCAACATAGCATCCTGGCCTACAGCAAAATTGATCCCTGCATCCGCGCAAACAGCAGCAGCACCTGCATCAACGGCCTGACCTGCTCCTGTCTCTGCCTCCTTGCCAGCGACGAACCGCACCTGCAACCTGAGCAGACGCAGCCTGACCTGCCACTGTCCTCTCGCCTGCAACCGGTGATGACTCTGCCTCCTCGCCAGCAGCTTGCGCATCGACAAAACTTTGCGAGCCATTCTCCATGGCTGCTTGAATTGCTCTCTCAATTCCACTCTCAATTCCACTAGAGCATACTCTGCCTCTTTGCAGTCAGATTTGAAATTGAATGACCCCATAGAAATTCATGGCAATCTTGCTTTGACCAAGGTGAAGATAAAAGTATTCCCTCAATAGAACATAACGTATCCAAACATCCCATACAATCAACAACAGATAAGGATTTACAAATGGGTAAAATGAGGGTACCAAGAATACACGAAGCATCGTGAAATCACACTTTGAGACCATTGAGATTCAAGTCAATAACATGTAGATCCACATCACGCTCATGTACGGAGGAACTAACAGACAAGTTCTGAGATAAGCACAAATCAATTTCGCCACTACAGGTATCTGACCTGATTCTTAGTATCTTGCTGGAGATAAAGCAATGGCAAATATCTTGAAAAACATACTTAACATCAAATCCCTTATTTTTAGATCTTCTTCTCTTCAACTCTTCTTCTTTTTCCCTTCCTCAACGTATCATCACCATCACACAATCGGCTGCTATTGAAGAAGAAATCGTAAAGGGGGAAAAGAAAATAAAAATAGGGTTTTCTCTTTATGTAGTGTGGGTGGCTATTCGCCCCCACTAAAATTTTGAGAACACCCGCCCTTTAACTAACCAAATAAAACCCTAATTTTGAAATTCACATTCAATTGAATGTAACCCTATTTTATTTAATTAAAAATAAAATAAATTAATTTTATGAAATTCAGGGGTGTTACATTATACACACGTTAAATGGAATCTCGTCCCGAGATTCGGACGGTAAGACAGTTAACTGAATTTCGAAAAATACTAGTTGTCAAACAAAAGAAGATTTTAAAACACAAATTTCAATTGAATTTTTGAAACATAAATTATTTATTATTATTGAAAAAGTAGGGGTGTTACATTATATACAACTCAAAAGGAATCTCGTCCCGAGATTCACGGAAAGTGTTAAGTGAACACTACGGATATCAAAACACCAAAAAAAATAATACGGAATAATGTCACGCAAATATCGACATTATAAATAAGATTACTCGCACACACACAAGTCAATGAAGCCTCATCATGAGGTTCACGAAGAAAATGAAACAAAAACTAAAGTTTTCAAGGTTCACCCTTGTTACTTTTTCTTAAGGCTTCTAAACTCCTACACACCCATATCCACATTCCGAGGATCACCTAGACTCTACCCCAGCCTAGGCTAACCAAATGCTCTGATACCAAACTGTCACGCCCCGATTTTCGAAGAAAAACGAAATCCTAAAATCCACGTAGGATTATCCGTTTCCCCAAAACTCAGGACGTGAAATTCAATAACAACAGAAACATTTAGCAGCAATGACAAAATATAGATTAGAAAATAGGACAAACTAAAAATTTTAACAAAACTCTAACCAGGAAAACGGATGTTGCTAGCCCCACTAGCGAAACTCCCATATCGCTGCTCAAAAGTCTCTGAACCTGAAAAGCTAATCGGCTACATTCCCAAAGGAATGTACCCAAGAAGCAAAAGCTCACTCGGGTCAGCAATAAAGCTGGTGTGAGAAATCTTCATCCCAAAAATCAATAAAATCGCACGTGATAAACATCAAGCGAAACACAAACAACAAACCATCACACCAATAGGTAGTTCCTCAACCAGGCAAAGGTGTGATGCAAGAAAACACAGTTCCAAGAATTTAGTTCCTCAACGAGGCAATCATGTCATCATCCTAATATGTAAATATGCATTTACCTGTACTTACCCTATAGGAGTTGACTATGGCAAGTCTAACCTGCAGAAATATTAGTGGACTTGCCATCCTGCATAAAAAGGATTAGAAACAATGCAACGTCATTTATTCTTTTTATTTGAATTAGGTTCATCTTTTTAACGGATTGATCACTTAGACGATACCACATTCGCACCACCTCCGTGCCGAACATACATGCCCGTATGCCTCTCTCATATAAAGGAGGACTACTCCGTCATCCATGCCTAAGTGGGGACATCACATATAGGCATGCATCGCGGATACCCCTAACTATATGAGTACCAAAAGCCACCCTTGGGCTATCAATGCGCATAAACTCACGTCACATTTTTGACGGATAAATATCAAAGCCTATTTTAGGCATACAATCCACCACATTTCCGCAAGACTAACCCGAAGGTTATTTTAGTTTCTCTAGTAAGAAATGGGTGCCCCAACTCCGCAAGACGACCCACTGGTCATTTAGTTTCTCTAGTAAGAGAGGGGAAATAATAAACAAAAGAGATGTGGTAGTTCTAAGTGATACAAGCCCAAATGTTTTATATTTTTAGAAATTCAGGTTTACCAATATCATTTATTTTCCATAATTCAGAATTCTTCCACAATGACATTTTGTCATACCTGAATTGATTCACAATCTATTCACCCACATTTTTGGGGAAAACATAGCATATTCATTAATCAGACTATGTAACAATATGGCAATCAAGCCACTCCTTGATTCAAATATCCAAATTCTTCATAATGCATAAACAAGTCAATATGCATACAAATCTCCAAATTTATCACAATGCATTAATATTCATCAACCATTCAAACACCAACCAAACAAAGTCACACCCAATCCATAAAATGGTAAACATGGGTGACCCCAAGCATGAACCCAGCAAGCTAGGAAAATCTCACACATCAAACAGATCACAAATATTGGAGAGCAAGCGTTTGCAACACAAAACACCACAAATAAGGCAACCTCATTCTCAACATGTCTAAAATCTCACAATTGGATTTCCTGAAATGAAACTCGTCATTTCCATACAAGCAATATACATACAGTATACTGAATTGTTCATCCAAAGAGATAAAGGGCTAAGAGTTTCACTTAAACCTTACACCCAAAATCTTTGAAATGGAATTTAAATCAAGCAATATAACAAGCCTAAGAACCCAATCCAAAATCATCAAGGACACACAAATACCGGTCATCACACCGCTAAACCAAAATCCAAATCATAACCACACATCCTCGCAACAAAACTCACACACCCCATCATCAATCCTCACAAATACAATCACTAATTTAGTCAAGAAACAAGTAACACAGCATAGGCAAACTGATAGAAAAGAAGGACTCAAAGTAGAAGAGAAAGAAATGAAGAAACTCACTGAAATTGCAAATAGCAAAGAATTTCACAGCCAACGCTATCGTCTCATCATCAAAAACAGCCAATATATCTTCAGCCCTGCATCCTTGCAATTGACATCTACTCTCTGCATGGAGCCCACAAAATAACTCATTGATGGGAACTACTCAAATTGAAGTCTGTGGTTCGAGAACTGCCCCCAAGCACCTTGTATTGTTTTGACTACTCTGTCATTGGAAAGTCTAATCAGATCATTGTTGTGCATTATATCCCACTTCCAAGTTTCTATCTTCCACAATCTTACCTTCAATATCAATTTTACCTTCAATATCCTTCTCATGCCTGATGCCTCAAATCTTCCTTCAGTGCTATATTCGCATTGTATCTAGAGGAGACAAGTGAAGCTTCATCGTCAACATCTTGGTCATAACCTCAGTCATTATCATCATCCCTATCCTCACCTCCTACAACACCTTTTACCAAGCCACCACCGATTTGATCTCCCTCAAAACCATAGTTCATCAACCTTGGTTGTACGCATTACTGATTTTCACCTCCTCATCTATCCTGTTGGTTCACATGATAGCTCCTCAAGATCTATACTGTTTCAACCCCAGCCAATCGCATCTCATCAAACATCAACATAGCATCCTGGCCTACAGCAAAATTGATCCCTGCATCCGCGCAAACAGCAGCAGCACCTGCATCAACGGCCTGACCTGCTCCTGTCTCTGCCTCCTTGCCAGCGACGAACCGCACCTGCAACCTGAGCAGACGCAGCCTGACCTGCCACTGTCCTCTCGCCTGCAACCGGTGATGACTCTGCCTCCTCGCCAGCAGCTTGCGCATCGACAAAACTTTGCGAGCCATTCTCCATGGCTGCTTGAATTGCTCTCTCAATTCCACTCTCAATTCCACTAGAGCATACTCTGCCTCTTTGCAGTCAAATTTGAAATTGAATGACCCCATAGAAATTCATGGCAATCTTGCTTTGACCAAGGTGAAGATAAAAGTATTCCCTCAATAGAACATAACGTATCCAAACATCCCATACAATCAACAACAGATAAGGATTTACAAATGGGTAAAATGAGGGTACCAAGAATACACGAAGCATCGTGAAATCACACTTTGAGACCATTGAGATTCAAGTCAATAACATGTAGATCCACATCACGCTCATGTACGGAGGAACTAACAGACAAGTTCTGAGATAAGCACAAATCAATTTCGCCACTACAGGTATATGACCTGATTCTTAGTATCTTGCTGGAGATAAAGCAATGGCAAATATCTTGAAAAACATACTTAACATCAAATCCCTTATTTTTAGATCTTCTTCTCTTCAACTCTTCTTCTTTTTCCCTTCCTCAACGTATCATCACCATCACACAATCGGCTGCTATTGAAGAAGAAATCGTAAAGGGGGAAAAGAAAATAAAAATAGGGTTTTCTCTTTATGTAGTGTGGGTGGCTATTCGCCCCCACTAAAATTTTGAGAACACCCGCCCTTTAACTAACCAAATAAAACCCTAATTTCGAAATTCACATTCAATTAAATGTAACCCTATTTTATTTAATTAAAAATAAAATAAATTAATTTTATGAAATTCAGGGGTGTTACATTATACACACGTTAAATGGAATCTCGTCCCGAGATTCGGACGGTAAGACAGTTAACTGAATTTCGAAAAATACTAGTTGTCAAACAAAAGAAGATTTTAAAACACAAATTTCAATTGAATTTTTGAAACATAAATTATTTATTATTATTGAAAAAGTAGGGGTGTTACATTATATACAACTCAAAAGGAATCTCGTCCCGAGATTCACGGAAAGTGTTAAGTGAACACTACGGATATCAAAACACCAAAAAAAATAATACGGAATAATGTCACGCAAATATCGACATTATAAATAAGATTACTCGCACACACACAAGTCAATGAAGCCTCATCATGAGGTTCACGAAGAAAATGAAACAAAAACTAAAGTTTTCAAGGTTCACCCTTGTTACTTTTTCTTAAGGCTTCTAAACTCCTACACACCCATATCCACATTCCGAGGATCACCTAGACTCTACCCCAGCCTAGGCTAACCAAATGCTCTGATACCAAACTGTCACGCCCCGATTTTCGAAGAAAAACGAAATCCTAAAATCCACGTAGGATTATCCGTTTCCCCAAAACTCAGGACGTGAAATTCAATAACAACAGAAACATTTAGCAGCAATGACAAAATATAGATTAGAAAATAGGACAAACTAAAAATTTTAACAAAACTCTAACCAGGAAAACGGATGTTGCTAGCCCCACTAGCGAAACTCCCATATCGCTGCTCAAAAGTCTCTGAACCTGAAAAGCTAATCGGCTACATTCCCAAAGGAATGTACCCAAGAAGCAAAAGCTCACTCGGGTCAGCAATAAAGCTGGTGTGAGAAATCTTCATCCCAAAAATCAATAAAATCGCACGTGATAAACATCAAGCGAAACACAAACAACAAACCATCACACCAATAGGTAGTTCCTCAACCAGGCAAAGGTGTGATGCAAGAAAACACAGTTCCAAGAATTTAGTTCCTCAACGAGGCAATCATGTCATCATCCTAATATGTAAATATGCATTTACCTGTACTTACCCTATAGGAGTTGACTATGGCAAGTCTAACCTGCAGAAATATTAGTGGACTTGCCATCCTGCATAAAAAGGATTAGAAACAATGCAACGTCATTTATTCTTTTTATTTGAATTAGGTTCATCTTTTTAACGGATTGATCACTTAGACGATACCACATTCGCACCACCTCCGTGCCGAACATACATGCCCGTATGCCTCTCTCATATAAAGGAGGACTACTCCGTCATCCATGCCTAAGTGGGGACATCACATATAGGCATGCATCGCGGATACCCCTAACTATATGAGTACCAAAAGCCACCCTTGGGCTATCAATGCGCATAAACTCACGTCACATTTTTGACGGATAAATATCAAAGCCTATTTTAGGCATACAATCCACCACATTTCCGCAAGACTAACCCGAAGGTTATTTTAGTTTCTCTAGTAAGAAATGGGTGCCCCAACTCCGCAAGACGACCCACTGGTCATTTAGTTTCTCTAGTAAGAGAGGGGAAATAATAAACAAAAGAGATGTGGTAGTTCTAAGTGATACAAGCCCAAATGTTTTATATTTTTAGAAATTCAGGTTTACCAATATCATTTATTTTCCATAATTCAGAATTCTTCCACAATGACATTTTGTCATACCTGAATTGATTCACAATCTATTCACCCACATTTTTGGGGAAAACATAGCATATTCATTAATCAGACTATGTAACAATATGGCAATCAAGCCACTCCTTGATTCAAATATCCAAATTCTTCATAATGCATAAACAAGTCAATATGCATACAAATCTCCAAATTTATCACAATGCATTAATATTCATCAACCATTCAAACACCAACCAAACAAAGTCACACCCAATCCATAAAATGGTAAACATGGGTGACCCCAAGCATGAACCCAGCAAGCTAGGAAAATCTCACACATCAAACAGATCACAAATATTGGAGAGCAAGCGTTTGCAACACAAAACACCACAAATAAGGCAACCTCATTCTCAACATGTCTAAAATCTCACAATTGGATTTCCTGAAATGAAACTCGTCATTTCCATACAAGCAATATACATACAGTATACTGAATTGTTCATCCAAAGAGATAAAGGGCTAAGAGTTTCACTTAAACCTTACACCCAAAATCTTTGAAATGGAATTTAAATCAAGCAATATAACAAGCCTAAGAACCCAATCCAAAATCATCAAGGACACACAAATACCGGTCATCACACCGCTAAACCAAAATCCAAATCATAACCACACATCCTCGCAACAAAACTCACACACCCCATCATCAATCCTCACAAATACAATCACTAATTTAGTCAAGAAACAAGTAACACAGCATAGGCAAACTGATAGAAAAGAAGGACTCAAAGTAGAAGAGAAAGAAATGAAGAAACTCACTGAAATTGCAAATAGCAAAGAATTTCACAGCCAACGCTATCGTCTCATCATCAAAAACAGCCAATATATCTTCAGCCCTGCATCCTTGCAATTGACATCTACTCTCTGCATGGAGCCCACAAAATAACTCATTGATGGGAACTACTCAAATTGAAGTCTGTGGTTCGAGAACTGCCCCCAAGCACCTTGTATTGTTTTGACTACTCTGTCATTGGAAAGTCTAATCAGATCATTGTTGTGCATTATATCCCACTTCCAAGTTTCTATCTTCCACAATCTTACCTTCAATATCAATTTTACCTTCAATATCCTTCTCATGCCTGATGCCTCAAATCTTCCTTCAGTGCTATATTCGCATTGTATCTAGAGGAGACAAGTGAAGCTTCATCGTCAACATCTTGGTCATAACCTCAGTCATTATCATCATCCCTATCCTCACCTCCTACAACACCTTTTACCAAGCCACCACCGATTTGATCTCCCTCAAAACCATAGTTCATCAACCTTGGTTGTACGCATTACTGATTTTCACCTCCTCATCTATCCTGTTGGTTCACATGATAGCTCCTCAAGATCTATACTGTTTCAACCCCAGCCAATCGCATCTCATCAAACATCAACATAGCATCCTGGCCTACAGCAAAATTGATCCCTGCATCCGCGCAAACAGCAGCAGCACCTGCATCAACGGCCTGACCTGCTCCTGTCTCTGCCTCCTTGCCAGCGACGAACCGCACCTGCAACCTGAGCAGACGCAGCCTGACCTGCCACTGTCCTCTCGCCTGCAACCGGTGATGACTCTGCCTCCTCGCCAGCAGCTTGCGCATCGACAAAACTTTGCGAGCCATTCTCCATGGCTGCTTGAATTGCTCTCTCAATTCCACTCTCAATTCCACTAGAGCATACTCTGCCTCTTTGCAGTCAAATTTGAAATTGAATGACCCCATAGAAATTCATGGCAATCTTGCTTTGACCAAGGTGAAGATAAAAGTATTCCCTCAATAGAACATAACGTATCCAAACATCCCATACAATCAACAACAGATAAGGATTTACAAATGGGTAAAATGAGGGTACCAAGAATACACGAAGCATCGTGAAATCACACTTTGAGACCATTGAGATTCAAGTCAATAACATGTAGATCCACATCACGCTCATGTACGGAGGAACTAACAGACAAGTTCTGAGATAAGCACAAATCAATTTCGCCACTACAGGTATATGACCTGATTCTTAGTATCTTGCTGGAGATAAAGCAATGGCAAATATCTTGAAAAACATACTTAACATCAAATCCCTTATTTTTAGATCTTCTTCTCTTCAACTCTTCTTCTTTTTCCCTTCCTCAACGTATCATCACCATCACACAATCGGCTGCTATTGAAGAAGAAATCGTAAAGGGGGAAAAGAAAATAAAAATAGGGTTTTCTCTTTATGTAGTGTGGGTGGCTATTCGCCCCCACTAAAATTTTGAGAACACCCGCCCTTTAACTAACCAAATAAAACCCTAATTTCGAAATTCACATTCAATTAAATGTAACCCTATTTTATTTAATTAAAAATAAAATAAATTAATTTTATGAAATTCAGGGGTGTTACATTATACACACGTTAAATGGAATCTCGTCCCGAGATTCGGACGGTAAGACAGTTAACTGAATTTCGAAAAATACTAGTTGTCAAACAAAAGAAGATTTTAAAACACAAATTTCAATTGAATTTTTGAAACATAAATTATTTATTATTATTGAAAAAGTAGGGGTGTTACACATAAGTTGTTCATTGTCCGTGTTCGACACCACCGGAGTGAATAAGGACACGATTTCTTGATTGGTTTCCAGATTGGAGGATTGGAAAATATTGCCAAAGTATCCGTTGAGAAGTTGACCAATTGAATCCTGGATAGATTGTCAATTATTGTCGTGGTCCCGAAGACGAAGGATATGATTACGCTTTCTGCGTAGCGGGGAGGAAAGATGAAAGAATCTTGTATTTTTTTCCATCTTGAAGCCAGGACTCACTTGACTTACTCCTCCAGAAGAGTTCTTCCCTATAAAGTAACTTAGAAAACCTTTCCTCCAGGATTAAAGTAGCAGAGGCATTAATATTGGAGGAGGGGTCATTTTGGAGTTCATCTAATTGTTTCCTGGTGTCTTTAATATTGAGCTCAATATTCCTAAAGACCTCCTTATTCCATCTAGAAAACTTATAGCCAAGCCTCTTAGTTTTCAAAGCGAATTTTTGATCAGGTAGAGATAAAGCTGAAGTTCCAAAAAGATTGGATTGGATCTCGGCAACGCGGGTCCCTAGTCCACATGTGGAAAAAACAGAAGGGTTTAGGACCTGAGTTACTACTCGATGTCAAGTGAAGGGAAAGAGCTTTGTGGTTCGAAGAAGACATGTGAATGGACCGACCTAAAGCCAAGGGGAAGGATTCTAACTAGTCTGTGGAGACTAGAATCCTATCAAGTTTAGATTTAATAAATGATGTCTAGCATGGTTATGGAATACAATTATACCATATCAACCTGGTTCAAATAACTCTGAATAGATAATGCCAAGATGTTTTTAAAAAATACTAGGAAATAAATTCTTTTATAAAATGGTTCATGACTTTGTTTAACGTGTATACTTGTAGGGTGCCTTTTTGTTGCAAGAAAAATGAATTTTTTTTTCTTTCAAACAAATTAATTTATTTGGTGTTTAATTAGTTACAAAACTGAACTTCTTCTCAATCATGATCTAACCATACCATATGTAAATATATATTCATTTCGTGTTAGCATAAATCTCACTTAAAATGGCACTAATTTATACAATATAGATTTTTCCATGTTTCACAAGAACTTTGGGACAAAAGAAATGTTGCCAAATGCAAACTTTGGCACTTACCATATTACAACCTAGCACTCGTTACATTATATTTGTTTGCAAAAAATCTAGAGAGCCAGGCCAGCCCAATACCATCCATCATCCTAGAGATTGGGCCATTTCCAGCATCTCTAGGATGGATGGTATTGGGCTGGCCTGGCTCTCTAGAAAAATTGGCTTTGTTTGTGTAAGTAGTCATTACTCAAGTGACTTATCTTTCGTTGAATACCTTGAGAAAAATGACATATTATATGGTATGTTGTTTGACACGGCTTGAACCTTGATTAACATCTCAGAATATTATCAAGTAAATAGTTTTCAATAACTTAATAGTTTCCACCAAAGTTATGGAATAATTATGCCAAATTTATAAAAAGCAGTAACAATTTTGAATGACGTAGCATATCGTCATCATGCCTATACGTTTTCTATAAGACTAGAAGCGAAATTGGCTTCATGTTGCATTCTAACTATCCAACTTTTAATGTAAGGTTGCGTAGAAAGAAAATTTCTTCGCAAAACTCAAACAAGTTAAGTTTGTTGGTGTTTAGTTGTGAAATTGGACTTCAAATTTTTTTCCAACTCATGGGTTTGTGTCCTAACTATCAACCTCCCTGTTGTCGATAAACTGTTGTCGAGGAAGTAAACAAATTGGACTTCATGGGAGGTTGATAGTTAGGACACAACCTCCCATTAAGTCCACTGTTTAATTTCTCGACAACAGTGGAGAAGAGGAAGTAAACAAAGAGGAAAAGGAGGAGAAAAGATTACAGATAAGCCAAAGGTGTGATGGGTCAGTGGTTGAGCAGTGGCGGATGGTATTACTAGGTCATAGGGTCTAACCCAGCCGGCGACGTATGGGGTGGGAGGGGTTAAGGGATAAAAAAAATTACAGATAAGGAGGGAGAGGACGAGGATATGCGGGGAATTCTGAAATATGGTCGAGGGCATTTTCACAATTTTGAAACGGACACGCAGACATATGAAATCCACTTTTGAATTCTCGTTATGGTAGTAGATATTGGTGAAAAACATCAAGCATTAAAACATATTTTCATAGCCCCTAAAATGACCATTTCTCTAAATGTCAAATAATAGAGAAAAATCTCATTTAGTATCTTACCTTGAGATATATTACATCATGATCGTTGTTTAAAAGGAAAAAATCAGCAATGTCCTGGATCTCATACATTGATGGTACTATTATGATTTTTTTTCTCCATAAAATACCAAGAACACCAGAATTCCTTATGTTTGAATCTAATGAGCCATTACCTAAAACTTGATAGCTGGTTTCATTTTCTATGATTTATTAGTATGAAATCATTTTTAGTTTGCTAAACAAGCAATTTGGTTTTAAGGCAAACTATTATTATTTGAATATGTGGTTAAAAAAGTATGCGGCTTTATTATTATGATCTTTGGTCATTTTAGCTTTCTGATAAGCACTCAAAAGATTGATTTTTACGCCCCATTTAACTATTTATTAGTCTTTAGTCGTGCTTAAAATTAATTAAATATCTCTATTTGTCTCGAATTTGATTATTGTTACAATTTTTGTAGAAAATTGATAAATGTGCAAAATTCAAGACAATTCTACCATAAATTTGCATGACCAGAAGCAATTGGAGAAATTATGAAATCTATGAAAAATATGAAATTCAAGACATTTGGGCACGTTCATGGCACATGTGGATTAAGAGTTTCATTTCAAGACCAATATTATGGATGTCAAGATTTGATTCCAACTAGTGGTGATTTATGATGGAGGCATGTGGCAAGTTTCAAGATAAGAACTTCAAGTATGGAGTATGCAATCATAAAGACAAATAAATCATCAACTCAAAACATATTCCAATGATCAAATAAAAAAATATTTCATTGCCTTGAGTTTTGTCTCACAATATCTGCCTCCAATTAGGAATTCTTTGATGTATCTATCCCTAATTATGGCTCTATTGATTTTATATGATATGACGGTTTTAGGCTTTAGCCACGGTTTTGGGCCGTGGCAAATAAACTAACGGTTTTGAGCCGTGGCCATCTTCGTGTAGCTAATCAAGCCTTTTGGTGTAGTGTGATTTGGAGTATAATCAAGGGATTTGTGAAATTTTAATCTCATTCTACTTTTTGAGGAGAACATTATAAATAGACTCTCAAACTTTTGGAGAGAAAGACATCTAATTTTTTCATATATCATTTTCTTAGCTCTAGCATAGCTTAGATTGGTTTTCTCTATTTCGTTGGAATTTTCGTTCAAGTCAAGTTTATTACATGCAAGTTTTTAGTTTTTGAATTTAATAAAAATTAATAATTTTTTATGCATTAGTTATCTTTTAATTTAATTAGTTTACTTTCGCATCTACCTTTCTAGTTTCACTCTTATATTATTTCTTTATAACGACAATAGTAGGCTAAACTTTTCTTCTCAAGGAGAGGAGATGAAACATACTTGAGTGATATAGAGATTTATTTTAACAAAATAAAATGAAACTGGTATAATTTCTATTAATTCTATATTCAACCAATGAATCAAAGTTGTCAAATCAAAAAATGGACAACGAATAATTATGCAAAATGAAGATAAGGATTTGGAAACAATGATTATATTAATTTTTGTAGTTCTTCAATTCTTTGTAAATTATAACCATTAATTGAAAAATCTCCATCGAGAGAGTGGTTGATTAATGACGGTCAATGAATTTCTTTTATCATCAAAATAGGTAAGTGAAATTCTATCTTAGAAATTTTTTTTTTCTTTTGAGCATGGGTATTTGAATTAAAAGTAAAAGGAATTTGTGCAAGTATTTACAAAAATGTGTTAAATTAATCTCTACAAGGCTAAGAGGTGGATTCTGTAATCCTTGAGACATTTATTTTAATTGCGAAATTTATTTAGAAAATTTCCTCCTTAATTTTAAATCAAAGTTTGTTTAAAATTTGTTTTTTAAAACATCATCTTATCTTTTCCAAATCTTATTTCCTTCTTTCCACCAACTTTTTATTTTGTTTGAACTTCTAAAGTGTTTCTAAAATTTTGAACATAAATCCTTTTAACTTGGTAAGTAGGACGATAACCCCTACGAACCACTTCACTTGTATTTTCTTAGAATTTTGCAGGTAAATTAATAAGAATGGAACAAAAACAAACAGACAAAAAGTGTTGATTTGCTTGGAGTTGTAGGTGATAAGAATTTTGAGCAAATCACTTTCCACAAGTTTTAATGTGATTGAGGTTGTGGATGAAAATTTTCATTGAATCACGTGCTGATCACGTGGAGTAATTTGCATAAGATGAAATCTTGACACCAGTGTGGTGTCTGTCACAGGACTCTGATGCCAAAGTTAGAATAGTGTATCTAAAAAAAGTATTTATTTCTCTATGTTCTTAGAGTGAATTGAGATCTAGGAAACTGTAACCCAAAAATAACTTTGTGTTTGGCTATTTATAGAGGCAGGAGAAGCCAATTGCTCACAGATGAGTGAGACACGCACGTGGCAGGTCGGGAGTCAACTGCTAGTAAATGAGTGTGACATGTGGCTGGTCGGGAGTCAATTGCTCGTAGACGGGTGAGACGCATGGCAGATTGGGGTGGGCACAAGATGGGACCGGATGGACCTCATCCCTACCCATCCCATTCGTTCGAGACAAAATAGATCGGGACGAGATAAACCTCATCCTGACCTCGTCCTATCCCAAACGGGTTCAGGATAGGACAGGACGGGACGGGATGAACATGTACTAAATAGTTTTATATGCCCACCCCTAATGGCAGATTGGGAACCAACTGCTCGTAGATGAGTGAGACACGTGGCAAGTAGAGAGCCATTGATGGATGTAACCTCCCGTTGGTGGTTGTAAATTTCATCAACAGTTGTAACTTCCCGTTGATGGTTATAACTTAACTTTTGGAGAGACATCTCCTGCAGGTTCTCTGTTCAGCTAAGCATGATGGTCGGCGCCGAACACTATCCCTCTGATGAAAAAATGTTTTGCTGAATTGCATTGGGCTTATACTTGGGCTTTCTGTACCTGTATTCAATTTGGGTAGTATAACTTTCGTGGATAATTTTCGGGCTTATTGGGAACGACTCAGATTTTTAGGTTATCTTATCCTGTTGGGCTAAGGATTATTTTTGGCTCCCACAAATGCCCTTCATTTCCTTTGTTTTAAGGTGACCATTTTTTTCTTTCTTATTACTTAAAAGCATAGGAGATGTATTTTCACCGAGGAGTCCCACCAAAAATAGAAATAGAATGCCCTTGATCATGCTAAGTTATCCGTCTCTGTTGGTGAGGCTTCTTCTGAGAGTTTTTTTAATGACAAAATGGAATTCCAAAAAATCTGCTAGAGTTGAGGTCGGCTTCTCTACTGGGGAGGAAATATTTCTTAAACAGGAAAAAAAAAGGCTATTGGATTGGCCTCTTTGGTCATGAAGGAGCTATCTGAGAGACCTGAAGTTTTTTCTATTGTTGAAATGTAGTATCTTCTGCTGTTGAAATGTAGCATGCTGAAGACAAAATGATTTGCCTATAGTCTTCTACTAAAGACGAGGTGATCAACTGGATGAGTAACACAACGTACTTTCTGAGGCTCTTGGACTTTGTGTAAGTAGATGATCATACTTAAATGCTTTGGCATGTATTCACCAGATGTCGTAGACCAGCAAGCAAGACCTCATATTCTGCTTCATTATTGGAAGCTTTGGAACCAAATGTGATGGCTTGCTCTACCATGGTTCAATTGGATGTAAATAAAACAAGTTCTGCTCTGACACCCTTTTGATTTGAGGACCCATCCACACATAAATGCCACATATCATTGGGTTGACATATCCTTGTTTTAGCACGAGTTGAGGAGTCTTCCTTTGTTGAAGGACAAGACATTGATTTGTTAACTGACTTTGTTTCCCTAGTTGAAGAGAGAGATGATTCTGCTAAGGCTTGAGCCTCTATAGTTGTCCTCAGCCGGTAGGTCAAGTCATATTGGCTCGCCTCTAGCACTCATCTCGATTATGGTCTTAAACAGATAATGGATAGGATGAATCACCTCACTTATGTTGGGGTGACGGGGTCTGAGTACATGACTAGTCGTGGCCAGGTGGCTACTCTTGAGAAGAAGTTGGAGGTGCCGTTGTTGGTGTTTTCTCACGTCCTTATCAGTTTGACGTGGTGAAAAAGCAGCGTGCAAAACAATTGAGGGCAACTGAGGCAACACTAGCCTCACTGAGGGAAGTGGAAGTTACGCGAGATCGGTCTGCTGCGGAGTCTTCAACGACTGTTTTGGACAGGATTTGTGCACGACTGGATGAGTTGGAAAAAAGAGTTGTTTGTCAAAAAAACTGACCATGATGGGGCTTTGCATTCTGTGATTGAGTAATCTGTCAGCGTAGAATTGCTAAAGGGCGGGTGGAGCAATTAGTAATTGCGCTTGATGAAGTTAAGTCAAACATCTCCGCCATGCTGACCACCACCAAAGGACAACTTATTTCCACTAAGAATGAGCCTATTGTGACGAAAGATAGGCTGAAGATTGCGGAGGCGAAGGATTGGAAGAGAGTTGTTGATGGACGGGTTGAGCTTCTTGACTATATCAAAGGGCTTGGTGTTAATTTGTCCAATTATCGTTATTTAGTCAATCAAGTCTTCGAGGAAAACAATGGTGAGGATGGTAGTCCGAACCCCCCAAGTGATCATGTAGACGAAGTACCGTCATTCTCTCACCCTTCTATCCTGGCTCTATCATCTGCTCTCGCTATTGATGAGAGAGCCTCGGCTTCTCCTGCCACTGGCATTGTTGCCTCTTTTCCATCAGATGTTTTTGCCCCCTCTACCGTCTCTTCTTCATATTTTCTATTTTATTCTCTGAACGTTTCATCTCCTTCCCTGGATGTACTATCTTCTTCTCTGGATGTAACAAAGTGATTTTATGAATGAAAAACCTTTCCTTTTGACAATGTCGTATTGCCTTTTTTATATTATTTTCCGTTTCGCATGTTTTCTCTTTGAAGTCGTGATTCTTCTTGGATCATTTGTGGTGACTCATTGTATATGATAAGTGTACTCGCTTCATTCTCCACACTCTTTTGTTCCGATCTTCGCGTATTTGTTTCGTGATCGGGTGTGTTGGTTGCTCCAATAGGTCTTGATTTGTATGTCAATGTGTTTCATGTTCCTAAGTATTGGCTAGATTGGACGATTTTGTGAGCAAATTGGCTCGTACCCTTTTACTTTTAGGTCAGTGTGGTTGTCGAAGTAAGTCGTCTTGCATATCTTCAATTTTCGCTTCTTGGTTCGATACTTTGATGGGCCAGAAGGCCTCTATAACCATGTCTTGATTTATATGTCTGGACTTTCTGACCCAATGTATAGTGCTGAATGAGTTGACTTGCTCATCCCAACTTCGTTGGTCTGGCGTATTAATCGACCCAAGATTTACCCGAGTAAGTTGACTTGTTTGTTTCAATTTTTACTTCGTTGGCCTGACGCGTTGGTCTACCCGAAGTTTATTTGAGTAAGTGACTTATTTGTCCCAACTTTTACTTCGTTGGTCTGATGTGTTGGTCGACCTGAATTTTATTTGAATAAGTTGATTTTATCTATACCAACTTTTACTTCGTTGGTCTGACGCGTTGTTCGGCCCGAAGTTTATTTGAGTAAGGTGACTTTATCTGTCTCAACCTTTACTTCGATGGTCTGACGCGTTTTTCGACCCAAAGTTTATTTGAGTAAGTTGACTTCATCCGTCCCAACTTTTACTTCGTTGGTCTGACACGTTGGTCAACCCGAAGTTTATTTGGGTAAGGTGACTTTATCCGTCCCAACCTTTATTTCGTTGGTCTGACGCGTCGGTCGACCCAAAGTTTATTTGAGTAAGTTGACTTTATCCGTCATAACTTTTACTTCGTTGGTCGACCCAAAATTTATTTGAGCAAGTTGACTTTATCCATCCCAACTTTTACTTCATGGTTGATCAAACCAGAAGTTTTGCGTCTGACGTATACGTTCTGACCTTTTGTTTGTGGCTTGATATGTCAATTGTTTCTTATTTTTTGGTTTTAATGCCTCAATTTTGGGCGTAAGATGGATAATTTTGAACTCAGAATTTTATTGATAACCCCATTTCGGGTGTTTAACAATCTATAGTAGTAGTAGTCATTCCTTCCCCATAAAGTTACACTATGTTGTGGGGTCTGCATTGTATCTTTCTGACTATTGGTCGATTTGTTCTGTCTTGAGTTGTCTTAATTTTTCGTTGTAACTTCTTCTTCCATGATTCTCTGTAGTTTTGTTGTTCGCATATTGTTGTCGTGAGGTAGCTAATAAAATCGGAATGTTTTTTGATCGAATTCTTGGGTGTGTGCTATTGACAGGTTGGTTCGGACGAGCAGAATAGAATGTAGCCCCGAATTGTCCAATCATGCTCACATCAACACCTACTGCCAAGGCTTCATTTGTCGATTCATAGAATTTGTTTGCGTCATCTTCATTGTCAATAATGTAGGAGGTGTTGTTGGCCTTGTTGTGGATAATGTGGTTTAAGTTTGCAAGTTCTTCGGATTATGTTAGTTGGTTGGCCCCATTTGAAGTGCTAATTTTCTTTGCGTTCCTCGTTGTGAGTTGTCGTGTTGATTTATCTGGTCTCGTTTGATGGCGTTGGCGCTCTTACTTCGATATAGATTAGCTTGAATGGGAGATGTTATTGGTTGTCTCTTCGGTTGGTTTGACTGTTCGCTTCCTCCAGCTGCACAGTGTAAGGCATATATCAATTATCTGGGTTGTTCTTTTGATCTCGTAGTGGTATCTGCCTTCTATTTCCTTTTGGGTTGTTTATCAGGTAGCCTGACAAATTCGTCAAGTCGTTCTCTTTGAACCCAGCACTGGATTTCATCTTTCAGGTTGTAGCATTCTTCAGTGTCGTGATCCTTGTGGAAATAACAATATTTTGCTCTTGTCTCGCCTCTCTGAGTCTCCTCTCATCTTGAGTGGTCAGTTGACATCTTCCCATTTCGCTATGGATTTCAGTATGTTCGCTTGGCTTGTCTTCAAGGTCATGTATGGTTTGTATTTTTTTCACCAGGCTTGTTACCCGCTCATGCTTGGACCTTATAGCTTTCCGAATTCTTGTTGGTTGAATTGGCCCTGCCATTGGTCTGGTGCCTCTTTGACTGAACGGTTTCCTCCCAGGGTCTGTCGTCTCTCATTCTTTCCTCCATCCTTTCGCACCTCTTCGAGTGCACCTTCTCTCTCGAATTCGTTCTTATTCCTAGTGGTTATCATATCCTTGAGAATGATGTGCTTTTGAGCAGTCTTTAATAAAATTGCCATGCTTTTTGGAGATTCTAGGTTCAGAGCATCAAAAAAGGGTCTTCTTTTCAACCCAGCAGTGAAAGTAGCGATGGTCATTTTGTCGCTGCATCCGTCGATCATTGTCAACTTGTTAGTAAAATGAGTAACGTACTCCCTTATTGTCTCCTCGGGCTTTTGTTTGATATGAAGCAAGTAGTGTGGCCCCTTCCTCATTTGTTCACTGTCGATGAACCTCGTGATGAAGGCGATAGCTACTGCCTGGAATGAGTATATTGACCTTGGTAGTAGCTTGTTGATCTAATTAATCGCTGTGGAGGTGAGACTAGTTGGGAACATTCTACACAAGATGAATTTTGTGTTTTCCTTCAACGCCATCATGTGGTGAAAGTGTCGCAGATGGTCCGTCGAATCGGTGGTGCCATCATATGCTTCAAACTTTGGTGGGATTAACTTCTTTGGCATAGAAGTCACGCTTCAGAAAATGGTGGTTTGGCTAATTCGTACAGTACATTAGGTTCTGTGACTCCGATCCTGGATGGGATTTTAGCAGGTGTCCTGTCGCTTTGGGGTCCCATTTTGAAGTGGTTCGTTGCTTTCGAGATTCACCTGTTGAGGTTCTGTAGGAACTTCGTTGACAAAATTTTGTTGGGGCGGTGGGATCGGCGGACTGAGCACGCTTTTGGGTGAATTTTTATACCATTTTGATCATATAGTCCATTTGGGTCATGAGTAGGTCTAGACAAGGGTCTGTGGCAACATCACCAGATGTCTGTGATGTTTGGGCTATTGCGTGTTGTGGGTCTCTGCTGTCGGGCATGATCGGTCTGACGTTTGTCGCTGGGTTTGAAGTGTGCACTACCGGCAGCGCAGCTTCGCTAGTTGGAAGATTACTTTGATTGTCGTCGGGTTGAAGGTCTGTAGAGCGTTCCATCTGTTCTGAGGGTTTCTCAATCGTTAATTAGAGCTGAGGAAATTTGCTACTATAGATTCACTTCTTGAAAGGAAAACTTGTTGTTCCCCACAGATGGCGCCAAACTGATGCGTCCAAAATTCGTTCTCCTATAAGTTTGGTCTGCAAGACAAATGTTAGGTTGCCAAAGACTACATTTTTGGTGGCCGAAGGTATTCCGATGCTTAAGTCAGTAACTCGGTTGGAGATGAAAATAAATCTGAACAGAACTCAGTTAAAGTTGCATACATTTGGCGAATGTTCCCTTTACCTTTTATAATGATCGTTGTTATTTCCCTGCGTGACTTAAGCATGTGAGGCGCAACGAGGGGAGACGTTCTCTGTAACAGTCTCCTCTTTTATGAAGATATGTCGTCAGAGGCGTAACTCCCTCCATGACTATTTTTCTCTGTAACGTTCCTACCCCCTTAAGGGATAACTTTATCGGGCCTGGATTTGGGCCTCTGATTTTGATTTATTCTGACGGGCCCTATTTGGGCTTTCATGACTAGATTCATCCTCTTTGGGCTTTATGAATTGGCCTGGTCTTGAGATACTTGATCCTCTTGATGGATGATCTCTGCCACGTGTATGACTGTGATGACAGTCTTATTTGATGTATCATCAAATATTATTCAAGCTTTTATTGAAAGCACTAATTTGTTAATGCAAATTTTCATCGGATCACGTGTTGATCACGCAGAGTAATCTGCATAAGATGATGAAAGATTCTTAACAACGGTGTGATGTCTGCCACGGGGACTCCGATGCCAAAGTTAGAATAGTGTCTCTTAGAAAAATATTTATTTCTCTATGTTCTTAGAGAGAATTGAGATTTAGGAAACTGTTACCCAAAAATAACTTTGTATTTGGTTATTTATTAAGGCAAGAAGAGCAAACTGCTCGCAGATGAGTGAGATGCGTGGTAGGTCGAGAGCAAACTGCTCGTAGACGAGTGAGACACGTGGCAGGTCGGGAGCCAACTACTTGTAAATGAGTGGGACGCGTGGTAGATTGAGAGTGAACTGCTCGTAGACGAGTGGGACACGTGGCTAGTCGTGAGCCAACTACTCGTAGACGAGTGAGACACATGGCAGGTTAGGAGCCATTTATGGATGTAACTTCCCATAGATGGTTGTAACTTTCGTCGACGGTTGTAACTTTCCGTTGATGGTAATAATTTCCCGTTTGGAGAGACATCTCCTGCAAGCTCATTTGCTCAACTGAGCATAATGGGTCGACATTGGACACTATTCTTTTGCTAAAAAAAGAGTGTTATGCCGAGTTGCATTGAGCCCAGACTTGGGCTTTCTGTAATTATATCCAATTTGAGTGGTATATCTTTCGTGAATAATTTTCGAGCTTCTTGGAAACAATCCAAAATTTTGGGCCATCTTATCTTGCTAGACTAAGGATTATTTTTAGCTCCCAGAGAGGTTCTATTGAAATATAAAAACAAATCAATGGTATAATTTGGTAGTGTTAAGCAAAATTCTCTGGGTCTCGTAAGGGACGTTTGAATAGACATGAAGAACATGATTGGTCAATTTATGATCCCTCATTTTAGACAATTTACAATAGGTAATTTGCTTCCAAATAACTTGGGAGTACTTAAAAGCAAGATATGATTTTTCAAGAAAACAAAAGTTTCTCAAACTACTGAAACAAAAATAAAATCGCTGATATATTCAGTCAAATATTTTTAGTTGAACAATGGGAAACAAAGGTATCAATATTTGGATTCGATAAGCTCTAAACTTGCAATAGACCCGATTAGACCCAATCTCGATCAAAACCTCATCCCAACCTCGTCCCATCCCAAACGGGTTCGGGACGGGATCAGCGTGCTAATCTGGAGAATACATTTTGAACATATTATCAACTAGAAGTCTAGAAGTCTGAAGTTCTAAAATACATAGAACATATTAAAAATAAAAACTATTGTTGAAATACATAGAAGTCTGAAGTCCCATTAAAATTTTTTTTAATAAAAAATATGATTACATGCTACAGAACAATATATAGAGCATCAACTTGGTTGTATCCAGACAGCAGTACCATCTTCAATTAACAAACTATTGAAGTTTATAAAAAAGGAAAATATGAATCCAAATTAATATTGAACCAAACAATATGAACTCAAATATTTCAAGACCTTTGGATTCTTGTTAATCCAGAGTCGAATTATGTTGAATTCACATTTTATCAGACTAGATAAATGCAAATGACAATAGTTTCATGTCATGACAGATAATTCTTGCATACGTGTAGGTGCAACATGATTGAGACTTTCAGGAATATCATAAACATGTGTTACCTATTTGCTCAAGCTTCCCCTATCAAATGGCTTATTCCTAAATAATTAAATAAATATATTAATAATTAATATTAATAAATTAGTTCGGGACGGGACGGGATTGGCGGGATTGAAAATCTTCATCCCATCCCATCCCATTCTAGATCGGGACGGGACGGGATCGGGATGAAATTATTCAATCCCATTAAGACCCGAAAAAATCGGGACGGGACGGGACGGGATCGGGACGGGAACGGGATCGCGGGATCGGATGCCCACCCCTAATCAACCCTCCTACTTAGAGTTTATCACTTGTAAAATACTCTCTTCTTTCTTGTTGACATGAACAAATAATGATTGATTAATTTCATTCATTAAGTGATTTAATCCTTACTCTTCAAGCTTGTGTAAGAACTCATGCATCTCATGGTTTAATCTATCATATCTTTCTTTTTTTTGGTAAGGGGGAATTTTTCTACTAATAAGAAGTAATATTACACAAAAGTTTGACCTGCTAATGAAGCCTGGTCATGGGCTCCCGTATTTAGTTCATGAGGAATATACTTACAAACCCACTTTAGAAGATTACATAAAAGAGATCTAATACTGGAAATAAGAGGCTTCCACATCCATTGGGAATCATCTTGCCTATTTTCTGAGTTGGAATGCAAAATGGAAAGTAAGACTCCAGAATATCCAAGAATGATCCCCGCAGTCCAATGACATGCTTGGACTAGCAAAAGTGCGGCTTTTGCAACAAAACATTCAACCATAGTACTATCTGATACTCGGCCTAGAATTGTGTCAACCAGTCTGGCACGAGTCATTTCGGAAGCGGCCACCGCTAAAACCCTAAAAGCTCATTGTTGAGAAGAAGCAAAGAAACATGCATCATAAATAACTAGTAGCATCTCAGGGGAAAAGGAGGTGGGAATATAGGACGGGTTTCCGTGCAAGGAGTTGAGTCTATGAGATCTAGCAGCAAGAAGTTGTTGATTAATGACCGAAAGTTGAATGGACTCCATAGTTTCATCATGACCCACCGGAATAAAGGTTTCAGGAGGTTGAATGTGATGATGAGGGTTATTCTCAATAACAGTAGTTTCCAGGGTATGGTGCAAGGATGAAGGTTTTGCTAACTCAGCAGAGAGTTATTGTTTGGCTTAAACCATTTTTTTCCCAAGTAGATCATACATAGTGGACAGAAGTAATGAAATTTTGAATGGAAATATTCTTTTTGTTAAAAAATATTATTGTTTATAGTTTACCATATAATCAGGATTACCGCCGTGAATTGGAAAATAATTTCCTCTCTGGAAATTGGGTGAGCATCTGTAGTATCCCAAAGAAAATTGACATAACCACTAATAGTTTGATTGTTAGCACATTCAATATTCCAGTTGATGGGAAGAGGGGAGAGCAACCCTAATCTCTTAACGACTGGACAATTGAAAAAAAATGGAGGACATCCTCTTTCTGATCCTTACAAAAAATACATCGATCTTCAATTGGTAAGTGTATGCGAGTAAGTTTAGTCATAGTGGGTAGGATATTTTGAGTGAATTTCCAAAAAAGGAAGATGGAATTTGTCGGGGCCTTGATGCGCCAAAGGTCTCGAAGGATTTTAGGTTTTAGGAGGCTATGAGCGTATGTGAATGAGGAAGGTTGTAGTTCATCACTCAGAAAAGCCATGGTTGCACTCTTAATCGAAAAACACCCTCTTTTATTGAACTTCCATATAAGATAATCTTGTTCATTGGTAGTTCTAATCACAATATCCGAGATATCTTTTGCCACAGGGGCAGGGAAAAAAAAGTATAAAAGATTTGTGTTCCAATAAGGATTTGGATTAGTTTCATGAAAAAACCATAGATCTTTCACACTTTGGGGTAAGTTAGTGGTAGATAAATCACCACAATCTGCTAGGGTGAAATCCGGTTTAACCCAACAGTCATGCCAAAGATCAATCTCATTACCTGATCGAACTTGCTAAAAAAAGTGCATTTTCATTATGGAGAGAGTTGTGAGGTTACCTTTCCAAGCAAAAGAGACAAGCTGAGGGGTTTTACCAAGTTGGAAGATTGTTTTGTTGCGGAAGTACAAGGCTTTAAGAATCGCATTACACTGATTCGAAGGGTTAGCCATAACATTCCACATATGTTTAGCTTTTAAGACCAGGTTTTTAATCCTAGCCGAAGGGATGTTGATACCTCCCAAATGCCTAGGGAGAGTGATATTTGGCCAGGTACAGAAATGTCTAGCCTTTCCACTTTCCGTTCCATTCCACCAAAAGTTACGAGCTAGTTTATCGATTTGTTGAGTAGTGGAACACGAGACAAGGAAAGTCTACATTGAATAAATAGGGATGGAGTGGATGATTTATCATCATTGTCCTACCTGTTTGGGATACCACTTTAGCCTTCCAAGAAGCCAGTTTCGAATTGATCTTTTCCACAAGAAACTGGAAATCAGACGATTTCCTTTTTGATATAAGCAAAGGGGACCCTAGATATCTGTCTTTCTGATTATAAAGTTTGGAACCAAGGATTCGATTTATCATCTAATCGCTTGTCCTGAAACAACACAGTAACCGGATAACAACTCTTTGATAGAGTGCACTTCCTCGAGGGATGCCCTACAAAAGATTATGAGATCATCAGCGAAGAGAAGGTGACTGTTGGAGGGGGCATGTCTCCTAAGTTGAATTCCTTTCAGAATATGATTGGATTCCGCATTCGCGAGCATTTTGGAAAGAGCTTCAGAAACCAAGATGAAAAGATAAGGGGAAAGTGGATCTCCTTGACATAACCCTCTAATCGGTTTGAATGTCTCAAGGGGGGGAGTCCCATTGAGAAGAACCTAAGAGAAGAAGTGGCAATGCATTGTTCAATCAGTTGAATCCAACTCTCAGCAAACCCAAGTTGTTTGAAAATTGAAGAAGAAAGCTCCATTCCACACGATCGTAGGCTTTCGCCATGTCGATTTTGATAGCCATCCAACCTTGTTTTTTCTTTTTTCTATGTTTCATTTGAAAAAAAAGCTTCATGAGTGAAGTTTACATTATCAGAGATAGCACATCCTTTAAGGAAGGCTCCTTGGCTCGGTGAGATGATATTGTCTAACAGCGGTTTGAGCCTGTTAGCTAGAATTTTGGAGATGACCTTATAAATCACATTGCACAAGCCCATAGGTCGAAACTTATCCGGGGTAAGTGGGTTGGAGACTTTGGGGATCAACGCGAGGAAAGTTTCATTAAGCTTTGGATCTAGAGATTTAGAATAAAAGAAGTGTTGGACCACCTGAATCACTCCATTCTTAACAATGTCCCAGTAATGTTGAAGAAAAAAAAATGAAATCAAGTCCTGGAGCTTTATGGCTTCCTATGTTAAAAATAGTACTCCGGATTTCCTCTACATTTGGGATTTTAATGAGATTCTCATTTTCTCCATCAGACACCACAGGAGTGAAAAAAGAACTGATATCCTGATTGGATGACGGGTTGGAGGTCTGATAAATATGATGAAAGTAATCATTGAGTATCAGACCAATCTCAGAATGAGTAGAGTGCCATTTATTATTCGGATCCCGATGCCGGAGAATATGATTCCTTTTCCTCTGAAGAAGAGTTGAGAGATGGAAATATCTGGTATTTTTGTTTCCATCCTTGAGCCAAGATTGACCTGATTTGTTCCTCCAAAAGAGTTCTTTTTTTAGATATAATTCCTAAAGTCTGTCTTCAGGATTGAAGTTGCAGAAACATTAATTTCAGAAGAAGGATAGTTTTGAAGATTATCTAGGTCTATGAGGGTATCCTTTATGTTTAGCTCAATATTAAGAAACACCTCATTGTTCCATTGAGAGAGTCTGTAGCTAAGTTTTTTGGTATTAAAAGCAAAATTATTAGCAAGATGAGGGTGCACAGACGAGCTCCAAGCGAATTGGACAAGATGGGGACAACGGGGGTCTCTAGTTCACATGTGAAAAAAAGGGAAAGGCTTTGGGCCCACATTATGATCATTGAACAAGTTAAGAATGATAGCCCTATGATCCGATGAGGATGTGTGAATAAAGTGAACTATAGCTGAAGGGAATTGAACCAACCATTCCGTAGACACTAAGATCCTATCAAGTTTAGATTTAATACCATTTTTATCTTTTCTTTTATTATTCCAAGTAAACTTCGAGCCATTAAGAGGGAAATCAATCAAATTTTGGTCAGCTAGGAAGTCTCTAAGGTGTTTAACCCTGGCCTCGGTAACTTTCCTACCACTTATCTTATCCTCTTGAAATGCTATAGCATTAAGATCTCCCATAACAATAAAAGGGTGATTAATTGAGTGTGCCAGATCAGAGAGAGTGTCCAAGAAAGAGGATCGAAGTGACGGATTCAGTTCACCATACACAAAAATAATATACCAAGTATGACTAGAAAAGTAATCATCTACAGTGTAAAAGAATAAATATTTATTGAAAGAAATAATATTTAATTGTGTACCTTCCTTCGAGAATAAAGCAAGTCCTCCTGACAAACCACTAGCCGGAACTGAAGCTCCATGTTTGTAACCCAGCCTCCTGTGTATGTGATCCATTTTTGGAGAAGATAATTTTGTCTCAGAGATGAAGATAATATCACGCTTGGATTTATGTGAGAGGGCCTTCAAGGTGCTAAATGCGTAGGGCGACCCAATGCCCCTTGCATTCCAATTCAGTATCATGATTGCTTGGGCGACCCTATGTAAGCGCTCGCATCTTCCTCAAGTGTGGTCTCCAGGTTAATGGATGAATGAGTGGATGAGGTATGACGACTAGACTGAGAGTAACTAGCCGTAGTACTATGAAGAATATCTGCCCCTATGAGATCAGGTAAGCCCGGAGAGGGATGATGGAAAGGCTCTAGAGTGATATAACCAGTCTGAGTCTGAGAGATCTTAGAACTCTCAGCCATCCCTGTATAAGGTATATTTCTTGTGAGGGAGATCCTTGCTGAAACAAAAAATGAGTCTAACTGCGTGGGCGTAGTGACTTCTCTTAATGAGATACCCACAGTAGGTTTCTTCCCCATTTTCATAAATCTGCCTTCCTGCATTACATCTAGTCTAGCCTCCAATTTTTTTTCCTCTGCCTTGAAAAACTGATGTACCTTTGTTATTTCCTAAGTTTATGGGAATGGATCATCCCGAGGATTGGAGGTGCTGATTATCAGAACTACTATTGAGACAGCGAGCCCTCATTTGCATAATTGCACTCCTCTGATTTGCCCTCAAAATCGAAGCCAACTCCCTATCTGTAGCGGACACCACAACTTCTCTAGTCTGAATCTCGGAGTGTAAGGAATTAGCTTCCAAAAGAGCATCGGCCACTGTCGAACTTAAGAGTTGCCTAGGTGAGCCAATTCCTCCTCCCGTACGTATCTGAGATGGGTCGTTGTCCGCCAAGGACAGTGGTTCAAACCTGAAGGAATCCAAAATTGCTGCTACAATGGGGATGGAGGTCCAAATATCTGATTAGTCACAGATTTTGATGCGACTAAGCGAAATTGAGCTGTGATTAGTGCATCTGCGGCCTGAACATCCTTGGCCGGAGCATTAAGCCATTGTCCGACCATCATGGTCGCAAGAAGAGGAGCCGAGAGAGGGGGTTCTTCAACTGGATGAGAATTATGTTGGGTAAGATCTAATCGCAAAACCCTATTGGGTTGCGTTTGACGAACATGAACACTATCCATTAAAGGACCAACCTAGTATACACTCTTTTCATTTGAGAGAAGATGTTCCACTGTGATAGGAGCATAATTAGGCTATTTTTAGTACATATTTCTATATGTATTTTTGGCTATTACTTGTTGATTATGGTACTAATTGCTATTTTTGTGTTTGTGTAGGTTTTCAATTACAAGATTCCAAAATAGAAGCTAAGTAAAGCAAATTAGCAATTTAGAAATACTGATTGCAAAAGAAAACCACGCAAGGAAGGAAACCGAGAAGAAAACAATTATAAAAGGGACAATACCTGCACTGAAGCAAACACCCATCCATAGCCTCCTTACGCTTGCAACCACAGCAAGCCATCACCCATCATCAATCATCCTCACAATCACAGCCGCAACCTTTTGTTCATCGCGAACCCATCCCAAGCCACACATCCCTTCATCTCTGTCACCTTTACCACCTCTTCCCTCACACAAACCCCTTTCTCCTTCGGCTGTTCCATACACATCCACACAACAAACCTATCGCAGCCAACCCTAAACCCAATCAAAACCCTTTTTCCCTTCACAGATCACACATCATACATCACCTTCCCCTCTCTCCCAATCGATCAACCACCACACAGTCAACAACCCAACACCTCTACATCACCCTTGCTGTTTCTTTTCACCGAACCAGATCTACCAATCAGCACATCGAAGAAGGAGATAATTCTGAAGCAGATATCGTGAGGAAGGAGAAGAAAAGCTTATTTCTCTTGTCTTCGCTCTATCCACACCACCAGTTCCATTTTCTACCACCACGCACGGCAGCAATGTTTTGTTTCTTCTCATCTTTTTACTTATTTTAGGTTTGATTATGGATTACTGTTTGAACATAATTAATATGTCTAGCTAAACTTTTTTTAGTTAGGGGTTGATTCGAAACCCCGAATATGTGTTTTATAAATTAATTGAATTTAATCTTCCTTGCTTTTAGTGAATGTGTTTTGCTTAACTGCTTTATAGAGAACTTTTCTTTGTATGTTTGTTAAGGTGGCCAACTTAGTAAGCATGGTAGGATCTGGGGCTAGAGTATAGGATAAATTCTCCTAATTGTTATAATCTTGTACTCACAAGTAGTAAATACCAAGGAACGTTGGTAAGGTTAAGTAAATACCTAGGTAAGAACAAGATGTTGATCATACTTGTAATTGCCTAGTCAATGTTCATATTTTCCACAAAACTTAATGATCTTGGATTGTTTATCTAACTTGCGATTCCTAATTAGATAGCATGATAAGAATAGTTTGAAAGCGACGCTAAGTTTAATTCAACAAACTTGGAAAAATAATAAGATTAATGCAGTGTGATCACGGTTAATCTTATGCATTGTCTCTCATGAGTTAGCAAGTGATTATTGAATATTGATTTATGAACATATGTTTGGTGTGTGGAGATAAACCCTTAGCTATTTTTTCATATTTGCCATCCTTTAGTTTTATTATCTTTAAAGTAATTTTCGCAGTTATTTTCATAGTTTAACTTAGAAAATTCAATTCCCCAATATTTACTTAATTAGGTTGTTAGTTGTCTTTTAGTTATTCTTAGTGTTAATTGGCAAGCCCTCTAATCCCTTGTCCAAAACGATCCATACTTATTCTTTACTACAATCACAAAGTAGGGTATTAAGTTGTGTGCTACTAAAATAGCACATCAATTTTTGGCGTCGTTGTCGGGGAGTAGTAAAATTGTTAATTACTTCATTGGTTTTTTTATTATTTATTTTTCTTTTTGTTGATTTTTTCCTTTTTTTTATCTCAGGTACTAGTTCATGCGCAATAGGAGATCCAACTATTACTTATTAGAATACGATTCAGAGCCTGAGAAAGCATTTAGAAGGCGAAGAAGAGAAACAAAAGAGTCACAAACGTCTAGCTTTGAATCTAAATCTGAAGAGTTTGACATGGGAGACAATATATCTATTAAAGAACTTTCGACATCCACCTTGGACAATGCCGCACCCCTGTGCATTCAGTATCCAACAGCCGTGCAGGGCAAGACAAAGTCATTCGAGCTGAAATCCAGCCTACTTCATCATATTTCGAAGTATCATGGTCTTTATGGAGGATCCAAATAAACATTTAAAGGAATTTGAAGTTGTATGCTCCAGTATGACGCCAATGATTGTGGATGAGAACATCCTTTAGTTGAGAGCATTTCCCTTTTCTCTGGCTGATAGGGTTAAGGATTGGCTCTATAAACTACCTTCTGGAATTGTATACTCTTGGGATAGCATGAAGAAGGTGTTTCTAGAAAAAAAATTTCCCAACTTCCAAAATTATCTTGTTGATGAAGAAAATCAGTGGTATACAACAAGGTTCAGGATAATCATATTCAGCTTACTATGAGCACTTCAAAACTCTCATAGCATCATGTCCGCAACATCAGATGAAGGAGGAGCTCCTGATTCAATACTTTTATGAGGGACTGCTTCCTCTTGAGTGACAGATGTTAGATGCAGTGGCAGGAGGAGTTTTAGTTGATAAAACTCCAGCAGCAGCAAAGACTTTAATTGCAAACCGAGCCTTAAACGCCCAATAGTATGAAGGAATATGAGAGCCTTCACGCCAAGTCAATGAGGTAAGTACTAATTATAATTTGGAAGCTCAAATGGCTAATCTTACTTCACTTGTGACTCGGGCTCTAGGGAAGCCAAATGTGCTAGGAGTTGCACAAGTTTGTGGTGTGTGCACTATGCTAGGACATCCATCTGATCAATGTCCTCAACTGATTGAGAATGGCAGTTGGGAGAATGTTAACGCAGTAGGTTTTCAGGGGCAAAATCACTATAGAAATAATCCTTATTCGAACACTTACAATGAAGGTTGAAAAAATATCCCAGCTTTGGATGGAGAAATTCATAACAACCTCAACAACAAGCTTCGAATCGACCACCCCATGATTTCTTTCAAGGACCACTTGAACCACCTCAACACAATTCAGGTATGCCCCGTTAATTATGATGAGATTCTGAAATCGTTAGCTATTTCTCAGCAGAACCAAGCAAAAGATATAACAGATTTGAAGCTACAGATGGGACAGATAGCTGAGTTTATTGGACAAATTCGCAAGCAAGGAAAACTTCCTAGTTCTACCATTCCAAATCCGAAAGGCGGGTTTGAAACTGCAAAAACAATTATATTGAGGAGTGATAGGCAAATTGAGAATGAGCCAATAGTCCCTAAACAAAGCCGAAATAGGGAAGCTGAGTTACAGAAGAATAATCCAGTCATCGTTGAGACACCAGAGCTCCAAGGTAAGAAGGTGAGTGTTCCAAATTCAGTTTCTACTAATCGTTCTCCATCTTTTATGCATTTTCTAAGTAGATTTGCCAAATCTAGGAAAGATGAACATGATAAGGAAATCTTGGAAACCTTTTGAAAAGTCCAGTTCAATATTCCGCTTCTTGATGCTATTAAGCAAGTGCCTAAGTATGCAATTTTTTTTAAGGAGCTTCGCACAACAAAGAGACAACTTCGAGATGGAGAGGCAGTTAAGGTGAGTGAGAATGTTTCCGCAGTTCTTCAAAGAAAATTTCCACTGAAGTGTAAGGATCCGGGTAGTTTCACTATCCCTTGTGTTATCGGTAATACTAAAATTGAAAATGCAATGCTAGACTTAGGTTCTTCAATTAATGTTATGTCGTATTCTATTTATCGATCTAAGAATCTCGGGAAGTTAAAAAATGATGGTGTTATTATTTAATTGGTTGACCGTTCTAATGCATATCCTCGAGGTTTGTTGGAACATGTGTTGGTGCAGGTTAACCATTTGATATTCCCAACAGATTTCTATGTGCTTGAGATGGAAGATTCGAAATTTTTAGTACATTTGCCTATTCTTTTAGGGTGCCCCTTCATGAAAACTGTGAAGACAAATATTGATGTGCATGCGGGGAAACTGACCATGGAATTTGATGGTGATGTGATTGGCTTCAACATCTTTGAAGCCACGAGATATCCTACTAAAAATCATTCTTGTTTTTCTATTAATGTGAATGACAATTTGGCCCAGAAATTGTCATACGTCAGAAATAAGGATGAACTTGAAACCACCATCACTACTGCCGTTGGATATGAGAGCAATATAGATCCCTATGACACAAAAAAGCGGAGGAAATTTTAGTTGAATGAGCTCGAAAAGATTCAGGATGAGGCCTATGATAGTAAAAGCAATTATAAGGAGAACACCATAGTTTTTCATGATCAGATGATCCATAGAAATACTTTTGTCATTGGAAAGAAAGTCTTGCTTTTCCAATCGTGTCTTAGAATTGGTAAGTTACGTTCTGAATGGGTTGGTCATTTTATTGTTACTAATGTTTTTCCCCATGGTGCTATAAAGATTAAGAGTGTCACAATCGATAAGGAGTTTAAGGTGAAACATCATCGACTTAAGCCTTATTATGAGTCATTTGTGGAGCATGACGTGGAGGACGTATCACTCCATGAGGATTGATTGGAGATACCGTCAGGCTGCATGGCGTTAAAACAAGCGCTTCTTGGGAGGCAACCCAATCAGATTTGCTTTCTCTATCCCTTTATTTTCTTTTTGTTATTTTTGTTTGTTAGTTGTTTGTTTTTCCTCTTTTAAATCTTTTATTGCATGTGCTATAATCTATTAACATTGAGGACAATGTTAGGTTTAAGTGTGGGGAGAACAACATGTTGTTTTCATTTTGAAATTTTTTTTTAATAAAAAGTGTCAGTCCATTTAAAAAAAAAGTGTTGGTTTTTATTTTCTTTGTTGATATTAGTGTCATTAAAAAAAATAAAAAAAAATTATAGTTGTTTTGAATTTTAAGATACTTTTCAACACAATGATGAGATTTGATTTTTAATTGCATGACTTTAAGGTGATTTATAAGCATGAGTTAAGATCTAATATTATTCTTTGGCTAATGTTGGTTATCATATGCAAATTCACATGTAATCAACTTAGTAATTGATACTTATAGCATGCTTAATTGAATTTAATTGATTATAACCCATATGAGAGTTTTGAGCCTATTGTTCCTTTGATTTTGAGAGTTTTTCGTTAGGTCATCTTTCCTTTCTTTTATCAATAATAATTCATTGAATGATCTCAAATTTGTTTGCTTTGGTTGCTACTTGGATTTCTTTCATAATTAAGGATTAAACACTAGAACTTGTATTAATTTCGTTCAAAGCATCATATTGAATTGCATAACATGCTTGACATGATAAAGGCACATAGTTTCCACCATTGCCAAATAAGCCCGATCTATGATATATGTCCTTTAGGTTAACCCCATTGAGCCTGTTATTAAGCCATTTCTTTTATTACCCTCATTTTATATTCCTAACCTAATCAAAAAAATGGAGCATAATTTGATTTGCATAGACTTTATTGTGGTTAAAGGTATGTTGAAAATAAGTGTGGGGGAAGACCCTTATGGTAGACAATTCAAAAAGAAAGAGTTGGAAAAAAAAAACATACAAACTTACAGAAGGGACACAAGTCCTTGTCTATGTTCAGTATTTTAGTACCATACAGATAGTCTAGTTCTTTTCATTAGGTAGATACAAATTAATGGCTGAAACTTTTCATTATCAGTAGAACATTTCTTCCTTTTCCTACTTATGTCTTGAACCGTGTGATTCCTTACTAATGTCTCTAATCTTATTGCATGCTTTCATCATTTCTTTAAGGTCTTTGTAATTTCTTTATCCATTCTTTCTCTTCCCTTGACCCATTGGCCCCATTACAACCTGAATTAAGACCTTTTGATTGAGAGTGTCTTGCAATGTTACGATGTGGAGATTCGAATGAGGTATAAGCATATGGTGTCACTAGTTCTTGCATTTGAGTAGTAACTTTCCTTCCGTGAGATCATATATCTGAAGAAAAAACAATGTCTTTCTTTCTTGTTATATCATATGTGAGCTATTTATTTCCTTTTTACATCAATCATCTCACATATAACTAGAAAAAGAAGAGTGATTTTACCAAACAATTAGTGAAAAAGAAAAGAGTGCACCCAGTGAGATTTTTGGGTTAATTCTTCTTGGCACGCGCTTGAGTTTCAGAGTTACTTGGATTGATTTAATTGTGAATTTTTTATATCATTTCTATGAACAAGTATTAATTTTCGAATGAGTCGGATTTAATCTCGTGTTTATACAAAATTCTAATATGTCATGATCCGTTGAAAATCTCTGAGACAAATGTTGGAAAATATAGATTGAGTCATTTGAGTAATTTATTTTTGTTTCTTGGATTTGCTCGAGGACTAACAAAAGATAAGTGTGGGGGAAAGATAAGTGTGGAGGAATTTGATAGGAGCATAATTAGGCTATTTTTAGTACCATATTTCTATATGTATTTTTGGCTATTACTTGTTAATTATAGTACTAATTGCTATTTTTGTGTTTGTGTAGGTTTCCAATTACAAGATTCCAAAATAAAAGTTAAGTGGATCTAATTAGCAATTTAGAAATACTGATTGCAAAAGGAAACCACACATGGAAAGAAACTGAGAAGAAAACAATTATAAAAGGGACAATACCTGCACTGAATCAAACACCCATCCATAGCCTCCTTACGCTTGCAACCACAGCAAGCCATCACCCATCATCAATCATCCTCGCAATCACAGCCGCAACCTCCTGTTCCTCGCGAACCCATCCCAAGCCACGCATCCCTTCATCTCTATCACATTCACCACCTCTTCCCTCGCACAAACCCCCTTCTCCTTTGGCTGTTCCATACACATCCACACAACAATCCTATCGCAGCCAACCCTAAACCCAATCAAAACCCTTTTTCCCTTCACAGATCACACATCACCTTCCCCTCTCTCCCAATCGATCAACCACCACACAATCAACAACCCAACACCTCTACATCACCCTCGCTGTCTCTTTTCACCGGACCAGATCTCCCAAACAGCACATTAAAGAATGAGAGAATTCTGAAGCAGAGATCGTGAGGAAGGAAAAGAAAAGCTTATTTCTCTTGTCTTCGCGCTATCCGCACCATCAGTTCCATTCTCTACCACCACGCACGACGACAATGTTTTGTTTCTTCTCATCTCTTTACTTATTTTAGTTTGATATTTGATTATGGATTGTTGTTTGAACATAATTAATATGTCTAGCTAAACTTCTTTTGGTTAGGGGTTGATTCGAAACCTCGAACATGTGTTTTATGAATTAATTGAATTTAATCTTCCTTGCTATTAGTGATTGTGTTTTGCTTAACTGCTTTATAGATAACTTTTCTTTGTATGTTTGTTAAGGTGGCCAACTTATTAAGCATGCTAGGATCTGAAGCTAGAGTATAGGAGAATTTCACCTAATTGTTATAATGTTGTACTCACAAGTAGTAAATACCAAGGAACGTTGGTTAGGTTAAGTAAAAACCTAGGTAAGAACAAGATGCTGATCATACTTGTAATTGCCTAGTCAGTGTTCATAATTTCCACAAAACTTAATGATCTTGGATTGTTTATCTAACTTGTGATTCCTGATTAGATAGCATGATAAGGATAGTTTGAAAGCGACGCTAAATTTAATTCAACGAACTTGGAAAATAATAAGATTAATGCAGTGCTGATCAATGTTAATCTTGAGCATTGTCTCTCACGAGTTAGCAAGTGATTATTGAATATTGATTTATGAGCATATGTTTGGTGTGTGGATATAAACGCTTAGCTATTTTCTCATCTTTGCCATAATTTAGTTTTATTATCTTTACAGTAGTTTTCATAGTTTAACTTAGAAATCCAATCCCCAAATATTTACTTAATTAGGTTGTTAGTTGTCTTTTAGTTATTCTTAGTGTTAATTGGCAAGCCCTTTAATCCCCGGTCCAGAACGATCCCTACTTATTCTATACTACAATCACAAAGCAATGTATTAAGTTGTGTGCTACTAAAATAGCGCATCACACTGGGAGCATGTTTTGATGAGAAGATATAATTTGGAGCCCATTAGTATCAACATGGGGTTGGACCTATGTCAAACCCATCTCTAGCCCTGAAGTCCTAGGTGAAAGAAGAGGGTGTTGAGATGATGTGTAAGATGGAGCACAGTAAATGGTTGTATCAACCTCTTGTAGGAACGTGTCTACTTGGTCCTCAATCTCAGTTGTATTGAAATCAATATGGTGCATTTCTTTCTGACTTGTGTTGCAGTTAAATCCAGGAGCAGCTGTGGATTGTGTCAGATGAAATTCATAAGGTGGAGCCTATGTGTTGAAACCTGTAGTGGCATGTGCAAGAGACGAGCCTTTGGTGGTATTTGAACTTGGAAAGAAAGTAAATTTGTTACATTGTTGTTTGTTTATTGAAATAGCCATGCTAGATCGAAGAGCTTGTCTATATCTGATCTTCTATTGAGGACCAAAGGAGAGCAATTTGTTGATCATCTCCGGGGTAAGTTGGGCACCATTCAAGGAACTTTCCGCTTGCTAAATGATCGGGCATTTCTTTCCCATTTTGTGACCCAGCGTGCCACAACAAAAGTAAAAATTTGGGATGTCCTCATAACAAAACTTAACCAGAAACACTTTGCCATCTCTGATCCCAAAAGAGGTACGCATTTTGCTAGGAAGAGGTTTAGAAATATCAAGCCAAATTTTAAACCTGATATAAGGAGTTGAAGTTTGATTCAAGGCTAGGTGATGAACTTCCATGCAGGGACCAATATAGTTCACTAGAACTTCAACATTCGGTAGGAGGATATTCTGCAAAGGGAACTCATGTATTCTGATCCAGCATGGAATTGTCAAAGTGACTCTTGGTATACTCTGATTGCCATTCTTTTACAGAGATCAACCACCCAAATACAGACCAGGGTTCGTTGAAGAACACCTTGTTCCTATCATCATCACTTGTAAATTGGACCAAGTAATAAGCATTGTTGTGATCACTGTGTCCTTCCAGCAATTCAAAGTGCACTCTGTGCTGAGGTTCCCATTGTGGAACCAGATGCTTCGCCAAGGTTTCCGAGCTGAGATGTTGGTTATGGTAGTACTTGGCGACAATACGGAGAGCTAGGTTTTCAAGGCCATCATTAACTTGAACCACAAATTTAGGTTCAGGTATGTACATCGATTTCTCAAGTTGGTTGCTAAGCTGAGAGATAATTGTGTCAAAATCCTCTGCATGAATTGGCGATTCAAGATTATGTACCGGTCTGGTAAGTGGGGCATCCGTGGACGTAGGGTGCATGATTGAAAAGGAAGAGGTGTTGTTTGAAGGGGAAACATGTGAAGAGAGTTGAGAAGATGGAGGAGAAAGCACTGATCAGGGATTGAAAGGTTGGGTATGCGGGTGGTTATTATGAAAGATCTGCAAAGGGTGGAAAATGATGTGGTGTTGGTGAGAGGGCGTTGGATGAAATCTGTTTGAAGGGAGTAAATGATCTTGGTCAAGTTGATTTGGCTGTGATACTCTGAAGTTTGTAATCGAATCCATTTTCAATGCTCTGAAACAATAATGTGGTGTAAAGAGGGAAGAGGTAGAGTCTGTGCTAGGGGTGGGCATCCCATCCTGCAATCCCAATCTGGTTCCGATCCCGTTCCGATTTTTTCGGGTCTTAATGGGATTGAATAATTTCATCCCGATCCCGTTCCGTCCCGATCTAGAATGGGATGGGATGGGATGAAGATTTTTAATCCCGTCCCGTCCCGAGCTAATTTTTTAATATTTATTATTAATATTTTTATTTATTTATTTATTTTTATTCATATAAACTTACAGATGACTGACAGAAACTCATGGTGTTTGCAGTGGTAACAGAAATGTTACTTCAAAAAATAAATATTCATTTAAGCAAGAGAAAGATAGCAGACTGTTGCTTGAATTTCCAATAAAAGTGGCTCCAATTATTTAACTTACAAATATTGATAATACCCAGGTGAAGATGAAAAATAAAAATTAACTGAGTAATACATATTCAAAAGGGAACATTCAGGGGCGGAACCAAGAATTTGAGATGCCCCGGATTGTAAAAATATTTTTTTTATAATTACAATATATGTATTGATGGTAAACCATTATGAATATGTTAGAGCATCACCAATAGGTCTATATTTCTTCCCTAACAAAAGATGAAATGTCATTTTGTCAAGGAACCATGAATTTTGTTTCCCACAGTAATGAAATTGTAAAATCAGTTGAAAGACTATCACAGCGACACAATACTCTTAGTGGGTCCCATTTATCATGTCATTTTCTAAAAGTCAGCCCACTCGACTTCATTGTTAGGGGATTTAGTGCCTACCCTTTATATTTGCATGTCACATCTATATCTAATTATAAGAAAGTTATTTTTCACGCTCTTATATGATGATAATCTTCGCAGCAGTCACAGGCAGCACGCTGATCCCGTTTCGTCCCATCCCGTCCCGTCCCGAACCCGTTTGGGATTGGACGAGGTCGAGATCCCGTATGAACGGGATGTGTATATTTCGTCCCGTGCCCACCCCTAGTCTGTGCTTGTGAGAAGTGACGTGAGAAGAATATAAGGCTTAATCATGGAATTAAAAGGAATTAATTGGAATTAAATGATTTTGGAGGAGGAATGGGAACAGAGACAAAAAAAAGGTGATGATTCTGCATTTATAAGAGTGGGCTGATGTGAAGAGTTGAAAAAATTGGGAGTAAATTAACTAAGCAAGAGTAGGTTGACAGATATAGAGAATATTTGGTTAATTATATGACAGGATGGATAGCAATTAGGAAGAAAAGAGAATAGGGCAGACTGTAGAGACCCAAGCATCTTCTTCCTGGATCACGTACCCGGGAGACCTGAAACACAAAGAGTAGAAGCTAAGGAATTATCAATTTAATAATTATGATAAAATAATGTCTTTGATATTATTTTTTAAATTAATGGATAAGGTGTGTGATTCGTTCCAAGGCATCACCAATTTGACATGTACTTGAAAGTGGGATTGGATCTAAGACCCCACATAAGTTGCAAGTTGTGGGGTTGTGGCACATGTATGGTCCCTCCCTCCCTCCCTCAGAAACTCTATTTACTGGCGTTACAGGAGATTTTCTAGGAGATTTCCTGGTTCTCTAGAATTTTTAATGTTACAAATCAAATTTTGTTCCCTGATCTAACAAAGCTCATTTTAGTTTTTGAAAAAAAGAAAACATCAACTGGCTGTGAGTGGCATCTTCTTTTCCCAGAAATTTTTATGTAAGAATTTTAAAACACTCATATCATGTAAGAATTTTAAAACACTGTAAATCTCTCTTAGAAAAAATGAACTTATTTTACGCTTCATATCATGCTAAGCAGGTAAAAGAATTGTCAACAGCTCAATTTCATAATGAACTTGACGAATATATTTTATAGAGCTAGAAATTTCATAAACTTCCAAATTTTTTGCAAGGACGAATTACACGACAAGAAGCTCACCTCCTAGAAAAAGAAAAAAACCTTATTTTAAATTCCTATTTAAGTAAAATCGGCGGGTGTAACTTCCTTTGTCAACGGTGGTTAACTCGAATTCCACCCCAACAAAATATTCAAGTTTCATATTGTGCTAATCTACTACTATAATTGTAATTGGATGGTCGATATGCTCAAATGTGTCACATCAACGACCTTTCGATTTTGCCCCTAGTCAAAACTACAATTTGCATTTTATTCTTGTTTAAAGTCATGTAAATTTATCATTCTTACTGGGTATTGTCATCCATTTCGTTTGTTTACTTTATAGTTTATACATTGCTATGTGAAGACTCACATTTTTAAATGCATTAATTAATGCACTCCTAATATTTATGTCACTAGCCCCATAAAAAAGGAATTAATAATCTTCTTTCTTTTTAATTATACCTTTTTATGTCAAATTTACACTGAATTTAAGGAGGAATTGGAAGTTCATGCCCCCCTTTATTCTCTATTTTCAAGAATACTCTCTTTTAATGGTAATCTATGATTTGTTTTCATATTTAATAATTTAGTAATTCATTTGAAAAGTGTCGAAGGCACGACACATCAAGGTGATATGCCAAAGGCATAACATTGTACCCATGCCTACACGCTATGTGAAAAGTGTAAACTAGAAGGATGCCACCAAATGGAGAAAATTGAATATAATGGAAAGTTTTAGCCTTAAACTAAGTCACTCACTTTAAGATGTTTCTTGGCTGTTAGAGTTTACGAGAGTCGCAAAGCACTTGATAATCTTGCTAACATAGCAGGCAAGATGAAGAAGAAGAAGTTTGGGTATGAAAAATATTTATGATGGTTGGAACTAATTTACATTACCAAAAGGTAAATCCACCAACTTAAAAAAAATGCTATAAACTTTTGAGACCCAGCCAAACAATTGTCAAATAAAAAATGCAGTATATGTAACCAATATTTACCAGAATAAACTGGTGATCTTTTTTGCTTGATGGAATTTTCCTTATCCGCAATCATCCCCAAATTTATTTTTGCTATCTGAAGAACAAGTGAATTACACCAATTGTATAGTAGATGTGTGATACTCTTGTGTGAGCGGATTTGAGGGAGAGGGTGCAAGAGAAGCCTAAAAACCATGAATCCCAAGAGATTTGATAGGCAATGTGAGACTATGATGTCCCCTTTTAACTTGTCAACCCTCTTAAAATCTATGGATTCTCTCGCACCTTCCCTTCAGGTTCGCCCATAACAGGGGTATCACAAGAGGAGTTAGAATTAAGCTTCAAAAGAGTCCAACTTGATGGTATATAGCATAACAATATAAATAGGGTGTTTGACAGTTTAGGCTGTATCAATCAAGTAAAGGTGAAAGGTCCATTATTTTCAATTGACTTCTCACTAACCAATTCTTTTTCTTTTTCCTTTTTAAAACTGGAGTAACAATAAATTTCAAAGATTATTAGTGACATTATTTCCGCTTTCTCAATGACAACTTGTATCTCCACTTTACCCAAAAGTTAAAGACACATTCAAGAGAAGAGTTTATGAATGTAATAATATCAAAAGATACAATCTTTGACATTTGGTATGATAATTGGGGTCCTACAAATGTCACCATTACATCCCACACTTAATCGTTGAGCTCCAAAGGTTTTTAGCTGTTTAAGATAATTAGCTTGTGTTGAAAGATGACAATGAGATCTACAGAATATAAACATGTTTGTTTGTAGGCCAACTTGAGAGATTGTTTATTACAACTAGTGAGTTGATTGAATGCCCAAGGTAGGACAATTTGTTGGTGACTTAAAATACAATCCCAAATAATACAAAAGGATCCGGAATAAAGTTTTATATGCGTGTCTTTTACGATTCTAGGAAAAATTTGTAAACTATACAAGAGCGCATAACCTGATCATTATTGGTAAAAGCCACAGATGCCAATTGCAAATTCTTTCAGAAGGGAAAGTTTTAGCATGCCACCCCAGAACTGAACATTCTCGAGTCCAGTTCGGTTCTCATCAAGATTTATCCGCAGTTCCCTGATAAAACCACTAAGCCCAAGGCAGGCTTACCAGTCTGCTAAATGTGGGCCTATGACAATTACAAAACCTTGTTGTTGCTTTATTAGATGATGTGAGACAAAATCTCACAATATTATACGATATTGGTTCTAGCTTCTGAACCATTAAGCTTAGAGTTCATGCGGGTACCCATCATTTCGGGCCAAACTGCAAAGCCCAGAGACTATCCCACAAGAACAAGGCATTGTGGAAACAATACTATATTAATACCAGGTCAAACACTTGCCTGACCAGATTAACCCTTTTTATTTGGATGGTACGCTAGTAAATTCCTGTGTGTGAAACTCGGCAATTACACAATTAGAATAGATGATCTATAAGATGAAAACCAGAAATCAAATAGCACTAACCATCGGATCCTCTTTATCTTTCCAATCTAAACCAAGACTTTTCACTGACAGAAGGTTCAACACCTAAGTACGATTCATGAATACCATTACATATATTCTTCAGAAAATGCTGCTACTCATTCTAGGTCCACATCATCGTCAAACAGCCATCATATCACCAAAATTTCGCATCACAAAAACCGCTCCACCAAATATAGCAAGCGCCCGCAGCAATTTCTGGATAAACATCAATCATCAGGTTTTTCATTTGGGGTGGGGGTTCATAAAGAGCAAGTTTGACTATGTCATAAGCCATTTCAGCAAATATTGCAACAAACCGCAGCAAATTCAAACATAAAAGATCGTGATTTAATAGTTCAATGCTCAAAAGGAGATGAATAGAAGATTTTTGTGACAAATATCTATATTACAATTCAGAGTGGTGTTTTACTATTCATTGCTGACTGAGTCAAAGTCAAATCGAAAGAATTAAAGATAAAAGTTGGGAAATGCATTGAATTTGAAGGTTGAGATTCATTTCCCATGATGACATATTTGTAAGTATAAAACATGTAGAAGGGTAAAAATAATGAAAACTTTTTAAAAAAAATTAGTGGAATGTACATGTGACGGAGAGAGAAAATATTGTGTTTTCCTTTTAGTATATATACATCACTATTTATCTTGTGAAATTCTAGAATATTTTCGGTCATCTTCAACAGCGATCAGAAAACAGGTATGAACTTTGTACTAAGATTTGTTAACTTCAATTTGTATATTTAATTCTCAAACCAAAAAACTGTAGTTTACCCCAAGCTTCATCTCTTGTATCAACGATTTCCCAAACCAATTTTCATAAACGTCAACACTTGAACAATCACCCAAAAGAGAATGGGTTTTTTTAATGGAGATGGAAATTACAATAGAAAAAATTCTTCCATTGAAGAATATAAAAATTAAAGGAATATGGAGAAGATTGTCCATAGATTAACATAAAGAAAGAACACTAAAGGGAGAAAACGGAAGACCAAATATCACATGTTTGAGTTGTCATTTTCATCCACTCTAACGCCAATTGTTAACAGTAGAACCCCGAGAAACTAATGAGACAAGCTAACATAGCAAAATACAAACTATTAGCTAATCGGTCTAACAATAATCAAATGCAAATGCATTGTTTTACCGTGTATCAACCGGAGCCATAATGTTAATCCTTTGAGAGAGTTGATAATTGTTTGAAAGCGATAGACAAATGGTCCTAGTTGCCCCAGAACCGACTAGATGCCAATTAACGATGTTTGAGAGTGGATGGACTATGTGAAGTGTCCATATGATCCACCCTTCTAATAAGGAGATTTTCTATAGCAAAGATCAAGCGACAAAGATGTAACTCTAAATCTTGCGCCATGGAAAGTTGGGTGGTATAGACGCAAGCGAGTGGGTAAAAAGAAATTGTCGATGATGCTATAAAATCTCCGATTAATCTTGATCCATCTTCAATATCTATTTTTGTAAACTCTGAGGAGCTGAATTTAACATATGTTTAATGGATGATAGGTAAAGGTGGACATTTATGAATCAAATAGCAACATCAACCACGCCCCTGAAGTATTAGCTTCCCAACAGTATTGGTAGTTGACATTAACACAAAAAAACGCCTTGCAAGATTTTTCCATAGACCAACATCCTTGTAGTCTTGTAGGTTTCCAACCATTGTTTTAAAGGGTGATTGATGCGTATATGTAGCGGAACAAAAATTCCTCGAGGCGTAACCATTGATTTGCTTATACAATGCGTGCAAGTTGTTTGGGCGATGCCTTGATGCATATGCAGCGACTCAATACGAGTTTTTAATTAGTTTATTTTTAGAATTTAATGATATGTGCAAAAATAGAGTTTACTTATAATAATAGATATACAAAAAAGTTTATAGAAGGTTATAAGTTATAACTAGTAATCTATTACAATATAATATATATTATATTGGACGCATGATATTAGAAGTTTACAACTATTACAAGGGATAATGACATATCATACATAGGGGTAAATGCAAGGATGCACGGACTCGGACTCGGACACGGATACGACACGGCGACTTGGCAATTTTAAAAAAAATAGGACTCGGCGACTCGGCGACACGATCAAACTTAATTTTTTAATATATTTTTTTTAACATATACATGGCTTCGAATGCTTACATGCAAATAAAAGGAGCAAAAGGCCCAAGAGTTAGTTCGAGGCTTGGCCAAAGGTGTCTAGTCCAAGAATAGTTTTAAATGGCCCAATTTCAAAAGCCCAATCTCAAAACCTAAGTTGGGTATTTGTTATCTAGTTAGAGTTAGGGTTTTGCTGTTTTGAGAAGAAGACCAGGAATGAGGAAGAAGAAGATTGTGTTTCAAAGTAAGATCTTTCACTCTCGAAATCGAGTCTTCTTCTTCTTGTCGAAAACTCTCTATCTGTCTATCGAAAACTCTCTCTGTCTGTCGAAAACTCTCTCTGTCTGTCGAAAAAGGGTTGAACCAGAAGGATCTTTCCCTCTCTCTGTCGAAAACTCGAAATCTCTCTCTCCCTTTCGACAGATCGATCGATCGATCGATCGGTCCCTCTCAACAGATCTCTCCCTCTCGACAGATCAATCACTCTCGACAGATCTCTCCCTCACAGATCTGGACAGATCTCTCCCTCACAGATCTGGACAGATCTCTCTCTATCTCTGTCGATCGACAGGTCTGGACAGATCTCTCCCTGTCGATCTCTGGTTCAACCCTCTTTTCTCTCTGTAATTTGGGTTTGAAAAATGGGGGAAGGATCGATCGAAGAGGATAGGGTTTGTGGGAGGAAGGATCGATCGATCGATCAAAGAAAATCCAATTTATTTGCAAAATTTACAAAAACCGAGTCTGGACCGTGTCCAAACCGTATCCAGGCCGTGTCCAAACCAGTCAACGAATTTTGACCGTTGACCCCGTGTCCAATACCTGTCCAACGCGTGTCGGACGCGAATCTGTGTCCGACACGTATTTGACTCGTGACACGGAGGTTTTCCGAAGAGTCGGTGTATCCTTGGGTAAATGTATAAGAGATGCCACAGAAGATTACAGATTACAGTAACTAGGGAGATATTAGACTATAATAATATGAAATATATATGTGGACACGTATAAGTTTGAATCACTGGTTTATAAATATTTATAGATGTAGACGAGAATATCATAGGATGTTCCTATTTTTAAATCTTAGCTAGCTAACCAATATATGGCTATCAAAACAACTTACTGTTTTTAAAATCAATCACATGCACCACAAAACTAAACTGTTATTTACCTTTTGGTAACCGAAAAAGTTTTAAATATACTCGATGGTACCCAAAAAAATTGTAATACCTGTTTGTTGTCCAAAATGAGTCTTGAATCTTAAGTAGGTTGATTCAATAAGGTCGTCTCTATGTTTCTGAAAGACCACTTTGCCCATATTATTAAAAAGTAATGTGTGGCACATGATAACCTTCATTGAGAAACAAATCCAACCATGCATCTTGAGATAACCCTCAACTTCATTCCAAATCTCTCTAGCACATAAGTAACAAAATGTATAATCAAACTCCGTAACCTCTTCACTCCACCACTCCAAAACTCTCATCCTCCTTAGCTAGGCACACCTCCATCATCACCAATTTGCCCGAGTCATGTTGTTCAACCACCATAATCCCTAGATTTCCCCACTCATGAATCGCTCTTGGCACCACCATCAATATGTTCCTATTATTCTTACAAGTATTTAATGCTAGAGAACTGAGGGATCATCGAGAGTAATAAGCAAAGAGGGAAAGGGAGAGAGATAAGAGAGGCAACAATTGGGGGTTGGCACAATTCACTGGCGAGTTGAAAACAATGGGGATTCACCGAAATTGAGAAAGTAGAAGGGCAGTAAGGTGTGGAGCAAATCGAAGAGACGGAAGAACAGGAGCACACAGACACAACAACCATTACCACATCTCCCTCTTGAAATAGTTCTATTCCATATGCTCGCCCGACTTCCTGTAAAACTCATATGTTTGGAAGCTTTAGTGCAATACCTTCCACCACTAACCTGTTTTTCAATCCTAACATCAACTACGACAATCAAGCGAATGGATGATAAGAAACACAGTGATTTGGGGGAAGTTGTGAGTGAATAAGAGAGTGGTTGCAAAGAGGGGGAAAGATAGACATGAGGGTTACATCGAGACGAATTCAAAACAACGTGAATGGTTGGATTTGTTTCAATCTCGATGAACGTTATTATATGCCACACACGAATATTTAATAGCATGGGAAAAGTGTCCTTTAAAAGGAATGGAAAATGGCCTTAGCGAGTTGGCATGCTTGACCTATCGGACAAGACTATTTTGGTTTCGGGTATTACAATTTTTGGGTGCCAACGGGTAAATTTAAAACTCTTTTGGGTAACAATCTCAACCACATAATACATTTGAATCATTCAGTAATGTAATAAAGTGCCACAAAAATAATTTCATCATTAAGCTTTATAGCGACAACATCAATGATGAAGTAATTTATGTTATTTCTTGTAATAATTGTTTCCTATTTTTTCTTGAATTTTTTTAATGTTTTCTTGTACCGTTCCATCATAATTTTATGAAAAATCGAGCGGCAAGCCTTGATTATGCCTCATTACGCATCAATGCACCGGTTCCCATCTAAAAAGCCTTACCACCTTGGTACTGAAAAACATTATTCTCCAACAAAATTAGTTATCACTTCACATTAACAGGGATAATAAGGCCTCATCAGGGAACTTAGAGGGACTAGAAGGAAATAAAAAATGGGGTTGCAAGGTGATACCAAATACTTTGGGGCGTACATCTATTTTTCCACCAACCCTCATCTTATCTAAAACGCGTAGGGCAATGCAAACACATGATAACAATTTTGTCTATTCAATTTTATTTCTCCTTGCGGTATGCATGGCAACAAATCTCTACAAATTTTATTACCAATTTACCATGCAGTGGATGTAGATGACAAAAATTAACAAGCTCATTCTCTGGTGTCCTGAGCACCATAATTATGATTATATGTTGCCTTCCAAACACAAACCCTTATGCATACACCTAGTTTAGTAAAATTTAATCCTTTACGTGTACAAGCGAATAAGCTTTGTTAATTTTCGTCATCTACACTCCAGGCTAACACTAGGCAAGTAATTCTTTTTGCATCATAGAAACATGACCACATTTTGATCAGCAAAATAACAAAGCAAACTGCTGTTTTTCAATAAAATACCTCCTTTATCCTTGGAACAATAAATGACCCGCTTACAATATTCATACTCCCTCCTCTATCCTCCAAATTAAATACGAAGATCCCTCTGTCCTTGGGAAATTAGATGTGGTATTCTTAGATGCCCTGATCAACACCCACCTCATTACCACTGTATGATATGGTACAAAGGGACTCGAGATATATTTATCTACTAACTCAACCACAGCTCCAGGCCTACCTAAGGCAAGGCACCCAAATTCCTCACTTTACAAACCCACCCTCCAGACCCAATCATCACTCTCTACTACTACTATGGCACCGAGTCTACTACTACCCTGGCCCAATTTTGATATATGGAGTAAGTATCGAAATCACTAATGTAATGTGTTGTGGCTATGTTTAAAGCTACTACTAGGGTTTCGTGGAATCTATCAACGTGAACGAACGGAGCATGAACAAATAAACACGGTAAATAAAAACATCTTAGCAAAACCAAGATAAAGATTTTTTATTATCTGAAATCAGCGAAGAAGAAGAAAGATTAGGAATAGTCGGTTACCGCGTTGGCGGCCCACTTGTCTTCGTCCTCAATTTGAGAGATCCAAGCTTGCTTGAATTTCTCCAAGGGTGTATCAGCTTTCGCCATTGCAGTAGCAGGATTGAAGTAGGTTCGAGGGTTTTCGGGAGTTTTAGGGTTCACGAGAATGGGAAATTTTGCGTCTGTGTCTGTGTCTCTGTGTTTATAACTTGTTCTATAACCCAACATTGATTTTTTTCGGGCTTTAGCTTTTTGGGCCTAAACAAGCCCATTGAATTATTTAAGACACCGGCTTTAGGGTTTTAAGAGTAGTGGATGGTTGTCGTTCGACTATAGTAGTAATAGTCGTGGTTGTCACTGGTGGTGGGCTAATCAAATGGTGGATGTTGAGTGATAACTCAAATTAGCCTAAAAAATAAGGGTTCCCTCATGAATTTTCATGGCATAGAATTTCATGCAACCAAACACACCCTAAGGGCTACTTTTAATTAAGGATGCACAGACTCGAACACGTGTGTTGTGTTGGACATGGACACGACACGACAACTCGACAATTTTCAAAATACTAAGACTCGACAACACGTCAAACCTTATTTTTATATTTTATTAAAAAATTATTAACCTGCTTTGTATTGGGTATCTAACTAAATCCCAAATTACACAATCCACAGACTCAAAAAATATAATTTTTATATGAGTGACATATAGAACACTCAACAATGACCTACATGCTACCTTCTCAATTCACCATAAATTTGCAACTTCAACTGATGTCTAATTGAACACCAAACCAAACAAGGAAGGCCCATCTTCACATACCTTATCCACTGAATCCATTCAACCTTACCAGGCCATGGCATGGCAAGTGCGAGGAAGGCACTACATATATTATGTTTGGTTATTTTATAGAGTTTGTCTAGGCAACCAGGTTTTAAAGCCATTTTTTTGTCAGGTTTGAGATTTTTTTACATTTTTACCCATTCTCTTTAAAACACAACCACAAATATTATCTATAGAAGACAGTGTTCTAAAAAATGGCCTAGGCGTTAGAGAAACGCCCAGATTAATTGCTGGGCAGAGTGAAAAATCGGGTAGGCGCCTAGGCGGGGTCTAAGCGGTCTGGATGGATTTTTTTTTTAATAAGGTTGATTGTGTTCTTATTTTATTTTTCCCCTTTTTTGGAACAATTTAATTGTTTTTTATTTAGTATATGTTTGAATGTAGCAAAGGATGATTACTTAATGGAATTCTCAAAGGATTTAACGGTACCAATTTTAGTAATGTAAATTTTATCAAATATGACTAAGGTTATTCATGCAATTTGAAGAAAAATAAAATAGTAGGTTTGGATATTTGTCCACAAATTCAATTTTGTATAAAGTACCCATCGTGACCAACTTCAGTCATTTGAGTTTTAATAATTTTTATTCATGATTGTTAATTTTTCATGTTTTTAAATTTTACATATGTATCTTGGCATTAAGTTGGATGTAATTGATAAGGTATTATGCTTAACTTTTGTAAATTATTAAAGTTATAATACAAAACCTAAAACCACCTAGACGCCCGCCTAGGCACCCGCTCATCGCCTGCCTACCGCCTAGCACTTTTTAGAACACTGATAGAAGAGGTAGAAGTGTAAAAAGCCTAAAATCTGGCAAAAAAGTGGCTATAAAAGCCTGACTGCCTTGAATTGGGGCATTTTATAATACAAAAGTATTTCTTAAAGTACACACACCAGTCACCTTAAGGGAGAGACACTAGTCTACTAGTTTGGATGTTACCTATTTTGTTTCTCTTTATAAGTTTAAAGTCCAACACCATACACAAAATAAAACAACAACAATTCTAGGGAGCCAACCTCTCCTCTTCTCTTTGTTGCTTGCATCATGGTTCTTCTTCACACAACAGTCCTAGGAAATTATAAAAGAACCATGATGGAGACGAGCTTGTCTTCTTCCTTTTCTTCTCAACAGCGACGTCTTCTTCATGCAACCGTCCGACAGAGCTTCAATCCGATGGATCTTCTTCACACAACGGTTTGACATCTTCTTCCTCTTCCTTCTTTCTCTTCTTCCTCCTATTTCTTTCTCTTCGTCTTCTTTCTTTTTTATGCAAATGGGTTTGAGTAATAAATAATGTGGAGTTAGGTTTTGTAATTTGGGGCTTTTGATCTCGCCCGTTCGATATTATAAAGATAAAAAAATATATCAGTTATTTACAACCATTTTAACCTCCCCCCACCGAGTCTGGACCGTGTCATGGTCGTGTTTGGACTAAGTTAGGTTGACCCGACACGTTGATCGCGAGTCAAATACGTGTCGGGCGTGTATCGCACATGATAAATACACAAAACATTGATTTTTACACCCCTAAATATACAATAGCTAAGTCCAATTATCCAATAAAAATATCTCATTACGCGTATTTTGTACATTTTGTAGAAATTCAAGCACAAATCTCAAATCATGCACAAAGTGGCAAAATAAGGCTAAATTCAACAATTGGAAAACCCAATGGGAGTTTACATGCATTCACAAAGACTAAAGAATTTCAATCCCAAGACCCATGAAGTCAAACCCACAAAGCATCAACAACTACGAATCTCGAGAAAATCAACATGAAGATTTGGACCTCTACATGGCCAACGTTATCATGTTTCCTTATTCAACTCCAACACCTTTCCTTGTTTCACTCAACCATATTTTCATGTTTCACTAATCACGTTTCCTTGTTTCACTCAACCATGTTTCCTTGTTTCACTCAAACATTTTTTACCTATAAAACCCCATACATGGAGTTCATAAGGGATAGTTTTTCTTAGAGAGTTTTTTTTTGTAGTTCTTAGTTTTAGATTTTTGCTTGATAGAGAAGTGCATGTACTACTTTCCAACATTTTAATTTTTCCATTGAAGAAGCAAGTTCTATTTTTATTTCTCTTTCTCCTTTAACTTTTAGTTTATTCTCATTATTCATGGAGAGCTAATCTCCCCTCTTAAGGGGAATAGATTGAACCCCATGAAGATATAATGATAGTTAGATTGTGTTTCATTTAGGAAGTAAAATAGAACAATGAATTGTAAGAAGTATTTCGAAAGAAGGCTTCATTTGTTAAATGGATAATGATTTTGATTCGAAAGAATAAAATATTTCCATGTTTTTTATGATTTTTCTGATGAAAAACATAACCGAAAATCTAATGATGTTTTAGAAATAAAACAATGGATTTGGTTAAAGTTTGAGGAAAATGAAAATATTATTACTTCTTTAATCCCACAACTCAAGTCATGTAGGTTGAAAAATCATGTGATTTGAGTATTTTGGGAGAAATTGAAATTACATTGTACAATCATTATGTTTGAATGGGGTGATTCTCATACCCTTGAGATTTCTCTATATTCATTTTTGTTACAAGTTATTATTTTCTTTTAGAATCATATCATCTCTCAACATCTCACCAACCATTATTTTACTCTTATCTTTATTCTTTAAATAAAAATTCAAATATTATCTTCTAATCCAAGTGAAGTAGTCGATAACCCCTACTTCCACTATGCATTGTTGAAGTGTATTGTAGGTTGAAGGAAAAAATAAACAAAAAGATAAGTTATTTCTTTGATTGATGTCGAAAATCATGCAACGACATTAATGTCGATTTTTGGCATCAATCAAATGGTGTCGTTGCACATCACTTGGTGAAGGAAGACATTCTTGAAGATATAATTTTGGAGACAATAGAGAAGATTTTTAATTTTTTTTTTTTCATTTTCTTTATTATTTTTTTTTCATCTTTATGTTTTTTTTGGGTTCAGCATATAATGGAAACAACATAGAAGCAGATGGCTCAATGTCCATTTAACGTGAAAATTTTATAGCAAATTTCGTGACACTCCCCTGAATTTGTTTAATTTTTTCAGATTTTTTTTAGGTCGGTTGCCTATTGAACAAATTCGTTTGGAAAAGTGGGTGATAAAGCTGCAGAATTGCCTAAGACTTGCTTGAAGGCGTTTTTTTTGTTTGTAGTTTCTAGTGAGGAGGAAAGTTTATTCTTTAATATGCCTCGAATGGTCGAGTGCAACTTGTAATAGTTAGGCATTATTTTAGCATTAGGTTGATTGTTAGTTTTAGGTTAGAATTAATTCACTTAAAAAAATTTCTGACTTCTTGACCAAGACCATTAAACACCTTTGCATCTGTAATTGCTCGATTGCGTGTTAATATATTTAGATAGCAATTGAAGTCAGAAATTTTAAAAACAAATTCTTTGAAAATGGCTAATTTTTTTTTTTTGTAGTGGACAACAAGTGGTGTTGTAGGGGAGAAAACAATTTCTTGAACCTAGGAGGAGTAGTTCTCAAATAACACTTTTCTCTACTCCCACGGTGGAGACCTTGTGTCCGAGCTCACAAGTTAGTAAGTATCTCTTTCAGAAACATTGTTTTAATAGCTTGGGTGCTAAATGAAAATCGATTGGACATTGCTTGGTGTTTGTTTATGTTTCTGCATCTTAACAAATTGCGTGGTTGCTTACGTTAATAAACTACCATAAACAGAGAGGGCGGACCTAGCCATTTTTTTGAAACTGGTGGGATTCATTACCCATCTCATCACTCCAGCAGTGTGAAACTAAGGCATATAATAAAATCAACTAAGGTTAGAGCTAACTAGAACGATGTTCATAGGACAACTAAGACCAATGTTATTCTGTTGAATTTTGTGTTGACTAAAGCTAAACGTGACGTTGGGTTTAATCATTCAACAAACTTCGGGAGGCCCCTGCCACATGGGTAACTCACCTGGTACACCGAGTCACTAGTAAGCTGCGAACCGCAGAAGGACGTGGTGTAACTAAAAGTTTTGGCTAGGAACACACACCTTAAGTACGTATTTGACACGCATCGTTCTCATATCAATCGGTTTATAGAGTGGTAGCACAGGTACAGTTCTTAATTAGACCACGTGATCTCCTGTCACTTGTGCAATAATCCATCTTTTTGCAAGCGTAACTCTGACCTCTTGATTTTGGACTTTGTACTGTTGGATACAAGCTTTTATGATCATCTGTTAGCACCCTATCTAATCAGGCAATAATAGATAATAACGTAATGCCTGCTAGTTTCAATCAATTTTGTCCCTCACAGATTAACAAGATAAAATCCCATTAAAACATTGTTTGCTTAGATTTGACATTTGTGTGGTTCAGAATTGATTGTTGCTTGTGTATGTCTTCTTAGCAATCGTCTAGGGATACTTGATCTTGTGTTTTGTCACTGTCATATTTCCATCTCATATTATTCTTTTTATGAAAGTTTGGGAACGACCCAGCCAATGCTTGGTTCGTACCTGTAATTTTTCTAGCCACCCTAATCCACTCTTTGCCTATTCACCACACTCATCTCCACCTACCTCCCCTTACTCTCCAATCAACAGTGAAATGACAGAATGTCTAATTTGGAAATACAATGTTCCCCTTGCTGTTAATGTGCACAGATGCATTGAGTTGCCCCCTATCACGATAGCTCAATTTGAGATCCGACCAACTATTATCAATATGTTGCCGAAGTTTTATGAGCATGATCGAGAAAGCCCATATGTCCATATTGGAAAATTTCTTGAAGTTTGTAGTACTTTTAAGAACTAAAACATAGATGAGGAAAATGTTAGACTTTGTTTATTTCCTTTCTCTCTTGAGGATCGGGTCACCTCATGGCTAAATCCCTTCCCTGCTTAAATCATGGGAGGATTTAGTTAGAAAGTTTCTAGCGAAGTACTTTCCCATGAGAAAGACCCTAGAAATTAGAAGAGAAATTGAGGAGTTTACTCAAACACATGATGAACTTTTTTTATGAAGCATGAAACCGCTTTCAAGATTTACTCATCAAGTGCCCCCATCATGGCTTTGAAAAAAAAAGTGCTAGTGTAGAGTTTTTATAATGGATTGATTGTCGAATCTAGAAATATGATCGAATCCACGCACCAAGGGAAATTCATGCGTAAAACTGGTACTGATGCTTATACATTTCTAAGTGAACTTGTTGATGATTCTCGACAATGGACTGCCCATAGAGACTTGAAACATAGTTCTTCTAGAAAATCACGTCTATTTGTACCAAAGAAAGATTCTGACCAGACATCCAAACCTTCCCCAAGGACTTTGCTAAGGAAATTAAATTTATTGTGACAAAGTTCGCCTATGAAGCCAAATAGCAGACTTCTAAGCCTTATACCTTTTGCCTCAAATGAGATCATATAGATTCTGATTGTCCTTTAATTTCAGGTGGCAATGAACCTCCAAAGGAGGTGTGTGTATTTAACACTGAACATAAATCAAACACATTCGGTCAAACATACACATCTGCAAATCGACATCACTGTAACCTTTCCTATGGTGATGACTTTAATGAACAACCACCCAAAAGTTCAAGGAATCCTCCTGGGTTTCAACACCCTAGGCAACCTAGTAGACAAGCCCACAACTCACGCACTTATCCTAGACAATATGAACCTCAATCTAACGATTGGGAACAAAATCAATATCCACCATTGGGAAGACCACTTTCATACCAGCAAAATCAGCCTGTGAACCTTTCTATGGTACCTATCCCTCATACTTCCTATAGTCAACCAAAACTTAGCAACTCCTGGGACTTGGTACCTCAAACTCAATATGTTGTTCATTTACCACACTACACCAAAAAGATCCATCAGCAACGGTTTGGGACCATGGGGGTAACCTATTGCCACAGCTTAGAGGCCTGGTCATTTGAGGCGTCGCCAAATCACCATTGACGGCTATAAACCGTGGCCACACATATTAGCAACGGTTTTATGTTCGAGGACGCTTGATGATTTTCTGCATTTAGCCACAGTTTTAAGCCGTTGCAAACATGATGGCCACGGTTTTAAGCCGTGGCAAGTGATGGCCACGATTTTAAGCCATGGCAAGTGATGGCCACGATTTTAAGCCGTGGCAAGCATGAAGTACCACGATTTTAAGCCGTGGCCAGTCAAAACAAAATTCAAAAAAAAAAGAAATTTGGTTTGTTGCGAGGGTTTGAAACCGTTGCAAATTAATATAATCGAAAAAAAATTACATTTTTTTTGCTGCTGCAGCAAAATCACAGCCCCACACCTGCAAAATCAGTCCTTACTAAGATGAATATTTTCTTCAAGTTATAGAGTATATCATAACAAAGCATCCATATAAAATCAAATCCTTAAAACAATCAACTCAGACTACTACACGGCAGCAACCACAACAATCTTTGCATTATTGTTGTTATTACCAACATCTTTATGAAAAACAAAATCATTACAATGAGAACTAAGGGAACATCTTTATCATGATTAAAAAAGGAATGCTTATTTTCTTCAAATTTCTGTAAAATATGAAACAAATGGATTATTCTGAAACAAATCAACTTATAAAGATACAGATACACATACCTCCAAAACCAGATATCCCGCTATCCATTTGCAACATCTATCCAGAACAACATAATTGGACGAGCATAGTAAAATACCAAGAATCAATGAAGGAAAGGGAATAGGGGGCTAAGACTAAGCTGCGAGCAAGGAAGGTAAAATCTCTTGAGCAGTAAGCAGTACATGTTGCTCTTGGATCTCTATTGAATATAGTCTAAGAGCTACTTTTCAGCCAAGCTTTTTATCAGAGCCTTTCAAGTTAAGATTGAACCATTTCTTCTTGCTGGATTTATCCTTCCCATCTGAATTTGTATCCCCTGGACTAGGCTTGAACTCTTCATTAGGAACTTTATTGCCACTGCTACTACTACTTCCAGTAAAATTAGAAAGTACAGTTGATGTTACAGTGAAAGAAGAATGAATGTTGTCTCTCTGCTTCAGTAACTCATCCACCTGAATTTTACAACCATCATAAGTTCAAAAGATTAACACGAGTGCCATAATTTATATAAAACAAACTGCAATGCAATTGGAACAGTGCTGATAAGTAAATGAACAAATAACATTACAAGCAACATACAAATTGTTTTTCTTGGCTATATTTGTTGGTGACTTCTTGAAAGCATGCCAATGCCTGTAAAACCCAAACAACAAACACAAATCATGAAACAATCAATTGCAGGTCATTGTTTCGCCATGTTAGCTGAGAAATTGATATATATACCTTTCTGTATTCTGTTTCAAACTGCCTTAGCTCATTTCTCTTCCGTATAATTTGAGCTTCTATTTCCTTTAGCTTTTCTGTGGTATCTTCATATAACTTTGCACAAAGAGCCTCAATAGTATATGAAGCAGTTTTGAAAAAATTGTCCCCTAAAGAAAAAATTGATGAAGGTTAATCACTTATATATATATATTTAAAATGAGAATTAGGATCCTAATATGAAAATAATGGGTCCCTACCATAAACAGCGAATATGTGAGTGCCGGCCTTTAGTTCAGACACTTCACAAGGTTGGAGACCTTCCAACCTTTTGAAGAAAGCTGCTTCAGGGTCCTTGGCCATTGCTAACTGCAGCAGTAAGATAAACCTTCAATTCTTGATTTTTAAATGTAGACAGATCATTTCGCGACTCCAAAAGACCAGTTACAAATTGAGTAACCTGCAAAATCACACTGTTCAGTAAATCATGAACTCGTGACAGAAAAAGAAGTTAAAAAAAAAACAGTCTACCTCTGCTGTTGTCATGTTAGGGAACGAAGTACCCAAAAGTTTTATGGTGTACTCCTGAACAAACATTTTGTTGTTAGGATATGGATAAGCAACGGTTGATGCATCCCACAAAGGCTCTGTCAACGCACCAGAATCCACCTAGAAATGCATTAACATGCAACAGTAAGGATCCCATTCCTTTTGATTTCTTTTATAAGACATGGTACTGAATAAAATTTGTGAAATACAAATTTGTGATAAGAAATATGTTCCAAGTGAAATAGCAACACTTGTATTTGTCTGCCACATAGCAACACATGTGTTAGTTCCAGCACGCTCTCGGCAATTAGTGAATACAACACAAACTTAAAATTGTAGCTACGATGCAAGTCCATTCATTCACTATAAAGGTATCAAATTATCGTAACGTGGTGATAACACACTGATAACAACGTGGCACTTTAAAAAGAGAATGCCACTAAGGCATACCTGCAATATGTTAAGCAAATTCCTGATCACATCTTGTTCCTTCAGAAAATTTACACTAAGGCGTGCCTGCCCAATGATGTCAGCCCATTTCTGCAGGAAAACCTTCTAATTAAGACCTTGAACAATCGATTGACAAGGTTGAGAGCTAAAGAAGTATAGCACAAAGTGATCCAGGCACGAATTCAGTATATAAAAAATCCTAAGAGTTTTGACTTTCAACTTCACCACCTAAAATATGTACAAGTGGAGAATTTACCTGATTTGGGAGTTCCATCAACCTTTGCAGATATTCATCCCTCTTCTGGGGATCAGATTCTGCTTGAATCATATTACCAACCTGTAAAGACGAAATCATAAGAATCCTGATCGAAACCCTATCCAAAATCCACCAACCTTTGCAGAAATTTTTTTTTTTCCAGTTAAGTATTGCCAGCAAAAATAGTGCCAAAGTTCTCTAGCAGGGTGATTGAAAAAAGGCAACTAAATGATACATGAAATATGATTTGAGCAAAACTTGGTCACAGAAAATTACACACAAATAAATGAAAAATACCTGAACACCAGGATGTGTTTCATGCATGAACTCAAACAACTTATTTACAACAGTTTTTAGAAACTTCTAATGGGCTCTTAGAAATTTTGGATACTGTCCAACGACATACCTGCATATCCAATCCAAAATCAGTAAATTCTGAAGTTAAAAGGGTTAATTGCACAAGGGCATTTATCCATCAGCAACCCTTACATGATGTTACTTGCAATAACAGCTTTATTATCTTTTCCTTTAGTGATTTCACAAAGGTTCAGTACACAATTCCCCCTCAGTTTTCCCTAACAAAACAATAAATGGAATGTTTAGACCAAAGACATGACCCATAAAATTGAAGGACAATGCAACTGAAGCGTATTATTTAAGATAACATCTTTCATTTTTATTATGTGTTTTGGTCAAAACACATCTTTTATTGGTGAATCATCCAAGTATGTTATGGTCAATATAGAAATGTGTCACGCTGCAACAGGGATTCTGACTTTGTGTAATACTATTCTATTAAAGTTCGTCACTGTCCTGATGTTCAATAATATTCCCTTATCACTATCAAAGAACAAGTGAAAAGCCATATTAAGTATATTCCTTACCTTCAATTTAGAAACAGTAACAGAAATGGCCCTCCCAGGGGCTTGAAGAGCTTTGTTGTGCACCTAGGAAAGAAAAGTATGATTTATAAAAGAAAATGGCAGAAAATAATTTTTTTGTTCTATTCATGGTGACTATATTTCGAAAATATAATAAATAAATAAATACAATTGAACTGACCTGCAAATAAAGTAGAGAAACTACTTTTGGCAGAAGTGCAACTGGATCAGTTTCGGCAGACACTTGAGATGTCAAATCCTGACGTATGAAAGGCACAGCCTAATGAGAAAGTGCTAGCAAAAAAATAGAAAACTCCCATCCTATATTTATCTATTTTTGCACTCCAAAAAGAATTGTATGTGCATGCGAGGAGGGTAAATAAGTAGTCCCTTATTGAAGAAAAGATTTCCACAGCTTTCAATTTACAGACATCTTTCCAATCATTTGAATAAACATACCTTACGATAAGAATGCAAAAGCGTCCTCTCCAATTTCTTATCAAGTTTCTTCACCAGAAGCCCACTGAAGAAAGGAAATTTTACATACACAAATCAATTCACAATGTTAGATGTAGATGCCATCAATATTAGGAGTAAAAGTTACCTTTCCTCTGCTACATCTCTAAGTGCAGTGATAAAGGTCTCCACCCGCTGCCACATATAAATGTTAGCACATAACTAAAGAATAAAAAATTTCAAACAAAATGAGTCAGCAAAATTAGACATATGACTAGCCAATGAAGTTTCAAACTCAAGCAGAATGATGGGAGCCAGTTATAAGTGAACCCATACGAGTTCTTCTATATGCAGATTATGTCATCCGCAGAAACAAGCCACAATTGTTTTCCTTCACAGACTTATTATGCACAAGGTTACCAATACCATGCTTCAGAGCATCAATAGGGTGGGGAGCATGGATTCTCAGCAGAAGGAGCAGAAGCACTGGAAGTTATTATTACTAAATCTCCCCTTTCTCCGCTTAATAAAAACAGAAAAGCTTAAAAGAGCGATGATTTTCAGCAATTTTTAAAGAACGCGGAGTTACTTTACAAGAACATATTTAAGGCACAATTTCCAGATTGAAAATAATTGTCAATCGTTCTTTTGGAACAGGCACACAGTTTCAAACTGGGGGACACCAACCTGAATGAAAAACCTCTCAGGATGGAATGGCCTGATGCAAATGGCATAAACAGTGAAGCAGCCAGAGGCTGGCAAAATACTGAAGCAGAGGAATTTGTTTGGAAAGAAATGAGTCCAACATTAAGTCATCATAACAGGAGTGATGATCTGATATCATCCAAGCGTTCTGTAAACATAAGCACTAGAAATGGTTGGGGAAATATGGCTCCTGAACCTAAAATCAACTTCTCCGGGCCACCTCACCTGCCTTTGGATGATTCTGCAAACCTTGGTGTATGGCTCTTTATCCTATTCACTTTTCAATTACATTTTTGTTCCTTGATTGGACTGTTCCTAATTGTCACGATCATGTCCAGGCTCGAATTTGAAGTTAATGAATCAAATTTGATGCGGAAAATCATTCCTAGTTTCAGATTGAAAGCCAAATCAAGCTAACTAAAAGAAGCCTGCGAGAAGCTACTGGATGTGAACACCTCAGTGTTTTTTGATGGGGTTATTCTAGCCAAGGATTTACGATGACCCCGAATGCTATGCAGGTTGATTAATGGAAGATAATGAGCAAAGTGTGGGTCGAGTTGTTGTGTTACACTGGGAGTCACTGCAGGAGCTACCACCCATGTGCAACAAACAAGAGAGTAGTGGTGGTGAGCTGCTCACTTTGGTTTGGTAATTGATGATTCAGTTAGGTTTGGGAGAACAGTTCAAACTAAACAGGGCATATATACTAGAGCAAAATGGATTATCCTAAAATAATAATGGCTATACTTCAACAAAATCCTTTTTCATTCTAATGTATTGTCCACTGCTATCATCATGGTCTATAACCTTGCATCTGTAGCTCTAGCAAAGATTTGTTTTTCTTGGTGAATTTGTAAAAAAAGAAATTGTTAACCAATCCTTGAATGATGGATGAGTAAACAAATAAACAATACATTGTTGAATTCTTTAATGATCTGGTATGCTATAGTCTTACTACTGATCAACTTCACAATCAAAGCACACTGCATCATCTAATAATACATGCGCTTGTGTTACAAGAGTGCTTATTTTTCCTATCAGCAAGTTGTATCTGCCAGTATGAAAGCTTCAGTGTATCACTTACACATTGTAGTCAGTAACAACAGTATATGAAGTTCTTCTTCGTCAACCGATGTATACAATACGTATACACAGCACATGCTATTATATTTTCTCTATCACTGGAAAGTTCGTAGTTTTAAGTTGAATACTTGAGCTAGGGGATGGATAGCATTTTCTTTGTATGTCACTTAGAATAATAATTCTTTAATCTTTAGTGAATGCTTATTTCCAGTTTTTAGATCATTTCATTAAAAGTGTGTTTCTGATGTAAATTGTTCAAAAAGAACGCCTAAGAAAAAATTATCGTAAACAACCCTTTGCCATATAATGTGTTAACAATCACAAAGAAGTAACATTACACATTAATCATTATGCAAAGTGAAGATACCATTTAATCTATGCAACAAATGGGTAACCAGGAAAAGTCTTGACAATAAGCAACTCTACCTTTCTAAGGGTGCAAGTGTCCAATAATTGTTCAGTTTAAATTCGCTTCAGGAGAAGAAGGGAAATAAGTATTTATCAGATTTATGACAGTATACAGGATATTAAAAAAATGAAGTTGCAATCTTGACAATGAATAGAGTTGTTCATAGTGATGGACTGACCTTTCCTTCCAAAGCCTCAACCAATGCAAGAGCCTTAACTGACAGAGATCCCCCCAAACTCTTTGCCTGTAAAACCAAAAGCACTTGACTGCATTCACTTCTAGTGGTTGAATAAAAGAATAATTGCATACATGTTGACGAAAATCTTGAAATAGTAGGATAAAAAATAATTCCAAATTGGCAACCAAATGACATTCATATTCAGAAGTGAAAATATCATACAAGAGTTATTCTATCTCCAGAAGTAAGTGAAGAAGATTCTGGGTTTTGTGAGTCTTCAACTTCAACGCCATTCTTCAAACTTGATGCAATTAGCAATTGATCTATACTGATCTCAAAAACACAAATTAAAACACTCAAGAAACATAAAATCTAAATTAAAAGCAATCAATTGATTCACGAATCGAGGTAAACAACTTTACTTTGGACCAGTACATCCCATGGTGGTTCCCAATCCTCCATTTAGCTTCAACACAACCAGTTTGTCCAAAAGCTGCCTAGTTGCATCAGCATCTGAATTTTGATTCAGAAAACAAGATCTCATCATTCTCAATGGACGAAACACAAATTTTCAGAATTTGAGATCAGATCTAAGAGCGGCTAAATCATTAAACAATATAGAACATGAGATTACCTTCAGGAGCGGGCTTCAAGGTATCGTAAGGAACCACAACGTCATCGGTTGGAGTCTGAATCTTACTCCAGTCCACATGCTGAGCTTCGCCACTTGATTCAAGAATCAAATCGAAAAAATCAACAACACGTTGTCAAGATCCAATCAAGAAACCGAAAACATCAATGTTTTGGATGAGAAGATTGTGATCGAATCTTTCACTTCTTTCTCTTCACAATCTCCTATGCTTTTGATTCACTTCTTATTCTTTCTCTTCTCACTCTGATTTGAAACGAAAATGGAGCGATTCTTTGGGAGGCTCATCTGCTTTTGATTACAATCATCTCTCTTTCACTCTAACAAACCCTAAATTGAAATTGGAAGGAGGCGAGAGCTTCAATTTTTTTCGCAAAAGCGTGAAATGGATGTGAATTTTCGCAACACTCTTTTTATAGCCACGGTTTTAGGCCCTTGGCAAAAGTCATTTTTTACATTTGCCACGGTTTTGAGCCGTGGCCATCTCCGCGTAGCTAATCAAGCCACGGTTTTAGGCTCTAGCCACGGTTTTGGGCCGTGGCAAATAAACTAACGGTTTTGAGCCGTGGCCATCTCCGTATAGCTAATCAAGCCTTTTGGTGTAGTGCCACCTCCAAAACCATCATTGGAGGATATGATGTACCAATTACTGACAACCAATGCTGCTAATTCTCAAGTCATCCACCAACTTCAACAACAGTTGCAACATTTGATTGTGGGAATGGAAAAATGAACATTCCCCAATCAACCCATCCCTAATCCAAAAGGTGCTCCCCAAGCCCATGTCAATGAAATTGGTAGTAGTGTTGATTCACATGGAGAAGTTAAAATTGTCACCACCCTTCATTCTGGCCGAGCAATTGATAATGACATGGAACAACCCAAGACAACTGATGTGATTTCCAAAGAGAGTGTTCCTAAACCAATTGAGAATGCTAAAGGTTCTTCTCAAACTAGTTTAAACTCACCCTATCAGCTTTCCGTAGAGCCAAGAAAGTATATACCTAAGGCACCTTTTCCCAAAGCCGTTTTAGGTAACAAAAAAAGAAGCAATTTCAAGAAATACTAGAGATTTTTAAAGGAGTACACATCAACATCCATCTTTTGTCTGCTATCCAGCAAATACCAATCTATGAAAAAAATTTCAAGGACATGTGTACTAAAAAGAGAAAAACAAAAGTACCTGATACTGCATGCCTTGCAAGTGGTGCCACATCGCTTATTCAACAAATTGGAGTAGTTAAGTACAGGGGTCCAGGAACCCCTACTGTACCATGTTTCATTGGGAAAGACTTTGAAAGTCATGCCTTGATCGACTTAGGAGCGAGTGTGAATATCTTACCTTATCATATATATTTAGAACTTTGGTTGAAGGAGACGCGACCAACAAAGGTAATTTTTAAGCTAGCAGATGAGTCAAAACGATATCCCAGAGGAATAGTTCTGGATGTGATTGTTCAAGTTGCAGATTTTTATTATCTAGTTTATTTCATCATCTTAGACACTAGCCCGAGCCCAAATAATCAAATTCTCATCATCTTAGGGAGACCCTTCTTAGCAACTGCGGAGGCCAATATCAACTATAGAAGCGGTAGCATGTCTGTTTCCTTTGGGAACCTTAAAGCTGAATTGAATATTTTCAAGGCCTTACAAAAGATAGATGATCTCAATATGATTGCGGAGGAAAAATAAGAAAAAGTGTGTATGATTCGATCTTTTGAGTCTATGGCTCAATCGTCACCAGATGATGTATTGCTTCGTTGTCTCTCACACTTTGGTATGAACATAGATATGGACGAGGCTATTGAAGAGGTCAACAACATGTTGGATAATGTGCCCATAATGCATATACCTAAATCTGAGCCATTATCACTTTATCAATATGAGGAAGAGTTGTATTCCTCATCTTCCTTCATAGGATAGTCACAAGAGAGTGACTCATCCATAAGCACTCAGAAATCACTAGAACTTAAGCCTTTACCAAATGAATCGAGATATGCATTTCTCGGTCCTGAGGAGAGTTGTCTAATGATTATTGCCTCAGATCTCATTGAGGAATATAGTGACAAGTTGTTGGAAGTCCTTAAAGCTCACGAGTCAGCCATTGCTTGGAATATTCATGACATCAAGGGTGTTGACCCTATTGTCTGTGAGCATCATATTTATTTGGAAGATGATAGCAATACCTTCATAGAGCCCAGCGACATCTAAATCCCATTTTGAAAGATGCCGTAAAAGAAGTGTTGAAACTTATGGATGCAAACATCATCTATGATATCTCTGATAGTCAATGGGTTAGCCCAGTCCATGTGGTTCCTAAGAAGTCAGGAATTATAGTCGTAAAAAATGAAAACAATAAACTTGTGCCACAAGGAGTGAAAAAGGGATGGAGAGTATGCATTGATTATCGTAAGTTGAACTCTAATACTCGAAAAAATCACTTTCCCCTTCCCTTTATTGATCGGATGCTTGAGATGTTAGCGGGTCATCCTTACTATTATTTTTTTGAATGGATATTTTGGATACAATCAAATCCCTATTGCACAAGAGGATCAAGAGAAAACCACATTCACTTGTCCTTTTGGTACCTACACTTATTGTCGCATGCCTTTTGGGCTATGCAACACACCCGCGACATTTCAAAGATGCATGTCTAACATATTTAGTGGTATAGTGGAAAACTTTCTTGAGATCTTTATGAATGATTTTTCAGTATTCGACTCATCTTTTGACCAATGCCTACATCACCTCTCACTTGTCTTATAGAGTTGCAAAGAAAAATGTCTTGTTCTAAATTGGGAAAAGTGCCACTTCATGGTGAAGCAGGACATTGTTCTTGGGCACATTGTCTTTCCAAAAGGCATTGAAGTGGACAAAGCTAAGATTGATGTCATTTCATTTCTTTCAATTCCAAAATCTGTTAAAGATGTGCGATCTTTCTTAGGGCATGCTGACTTTTATCGCCGCTTCATTCAAGATTTCTCAAAGATTGCAAGCCCTTTGAGCAGTCTCTTAGCCAAGGATGTTCCCTTTCTTTTTAACGACATGGAGTTCATAAGGGATAGTTTTTCTTAGAGATATTTTTTTGTTGTAGTTCTTAGCTTTTGATTTTTGCTTGGTAGAGAAGTGCATGTACTACTTTCCAACATTTTAATTTTTCCATTGAAGAAGTAAGTTCTATCTTTGTTTCTCTTTATCATTTTAACTTTTAGTTTATTCTCATTATTCATGGAGAGCTAATCTCACCTCTCAAGGGGAAGAGATTGAGCCTCATGAAGATATAATGATAGTTAGATTGTGCTTCATTAAGGAAGTAAAGTAGAACAATGAAGTGTAAGAAGTACTTTGAAAGAAAGTTTCATTTGTTAAATAGATAATGATTTTGATTCGAAAGAATAAATTATTTCCATGTCTTTTAAAGATTTTTTTGATGAAAAACATAACCGAAATCCAATGATGTTTTAGAAATAAAACAATGGATTTGGTTAAAATTTGAGGAAAATGAAAAAACATTTACTTCTTTAATCCCACAACTCAAGTCATGTAGGTTGAAAAACCATGTGATTTGAGTATTTTGAGAGAAATTGAAATTACATTGTACAATCATTATGTTTGAATGGGGTGATTCTCGTACCCGTGAGACTTCTCTATATTCATTTTTCTTACAAATTATTTTTTTTTAGAATCATATCATCTCTCAACATCTCACTATCCATTATTTTGCTCTTTTCTTTATTATTTAAATTAAAATTCAAATATTATCTTCTAATCCAAGTGAAGTAGTCGATAACCCATACTTCCACTATGCATTGTTGAAGTGTATTGTAGGTTGAAGAAAAAAATAAAAAAAAAGATAAGTTATTTATTTGTTTGATGTCGAAAATCATGCAACGACATTAATGTAGGTTTTTTGCATCAATCAGCATGAGTGTCCGTTTTCGACACGCGTTCGACTCGGATTTGGAGGCTTTTTCCTAGAGCCCGTGCTTCCTAGCTTTTAATTGATAGAACAAACTTACAAACTTCTCTAGTTCATTTGGAACTTGAAAACCAATTTCTCTCAAAAAAAATTATCTCTTTTCGAGCTCCTCCTCTTTTTAAAGAAAATACACAAGTTACAGAATTTTTAAAAAGACTATCGGATGACTGACACGTGGTCGATCCGTGTGACCCAACTATAAAGATAACAAAAAATAACACGTGTCCTAAATTGAAATTCAAACCTGGCGCCCAATTTCACGCCATTTTCTGCTTCTTCTTCCTTTCATTTTACTTTCTTTCCAACCATGACATTACCGTCCCCTTATGTAATTCCTTGTCCTCAAAAATTGAAGTTGGGGAACATAGCTTGAATGTGTGTCCAATCTTCCCAGGTGGCGTCTTTTGGTGAGGAATTTGTCCACTGAACCAAAACATGTGTTACTGCCCTGTTGTGGTGAGCGATGAGCATGCGAGCTAAGATAGTTGTTGGTTCAGTTCGGAAATGACCTTGATCATCTACCAATGGTAGAAGTGGGGGTTTAAATGATGGAATCACCTAATTTTTTCCTTAAATTGAGATACATGGAAGACGGGGTGGATCTTTGAATTTGTAGGCAATTGCAGGCGGTAAGTGACAACTCCAATTCTCTCACTGATTTGGAACAGGTCGTAAAAGCGAGCGAACAACTTCAGATTCTTGCGGATGTTGACTGAAGTCTGCCTATAAGGCTGCAATTTTAAGTAAATCCCCTACTGTAAATGTTCTATCTGATCTGTGTCTGTTTGAATACATCTTATGCGCTCTTACGCTTTGTGTAATTTCTCTTTGATAATGTTCAGCATATGCTCTCTTTCCTGTAGGTATTGTTGAATGTCTGGGATTGCCATTGTGGAAGTAGAAGGAAGGGCAAGTAATGGAGGAGTATACCCATAGAGGGCTTGAAAAGGCGTGGTCTGTAAGATAGAATGGAAAGAGGTATTGAACCAATATTTCGCCAGATAAAGCCATTTGGACCACTGTGATGGAGCATCTCCTGTCATACAACGTAAGTATGTCTAAACACATGCATTTGTGCATTTAGTTTGCTCGTCTATTTGAGATTGAGAGTGATAAGTTGAACTTAAGGCCAATGTTGTCCCTAGAGCAGTGAAGAGATCCTACCAGAATGCACTTATGAAAATTGTCCTTGTCTGAGATAACTGAGTTGGGCAGACCATGTAGTTTATAGATGTTTTGAAGGAATAATTCTGCTAGCTTTGATGAAGTGAAGGGGTAGGATAACGCAAGGAAATGACTGTACTTGGTAAGCAGTGTTCTAAAAAGCGCTACGCGATGGGCGGGTGGCAAGTAAGTGCCTAGCACCCAGGGGCCTAAGCGGTCTTAGGTTTTGTATTATAACTTTAATAATTTACAAAAGTTAAGCATAATACTTTATCAATTATATCCAATTTAATGCCAAGATACATATGTAAAATTTAAAAACATGAAAAATTAGCAATCATGAACAAAATTTATTAAAACTCTAATGACTGAAGTTGGTCATGATGGATACTTTATACAAAGTTGAATTTGTGGATAAATATCCAAACCTACTCTTTTATTTTTCTTCAAATTGCATGAATGACCTCAGTCATGTTTGATAAATCTACATTACTAAAATTGGTACCGACAAATCCTTTAAGAATTCCATTAAGTAATCATCATTTGCTACATTCAAACATATACTAAACAAAAAAATAATTAAATTGTTTATTTCCAAAAAAGAGGAAAGAAAAATAAAATAAGAACACAATCAGCCTTATTAAAAAAAAACTCGTCCAGACTGCCTAGAACCCGCCCAGCCATTAATCTGGGCATTTCTCTAACGCCTAGGCGCCACCTGGACTGATTTTTAGAACATTGTTGGTAAGTCATTCAATAACTACTAAAATTACAGTCTTATTAGAAGAGGGGGAAGTCCTTCTATGAAATCCATTGTGATATGTTGCAAAGCATGCTCAGGGATGGGTAGGGGTTTGAAAAATCCACCATAAGTTGTCTAATCCGGTTTGTTTCTTAGGAAAGTATCACACTCAGTAATGAATTTGGTCATATTGGCTTTCATGTTAGGCTAATGGAAGTATTGTTTCAACCTCATATATGTAGCATTGATTCATGAATGTCCATCTAAGGCAGAGTTGTGTAGAGTTTTCAATATGTGCTTCCTTAGGGTCCCATTGCTTCCAATATACAATTGTGCCTTGTGTTTGAGTATCCCATTTGTTATTGAGTAGTGTGGTACAGAGGCAACATTTATGCTGAGTTGCTAAATAATGGCTTGAGTTGTTTCATCATTGATATAGCTAGTTTGCACATCTTGTAACCATTGTGGAGCGACAGTAGTAAGAGCTAAACACTGAGTTGTTTCATGACTCCTCCTAGACAAGGCATGAGCTTCTAGATTTTTCTTACCTTTCTTGTAGGAAATTTCATAATCAAACCTAAGAAGTTTAGAAAGCCACCACCTTTGTCGAATCATAGTAGTCACTTTTTGGGATAGGAAATGCCTTATACTCTAGTGATCAGTGTATATGAAGAATTTGGATCCTAATGCCTTGTTGAAGTAAGCAATAGGCCTTCCTCCTTGTGACACTACTGCTCTAATTCCTTTAGTACAAGCATCTGTTTCCAGAGTGAATGGAGAATTGAAGTTAGGAAGGGTGAGTGTATGGGCTTGACACATAGCTTGTTTGAGTTCATGGAAGGCTTGAGTAGACTTAGGGGGACCATAAAATGAGTCTTTTTTTAGTAATTTAGCAAAGGGTTGGGCTATGGTACCATAATTCTGAATGAACTTTCTGTAATACCCTGTTAACCCCATAAACCTCTCAATTGTTTGATGTTGGTAGGAGTATGCCACTTGGCCATTGCTTCAATTTTTCTTGGATCAGTTTTCATCCCCATTGGACTAATAATATGCCCCAAATACTCTAGTCTAGTTTGTACAAAGGAACATTTAGACAACTTGGCAAACAATTTATGGTGTCTTAAGATGGAAAAAAAAAGTATGAAGGTGATCCAAGTGATGTGGTATGGATGGGCTTAGACATATTTTCTAAGGGTGGGTTGAAAATTTTGGTTCATAAGTGCTTGGAAAGTAGCTGGAGCATTAGTGAGGCCAAAGGGCATTACTCTAAACTCAAAATGTCCATGATGTGTCTTAAATGCAGTTTTATAAATGTCAGGAGAGTGAACTAAGATTTGATGGTATACTGACCTGAGATCCAAGAGAAGACAGTTGCTCCATGTAGTTCATCCATTAACTCATCAATCAATGACATGAGGAATTTTATCCTTGATTGTGAGTTCATTGAGTTTCCTATAATCACACAAAACCTCAAATTTTCATCCTTCTTCTTAACCAATAGAATGAGAGCAGCAAAAGGGCTATGGGAGTGTTGGATCAACCATGTTTCTAACATCTCCTTTATTAGTTGTTCTATAACTATTTTTTTGCATGTGTGCTACCTTGTAGGGACTTTGGGAGGGAGGATTAATACCAGGCTTCAAAGGAATTATGTGATCATGTGGGCTTGTGGGAGGTAAAGTAGTAGGAGCCTGGAATATATCATGAAACCATTTTAGTAGTTTGTCCAAGTCAGGGACTGAAGTATGCCCTGAAAATGAGCTGGAAATAGAGAATAAATGGCCCATAAATGAAGGGGCATGCTTCCTCATAAACTTGGCTAATTTTCTAGTTTATAGAACACATGAAGTCCCTGTATTAGTGTTGCCTTGAAGGACTACTTGTCTTCCATCAATAGATAATGTGATTTGTAGTTTTTGTAGGTTGACTGTTGCATCCCCATAGGGTTTCAACCAATCTCCTCCCAACACCATGTCTTAGCTTCCTAGAGGTAGTAGTCTGATTCTTCCTTCAAATGGCAATCCCTGCATAGTCCATTGTAAGTTAGGGCACACAACATCACTAATTAGGTGATGTCCATTGGCCACCTTAACCATCATTTGGGGAGTCAGGACAGTTGGCCAACTAGGCTCTTTAATTACCCCTGGATCAACAAACGAGTATGCACTCCCTGTATCTATCAGTATGGAGATCACATTTTCCTTCAACATTCCTTTTAGTAGGATGGTATTGACAAGCTCTCATGGATGGCATGCAAAGGCACCTCCATTTCATCTAAATATCTTGTGACAAATCTTCAGTCTCCATAGCATTTATTTCTTCTTCTTCCACTTGTGTTTCATCTAGAACCAACATGAATAATTGTTGTTGTTTGTAGAATGCCCTGGTCTATATTGCTCATCACAATTATAGCAAAATCCCTTATCTTCATTTGAGTAGGTGCCAACCTCTTAATGGGTGGTGTAGAAGGAGAAAATTTCACTAATGGAATGGTGCAGTTGGAGTAGGGTGGTTTTGGTGATGTTGAGGAACTATGAGGATAAGTATGTGGGCTGGTGTGTAGGTAATTTTGTTAATGGTTTGTAGATGAGGTAGTGGGGTAGTTTTATGGTTTATGAGAGTAAGACATGAAAGATGTATTACGACTAGTGGTATGTTTTTGAATAAATGAGGCCTCATGCATCCTAGCCAGGGATAATACTTGATTGAGAGTGGTAGGTTTGAAAAGTTGGACTAATGATTTGATTTCTAGTTTGAGGCCACTTAAAAAGCTTAAAACAAAGTAAGTGTCATCTAAATGTGGATTGTGAGCAAGCATAAGTAATTTCAGTTCTTCAAATCTGTCATAATAATCGTTTACTGTGGCATCCTGGCTCAGCTTATTGAATGAATCAACATAGTTATCCAACACTACCTCTTCAAATTTCTCACATACATTATGTACAAATTGTGCCCATAGAATAATATTCTTCCCAACTTGATAATCTAGGAACCACATATCAGTTTTACCACTGAAATGTATGGATGTGATGGCTACTTTGTTTTCTTCTACTACTTGATAGAATGAATAATACTTCTCACACTTCTTAACTCATGACCTAGGGTTAATACCATCAAATTGGGGAAATTCTAGTTTAGGGAGACGGGGATACATACCGGGGTTCTCCCAATGAGTTTGGGAGATATTGCTTATGGCTGGATCAGAAATGCCAAAAGTTTGGGTAATTGGCAACTTATTTGTGCGCTGAGATCTGCTGGCTCCCTGGTTGCTCTGAAGAAGTCGACATATTTGTTCGAATCAATTCTCCATACGTCTCTTATACCTCTGTTGATTGAGCCAATTCCTTAAGTTCATTTTTCAATAGCTCAATCTGCATGGTGGTCTCGATCTGGTTCCTTTTTTATTCCTTGATGAATGATTTTATTTCGTTGGCGCTGGTCTCCATGGTGAATCGCTAGTTGGTGTTATTCAGATGAGTTAATCAAGTTGTGCTCTGATATCAAATGTCACGATAATGACTGTGAGAATTGGAATCAAAAGAAAAATAAGAGCTACTTTATATTGATAGAACAGACTTACATACTTCTCTAGTTCATTTGGAACTTGAGAACCAATTTTTCTCAAAAACTTCTTGTCTCTGTTCGAGCTCCTTCTCCCCACTTAAAACACACAAGTAACAAAATTGTGAAAAGACCATCGGATGACTGACACGTGGTCGATCCGTGTGACCCAACTACAAAGATTAGGGGTGGGCAATGTCGGTTCGGTACGATTTTGAGCTCCAAACCGATTTCGAATTGATTTCATTCGGTTTGCCCAAAACCGAAACCGAAACCGAATTTTGTATTTGTAAACCGATGAATTCGGTTTAACCGAATTTCGGATCGGTTCGGTTCAGTTGGGCCGAAATTTCAGGCACAAGCATTTGAAAAACTTTCATTAAAACATGTCCAATTTTTTTACAGACCCAATTTTTAGCCCAAAATTGAAAACTTTGAGAGAAGGGGGTGATTCAGTGCAACAGGGTGTACTGCAGTGCATTTGTTGCACTAATCAGGTATTGACACCTACCTGTTATTTAGTTATTTATATATATCTAATTAATCGGTCGGTTCGGTTATAAATCGGTCGGTTCAAAATCGTAAACCGATTTCAAACCGTTTATAATCGGTTCGGTTCGGTTTAAATTATTTTCTTTCTACTCATATTTTAGTTCGGTTACTGAACCGAATTTGAATACCGATTCGATCGGTTAACCGAATTTAAATCGTTTTTTGCCCACCCCTAACAAAGATAACAAAAAATTACATTTGTGTCCTTAATTGAAATTCAAACTTGGCGCCCAGTTTCATGCCATTTTTGTTTTCTTCTTCTTCTTCCTTTCATTTTACTTTCTTTCCAACCATGACAGTTTGGTGGTGGATGATTTAAGGATTGTGGTGGCGATGGTGATTAAGGCAACTTGTGAAACTCCATTGAGGAAGATAGAGAGATTTTACTATCATTTATGTTGATCAATGCCAGTTTGTATCTACAATTCTCAATGTTCAACTGACATATTATATTTTAGAGATGGTCTTTTGGGGCTCCTCATGAGATTGGTCATCATGTTTATAGATTGACCATCGATTTGTTTAAAAATGTTTTTATTCAATTCCATAAAGTATTATTTAAGCTCATGCAGAGCCGACAATGAGAGCAAGCCAACAAAGCGCTTCAAGTCCCATATTCTAATGTTGAATCTTGGGCCCCAATTATTTTACAACCAAAGTCATTTACCAAGAAGGCCAACACTTATGAAGAGTAATGTCAAGGACGATCGAGATGATCATGTGCCTTCAAGACTTGAAGTCCAAAAGAGTTGACTAAGTTCTAGTAATAATAGACTTAAAAAACTAAAATGGTTTTTAAAACCAACTAGAGGATAGAAGCTAGTCGACCAACCCCATTGATCTAAGAGATTGAATGTTTATTGAGAACATTAGAAATGATATCCAAATTAGCATTAGAGTTGAAACCTCCCTCTCAATCTCTGTCAATTCAACTAGAGATGTTCTTTTTAAGAAAAAAAACCAATGAAAAAACTTGCGAGAAATCAAATTCCCCATTGAAGTGACCTTGCCACAATTGCTCTCTTTCGACCAAGAGGTTTTTGTAATCAAAGGTTATCATTTTTTACAAACTAGATTTTCATTTTTAAAAGAACAACCGATTTGGTTTCAAAAATATTCACCTCCCCCTCGCTTGCCCACCCCTCATAGCCAAGAAGTTATCCGGTCAAAATAGCCTAAAAACTATCTTAAAAACACATAAAACCAAAAACTTTAAGCTTTCAAGTGTGATACAAAAAAAGAGTTCCAAACAAAATTTTAAACTTTCAAGATTCTAGTTATAAATTGTTGTAATGGACAACCTAATGAACATCCTATTTATTTACTAGTTCAATCAATTTCTTTATTCATGTAAACTCAAATACGAAAAAAAAAAAAAAAAAAAAAATCAGACTGTTCCTAAAACCAAAAGGGAATCAGATGAAAGGTTAGTGGGGGAAGTTGATACCCTCCACCAATTAACAAAGTCACTTGTTTTGTGAACAATATCTAAGCCACCAATGTGTGGCATACGTGGACACCAACTGAAACACTTATCCATGACACCCTTTTCATCCTTTCATTGTCTCTGAGACAGAACCAGAACCAGAACCAGAACCAGAACCTCTTCATTCCAATTATCTTAGCAAACCAGTAAAAGAAAGAAGAAAAATATGGAGGTAATTGGAGTTTGTAGTAGCAACAGCAAAGGATTCTCATTCAAGTCTTCTTCTCCTTTATCAGGGTTCAGATCAAGAATGGTAAAATACTCTACAACTTCCTTCTCACCTCTTCACATTCAATCTATGGCTACCACAAAGCCTCCCTCAGCTAACAAAACTGTGTCTTCAAAGAAGGTCAGCTCTCTCTCTATCTAACACAACCCATCCATCGGAATATTATTTATGTTTTTCAAGAAAACCCCAAGATGAAATGGCCATATTTACTTTTTTATTTTTATTTTTTTCAATTTACTAGTTATGGCTGTATTTCACACCCACGCTACAAAATTATGCACCAATAATGGAATTGCATTGCTTGCACACATTGTTATGTTCTTTTTTTTGGATAAAATACACATTGTTATGTTCAATTCAGCCTTAAGTAACAATTAGTTTGAGCAAATCCATAAATTGGAGGACCTTAGACTTTGAAATGATAACCCTTTCCCTTTAATCCCATTTGGCTTGGCTTAACACATTACGGCTCCGCTTGCAATGCATTATCTTACGAGCACTTAGTAGTAATTAAAGAAAATCAAAACAATTCGAAAAAGTGATTGCAGTGATGGTGATTGCAAATGCGGGCGATGGCGGTGGTTGTGGTGGTTCGGTGGATATAATGGTAGGGGTGGTAGTGGATGGTTGTGGTGACTACGGTGGTCGTGATAGCAGTAATGGTGATGGTTGTGGTGATTATGCTATAGTGGTAGTGGTGGTTATGCTATGGTAGTTGTGGTGGTGGTGGTGACAATGGTTATAGTGGTAGTAGCAAAGTTGGTGGTGGTTGTGGTTAATAGGGTATGGTAGTGTGACTGTGGAGGTGGCATTGGTGATGAAGGTGGTTATGTTATGGTGGTGGCAGTGGCTATAGCGGTTTTGGTGGTGGCAATGACAGTGGTTGTAGTGGTGGCAATGGCAGTGGTTGGGGTGTTTTTAAGTAGTTGTGAGTAGAATTCAAGTAAGAGGAGGCGATGAGAGTTTTGCAAAGTAATGCGGGGGATTTTGTCCTGCAAAGTTTTGCAAAATTTTATAACTAGAAGATGTGAAAGTCCTGAATTCAAATTCCAATAACTGTTTTCCGCAAAGTAAACCAAACACCCAAGTTTATGTAACCATCGTAAACTTTTACATATGCATTCTTTTACCGTATACCAAGCAGAGCCAGTGTTTGAATTCATAGCATACATACTCACTGAAAGAATGCGAGCACCCTGACCAAAATTAAATACTAGAAGTCCTTCCTTTTGCTTGTTTCCATCAAGATTTAGGATTGAAAATTTTTGTGCTCAATTGAGAAGATTTTTGTAATGCACGAGTGTTATTAACTTAGATGAAAATGAGACTTATAATTCAAGCTAATGGAAAAGCGTGACTAGAAATTGATGAGTGCTGGCCAATGTTTTCTCTTTTACTTGGATACAACACCAAACAAGTCTACACATTTCAGTGAAAATGCCACTTATAATTTCAGTGTCTATGTTCATTGCAAGAAGAATCAGATAGAAAATTAACGGAGTACACAACACAATGCAGGGCACAAGAAATGGAACCATTTCGAACGGAGTACCTATAAAGCTTCTAACAAGAGTAGAGCAGCTGAGGCTACTAACAAAGGCTGAGAAAGCCGGTCTACTCTCTGCTGCTGAGAAGGCCGGATTTTCCTTATCATCAATTGAGAAACTGGGTGTGCTATCTAAAGCAGAGGAGTTTGGAGTGCTATCCGCGGCAACAAACCCAGGAACACCAACAACTCTCCTAACTCTGAGCTTAGCTTTGTTGGTTCTGGGTCCCGTTTGTGTTTACCTTGTGCCTGAACAGTACCCATGGGAGGTAGTTCTACAAGTTGTGGTGGCTCTGACTTCTGTCATTGGTGGCTCAGCAGCCTTTGCTGCTTCAAATTTTGTATCCAACTTGCAGAAATCTTAGCTCTATCCATTCAACAATGTACTACGTTTATTTTGAAACCTGATTTCCCATATAGCAAGGTTCAAGATTATAGTCAATAAGTTCAAATTCAGCTTTTGTGGAATTACCGAAATTCAAATACATGGAAGCAATATATTTGATGAAACTCGCAGGTTACTAAACAAAGAATATAAATATAGGGATTAAAAACGTTTGTGAACGTGGGTCTATACGTCCAGTTTGTTTGTCAAAGGTGTATCGGCTGAGAGTTTTTTTTTTTTTTTTTGGGTCGTTGACCATTTTTATTTATTTATTAATTCATGCCCGAAGGTTACATGACTGACCATATAAGGTTAACCAAACTAAGCTCGAAGACTACAATATTGTTGTTACTTAATATCCTTGTTGCCTCCATCTCGCATAGAGACTTGTTTTCACTCTGATCCATCGCCTCCACCTTGCATGAAGATTTGCTTTCGCTTCGCTCCAGTCTAGTTCATCTAAGCAGCTGCATTCAATACCCGAATGCTTATCAACGGCAGAGCATATGTGCTTCTAATTATCGGGTGAAAACTTACAAAATCTTAACCGGTGAGTCTTGAACTTGCGACCTCTCACAAGGAGAGTGAATGCCCGACGTGTAACAGATGGAATTATACGTCACGGATTCAAACCCAACTGGCCATGGGGTGGAGAGGGTTGAGGGAAAAAAACACAAACACGTCTAGTTTGTTTGTAATCTATCCCTCAAGAATGGTCAACCACTAACAAATAATACCAGCGGGGGTGACAAGTTTTCACAATTCATTACACCTACAAGTTGGGTGATCTACTTCAGCTTCTGCTTCCTCTATTTTAAGATAAGTGAAGATGCGCAGGGAAATTCATCACTATTTTATTTTAAAACCAAAACAGCCCAAAAGAATCATGTACTTTGAGAGACGAGAACAATTTTCTCAAGACCATTCTAACATGGAAGCATAGTAGCATACAGTGATAAGCTTGCAAGTTGCTGAGATACTTTACATTAAAATGAAGATGCAGAATGATCTCAAGCTAGATTGAGGGCTCGAGGCTCTAAATCGTTGTCATGTGAATATAATCACAAACTCTACAGGACCAACAGTGGTTTGAATATCTCTATAAAGGATTTCTTTTCCAATATTCATGGTGCCCATAAATCTCAGGTACCTAAATATTCATATTGAACTTCGATAGGAACTTCTCCTGATGCAATAACACGGTGATCTAGTTGCCACCGAAGCCAACAAAGGACAATTTAAATTGATTCATTTCTGCCGATAAGCACCTGAGCGCATCATAGAAACCACAAAAATAGGGTTCTTTTCATACTTACAATTATTATTATCCATTTTTTTCATTTTGATAGTATCTGTAATTACACGGATTATACTACTTTACACAAATACCACAATCCAGTGAAATGGGTAGAAACTGATTCCACCGTGAAATGGTCAACAAATAACTGATTTCTCATATTCCTTTAAAGTTTCATCACTGTGAATAATCATTTTCTCAGTTCTGGAATAAGTTGGGGAAGCAAGACCATGAAGTTCTCCCTTTTCCATTAGTTTATTTGGTTTCTTTAAACCAAATAAGCATGTCTAATAGCTTGGAAGGAGAAAACAACTCACAAAACAAAATGCAGGAGAACTTAGTTTCTTTAAACAAATAAGCCACAACAAAGGAGAACTCACATAACAAAATAGATTCATAACCAGGACCCTTGCACACCAAAGTGCTTCAAAGCTCAAAGTTGGATTCCTGATTCCCTGCAAGTAATGCCTAGGATGAAAAAGATGTTTTTCCATACCTAGAAAAGCTTTTCTAGTAAAGCAATCATCCAGTTATTCAAGCAAAAGACCAAACTAACTCACAAAAAGGAATATTAAAAAAGGGTCTTAAGAAACTTTCCATTAACTAGTTTAATCAGAGTATTTTCTCATGAAAAGACCAAACGAGACAGCTAAAACCTACTAGAACAAGGGTGTGAAGAAAAGCATCCAATAATTCCTATCAACAATGATACCACACAAAATTTCAACAAAACACCAAAAACCCACCAAACTAGAAACTACCCTCTCATCTCAAGTATAAACCTACCCAGAGTGAAAAGAATTGAACTTCCCAAACAAAGTTGACACGGTGTACTCACAAACATCAATTGTAACTACCCAATAGCTGACTCTAGAACCCCTAGATACTTTGGTCCTGTCAAAAAATCATCATGGCCTATGGATTTCATACTTGCACTTCACACAGCAACAGTAGCCTGATCCATCACACCTTGGCGACCAACTCTTCCATTGCCATTATCAACTCGCTGATAACCATCTCCACTCCGTCCACCTGAACCTCGTCTGCCTGAAAAGTCACCACGGTTTCCAAACTCGTTTCTGCCATAACCACGGCCACCACCGAAATTCCCACGTCCCCTGAAATTCTCATTTCTGAACCCACCACCCCTGCCTTGAGGGAAGCGTGATGGTCTCCCACTGCCGGTAACTACAATAAATTCCAGAAGCAAAAGTCAGTTTTGTGATGTAGAATAAATCTCAGCATTTTTTCGCTTCGCTGAAATTCACTAGCATGTGAAACAATTCGAACAAATGGTGTGCATGCCCCTTATATAATAATACACTGGATCATTTACACTTGCCTCGAGTCGTAGTTCTCTTCTCCTCCACATGAGCTTGGCGGCCCCCAATTGTGACAGGTGAAGCCTAAAAAAGTAAACACGTTCAACTCTAAGATTTATATGACATAATAGAACTGCTAAATCAGACTAACAAGCAACATGCTAACATCCAATTTCAGAAATGTAAATTTCATACAAAGAGAGCTTTTTCCATCGAGGAGATCGATTCAAACTCAACAAATCCAAAGCAGAAACCCTGTCGATGTGCAGACAGTAACACAGAATTAATGCCACAGTAGGGAAATGTTAGCCTGGAGTCCTGGACAGAATATTATGGAACTAAAAGTAAATCACCCTGTTACTTCTGACTTGTACACCATTTGGTTTGATATCCCCGAATTTTTTGAACTCCTCCTCAACCTGTGCAACAGTTACAGTAAGAGGCAAACTCCGGATATAAATTGAATGACCTTCAGCTGCTTGAAATGTGAAACAACTTATTAGAATATGGTAAGCAAGGTACTAGAAAACAAAGTACTAACGAAATAAGAGATTTCCGAAATACTGGATCCACACTTGAAATACCAATTAGCGTACACATAAATGTAATATGAAAAGAAAGCTACCTTCTTCTGGATGGTCGCTCTCAGAGGCATTGTTATTACTAGGAGCAGATTCTTCTGGTGCAGGAGTAGTAGCAGTGCAAACAGGCTTCTGTTCAGTCACAGCTGCTGCCACCTTTGCAGCAGTGGCAGATGCTACTTTTCCAGTATTAGTAGGCACATAGACAGAAGCAGGGGTCTTATTCCCCTTCATCACTTTAACCTGAATTCCATATTCCAACAGTATATAAGGTGTTAAGATCAGGAACCAGGTAAAAAATTAATCAAACAAAAAGATAAAGATCACAATCTGAGAGGAGATATTAAATGTCTACTGATACAACTTACAATTGAAGCATACGATTTCTTGGGAGTATCCTCCTGGACTGTTGATGTTGGCTCGCTAACTGTTTGAACTTGAACATTGTTTGAATAAACTGGAGCACCTACAGCCTCTTCTACAACTGATCCATCAGAATCGGATGGTTCATGAATGGCATCACCATTACTTAGCACCACTTCTGCAGCAGTTGTGGTTTGTTCAACCACAGGAAGATCAGGAAGATGTGTGGGCTCTGCAAATAAAAGAACTAAGATTAACGATAAATAACTCAAACGGAACATATAGCATTCGATTGAGATGCTAAGAGATCCCAAAGATGCCAACCTGGATCTGGGGTAGCAGGAGTAGACAGAATGCTTTCTGGAGCACCATTAACTGACACAGACTTGCTCTCGACATGATCATTTTCATCGATGTACCTGAAAACATCATTTAAGACAAAGTAACCTTTGTCTTGTGGAGCTAAAAAGAATGTCTGTGTGAACTTCCGCTTGACATCATCCTTTCCAATTAAACATCCAGTCACCAATACAACAACACCCTCTTGGTGAGATTCTTGAGCATCTACAGTTTTTATCTCCGTTTTATGGTTTGAATAGTTCAGAGACATGATCTTTTCATTTATGGCCTGCTCCAAGGTGAATAACAATGAATGTCATTTATGCGTCAATAATGAGTTTCATGCACCAATATCAGTAGCAACATTCCATCGAGGCTCATACTATTAGTAAAAATTGTTACCTTGAAATGCAATTATTTTAGGTAGGTTAAAGCATAAGCAAAACTCATATTCAACAGCAAAAAAAAGAATAAGAGGTAGATTTGAAGCCTTTTCGCTTGGTATGGTACAACATAAAACATGAAAGAAAAAATTATGAAAATGAAGAATGTGAATGTATGCAATAACTGTTTCATATTGGTAAAGGTTGGTACACATTAGAAAGAGATTTGGATTTTCAATCATTATTATCGTCTTTAGATTATGAGACCATAAAGCACCGAGATGATGGAAGTATAAGTAGTGAAGCATTCATCTAAAATTGTTATCAGAACAGAAACCAATCATGTACTGAGTGGAAATACATTCATCTAAAATTGTTCACTGCTTCACTAGGAGATCATGGTAACAAAACAATCAACTTGATTATTAATACGATTCGTAGTTTAACTCCAATGACTAAATTTCCCAACCTTATAAAAAGGATAGCACAAGCCTGACTATAAAGATATAATTTACAGTATATACACATACACAAAGACGTATATAAGTTAGAATAAGTTAAACACGCCATATGGCATTAACAATCAAACTTTCCACTTGTCCTTAGCAATGAAATGAGGAAAGTACAGGTTTCTCATGCTGTTTCATCAACACGGGAAAATAAGAGAAGAGCAATCAGGTCTTCAAGAGACTCACCGTCTGGGTTGAAACTGCCGCCATATCGCCATTGGGTCCTGGGCGACTCAACACGCTTGAATCTTGATAGAACCGATGAACCAACTCCGGTTGAGAGTGAAGAATTAGGTAATACTGCTCCACAAAGGCATTACCAACAAGCTGGGCGCTTGGCGCAGGGGAAGGAGCTGCTGCTTCTGTTGCCATCTCTGGTAGAAACAAAGTAAACATTGATATGTCACCTCAGGCTTACATCAAAGTTAATTGGCTACTGAATCAAAACAGAAAAGGACAAACTGGATATATTATACAACATATAGACTAGCCATTAAGGGTGGGGAGGAATGGGGCAGAGGATATGAGGAAGAAGGTAAGGAGGTTAAGAAGATTATCCAATATCCATTCATGCAGGCATCAGATTCATTTGTTCCACCCCAAAACATTCAATTCTAATATGAAGGTTTTACCAATACATTGAATACACCTACTTTTCTTAAGACGAATTCTAATCAACCAAACATACAATGCATAAACTCTTCAAAGCACATTAACCGATTAACCAGAACCATAAGCCCAAAATATAAAATAAAAAATAAAAAAGGACCAAACATGAAAACTTTAACATGCCTCAGCTGCTAAATCATCAAAACCTAAAACTCCCCATGAAAACATAAAAACATAAGAGATCTCCTTAAAAAAATCCCCCAAAACCGCCATACAAGCAAAAGTTAACACAAAACCCTAGTTACTTATCGTAACCCTAAAACCCTAACACGATGAAACAACCACACTGGATCTCATCAAACAAGGATCTCAGATCCATAAAAGCGAAGCGGAAACGAAACCCATCTTAACAATCGAAAAACAAAACAACCCCATTAACAAAAACCCACAACAGATCAACCCATCCAAAACAACAAATCCTTCCATAAAACAACAAAACCCAGATACAGATTACACAAAACGTTTACAAATTTCTCATTAATCTAAGCAAAACAAACATACCCAGACACTAATCCACGAAATAAAATCAATTTGATAATGCCCAGATCAAGAACAAAAAACAACAGATAGAACATCCTTGTTACCTCCTCTTAGAGAAAGAGTTGAACCTTGGTGGAGCGAGAGAGAAGAGTTGAAGCACACACGAAGACGGAGGGAGGAGGCGATGGAGAGAGAGAGAGAGAGAGAGAGAGAGAGCTTGGGCGAAGGTTTTAGATCTTAAAAAGCGACGCCTTTTTTTCGAGGGTTTCTACACTTTCCAAATACAACTAAGATTCCATCAAAGGTGATGAACGGTGGCGGTGGACTTGGATATCGAATTTGATGTTCGTATTAAGGTCGCAAAAGAAGTTGAAAGGTTTGTTATAGTGGCGTTTAAAAAAATGAAGTGTACAGCTCATGGTTGTATGGTTGAATATTAATTACTGTAGCAAAATATAAAAAATTTTGTGGTTTTTTCATTTTTTCTAGAAAAATAAAAAATGGAAAATATTTAGGGTTCTATTTTTTTTTGTTTCACAATGCCAGTGTACTAAAATGTATTCTGTGTGAGATGTACTATATCTGTGATTAAAAAATGAACATGAAATGATGGAAGTTTCATCATCCCAAAGGCATGTCACTTTGTGGGGAATATTTATTGTTTTTTTTTTTTTGATAAAAGGGGGAATATTTATTGTTAGAAGGGTATAATCTGTGCTTAAGACATAGATCCAACACATGCACACGCAAAATGGACATAATAATGTGTAATTGATAGAATTTGTGAAATTGCTTGGAGAGTTACTGATTAAGTAAATAGAGGTTCAAAATGAAAAATTGATAAAACTGGAATTTTGAAGGTTTGTAGCACATTTTATGTGGATTTTTGTTGTTTGGTTGCCTTTTTAATGACAAAAAATTGATTTTGCACGAGATTAGTGATTGATGCAAAAAATCGATATTAATGTCGTTGCATGATTTTCGACATCAATCAAAGAAATATTTATTATTTTTTATGTATTTATTTTTCTTCAACCTACAATTCACTTCAACAAATGCACAGTGGAAGTAGGGGTTATCGACTACTTAGATTAGAAGACAAATCTGATTTTTTATTTAAAGAATAAATAGAAGAGTAAAATAATGGATGGTGAAAATAAATTAAAAGTTAAAAAAGAAAGAGAAACAATTGAAAAGGATAAACAAAGATAAAACTTACTTCTTCAATGGAATTAAACTGTAGTACAACACTTCTCTACCAAGTAAAAATATAAAGCTAAGAATTACAACTAAAAAATCTCTCTAAAAAAAACTATCAAAGAAAAACTCTGTATGATGTTTTTATAAGTAAAAATGGTTTGAGTGAAACAAGGAAACGTGGTTTGAGTTAAACAAACATGGTTGAATGAAACAATGAATGGTGTTGGAGTTGAATAAGGAAACATGTCTTGTAGAGATTTTTTTATGATAAAGTTGGCTATGTGGACGTCTAAATCTTCATATTCTCGAGATTCATAGTTGTTTCTTTGTGGGTTTGACTTCATGGGTCTTGGGATTGAAATTCTTGATTTCTCGAGATTCATAGCTATTTCTTTGTGGGTTTGACTTCATGAGTCTTGGGATTGAAATTCTTTAATCCTTATGAATGCATTTGAACTCCAATTGAGCATTTTAGTTGTTGAATTTAGCCTTATTGTGTCACTTTATGCATGATTTGAGATTTGTGTTTAAATTCATACAAAATGCACAAAAACACACGTAATGAGACATTTTTATTTAATAATTGGACTCAACAATTGTATATTTAGGGGTGTAAAAATTGATGTTTTGGGTGCACACCACCCCAAAACAACTTTTTACTAGTCCTCTAACAAATAACAAAGAAAAGAAAGATAAGAACACAAAACAAAATATTTTTATTCGTCTTAAACTTCTCAAAGAAATCAATGTCACTTTCGCTGGTATGACTCGATTGCATTTGCAATATGCAACAACACCTTGAACCCCTAGCATGACAATAAATGAGAAGTTTTAGCCTCCCGAGGGTTATCCAGGATGACACCCACAAACATAAAGTTATCGACTACTTCACGTGGATTAGAAGACAGATCTGATTTTTAATTTAAAGAATAAAGAAAAGAGTAAAATAATGGATGGTGAAAATAAACTAAAAGTTAAAGAAGAAAGTAAAACAATTGAAAAAGATAAACAATTATTTCTTCATTTGAATTAAATTGTAGTGCATGCACTTCTCTACCAAGTAAAAATATAAAGCCAAGAACTACAACTAAAAAAATTCTCTAAAAAAAAACTATCAAATAAAAACTCTGTATGGGGTTTTTATAGGTAAAAATGGTTTGAATGAAACAAGGAAACATGGTTTGAGTTAAACAATGAAACATGGTTGAATGAAACAAGAAATGGTTGAGTGAAACAAAGAATGATGTTGTAGTTGAATAAGAAAACATGTTTTGTAGAAAAAATAAATTATGATAAAGTTGGCCATGTGGACGTCCAAATCTTCATATTGATTTCTCGATACCCGTAGTAGTTGTTGCTTTGTGGGCTTGACTTCATGGGTCTTGGGATTGAAATTTTTTAATCCTTATGAATGCATTTGAACTCTCATTGAGTCTTCTAGTTGTTAAATTTAGTCTTATTGTGCCACTTTATGCATGATTTGAGATTTGTGCTTGAATTCCTACAAAATGCACAAAAAACACGTAATGGGATATTTTTATTTGATAATTGAACTTAACAATTGTATATTTAGGGGTGTAAAAATTGATGTTTTGGGGTGCTTATCAACTAGCTTTCCCATTACACACAAGAATCAATTTTGAGAGGACCTCGGAATTGGAATTCAAAGAATTGGTTTTAATTCTCAAGTTTGTCTTTCATGATACAAACCGACCCTGAGATGTAATTGAAGAACTGCAGCTCTTACTTTGTACCTCAATCATATGCATTGAAACTATTAGAAAAACATAAAGTTTGTATTTGGTAAGTTTTGTGTGTAGTCACTGATTACTAAATAGGTTTAAAATGATGAATTGATAAAGTTTCAATTTGAAAAAAATAATATTTAGATGTATTTCAATAGTTGCTACCACGATCATATGAGTTGAAACTATTATTATATATATTTTTATACAAAACCTTTATGATAAAAAATATTAAAACAAAAAAAAAATTGGTTATAGGGAATGCACAAACGGACAATTTAAAAAATTACAATCACAACAAACTCGTCATTTCTCTCTTTATGAGACATCTTTTGCTCTTTATGTTTAAGAGTTTCTCCTTATGGGAAGTCTTTATTTCTTCTTGTCAACCAGGATCTAGCCAAGTGCCCAAGTGGAAGACAGACTTTCAGAGGAAATGCATAAATGAAAGCATGCATAAAAATAAATTTATAACCTAATTGAGTTGTATATTATTCTGACCTCTATGTAGTTATTCTCTCACGATTGCCACATACTAGATTTGTGATCAAACTCTTCATACGTGTATTGCTTGACAAATAAATAAATAAATAAATAAATAAATAAATAAGTGAGTGGGTACCTTTCAAACCAACATAATGCCTTTATACGCTCTACTCACGTGCAAGACCACTTTTCATGAAGGGTATGTTTGGTTAGCCATTTTCCCTTGGAAAATGAAATTTATTTTCCTTGTTATGCATATTTCCGCTGTATGGTTGTCTATTTGCTAACAGAAAATTGATTCTTCATAAGATTATTTTCCCACTACTCATGGGAATCCAAGTCTAAGGGGGAAACCTCAGAATCGATTCATGGAAATGGTTTCAAATTTCATATCTATTTTTTGTGCAAACAAACAAACCCTTAGGCTTTGTTTGACTGCAAAAAAAATATTTCCCAAGAAAAAAAAATTGCCCTAAAAAAGTTGCAACATAAGACATTATCTAGAGAGTAAAAATCTCATTGTTTGCTTTCATAATGGCAAATTTACTTTAGGATAAGGGTGTCGAGAAATGAGTCTTACCTATCTCACACCTTAGTTGGGGATTGAATGGCCCAAAGCGTCCAGAATGTTGCTATTTTGGACAAAAGATTTCCTAAGCTTTTAGCCTTTTTGCCCAAGGAAAATATTTACTGGGAGGGTTATGAGTAAATATTTTTCCATCTTAATAGGACAATTTGCAACTTGGAAAAAATTTCCTATCAAACAATGGCAAATCCTTTTTGCCACGAAAAATTTAATTTTTCCATGGCAAGTGGTGTAATCAAACACATCCTTACGTTATTCGAAGGGTGGTCAGATAATTAAAGAAGTTATGTTTTCAAATGATATTTGTGTGTAGATTTGTATATGTATTTGCAGGACATTGGTAAGTCTTTCGCTTTTATGGGAGATCGTATAGAAGGCTCCAATAAATTTGCTTAAGCTTTTTACAATTGAGTTGAAATGACAATAAAAAATAATATTTGTCTGATACTCTAACAACTTTTGAACAAATTAATAAAGAGTTTTATGAACCCTAAATATTGTCATCAGTAAAAGTGAGTTCATAAAAATAAATAATCTTCATATGTTTTGTTTGGTGTTGCCAATTTGTGCAATGACTGACTTGTATTATAATAATACGTAATTTGTCACATTTCTTATCACATCGATAATCTTAGAAAACTAGTTAATGCGTTCAACATGCACTGCCCCAATATTTGTCAGATTTAACCTCCAAACACCTTGCCATGTCTAAAAATTGGTCATCTATAAATTTTAAAAATGGTAGATTTTAGACTAACAAAACTTTATGCACTCCAATGAAATTGACATCCTTTTTAGAACTTTCTTGAAACACCATTGTTTTCTTGCAATAATTAGTTGTTGGCATTTGGATGTGCATAAAAGTTGAGGCAATATTTCCAATTGTGCGAGTTAGGGGTGATCCCATCCCATCCCAAACTGATAGAACAAATATATATTCTATATGTATAAATATATGTATGCGCACACAACCTCCCTTAATTTGACAACATTTGAGGGACTCCAATGATAAGTCTTGTTTCTCATAGCATATCAATCAAAAACATATCTTATATAGTTATATAACATGCAACCAATAATTCTTACAGTCATCTTGATCTGTACAGAAAAGATGTTGTTTTCTGCAATATTGTTGGGTTTTGGTTGAAATTCGTTTTTTTACGAGGGGTTGTTGAGATGAGTATTGTTGGGTTTTGGTTGAAATATGTTCTTGAAGGTACACCATGGAGAATAGTTGGAGCAGTCTAGGAGTTCTGGTTTGTTAAAGTTTGTATAAGATGGTAGGTAAACTGAGTGAGTTAAAACAAGAACGAGAATACCTCCTAGACGAAGAAAACATAACCTCAAGAGAAGTGGTGTTGGCTCCATTTCTTCTTTATGTTGACTAGAAAACTTGTTTGGAGTGGGGCTTGAGCTATATCATCACAAGAGGCTCATCATCACAACAAAGAGAAGAAGGTAAAAAAGGAGTTTATCACACTCTCACATGTTAATAATTTGTTAGAAGACAACTTTATCCCTATCAAGTTTTCACAATACTTGATCAGGAGATGGAACACGTTGATCCCATCCCAAATCCATTTGGGACGAGACAAGGTTGGGATGAGGTTTATCCCGTCCCGATCCTGAATGAGTGGGATGAGGTCCATTTTGTCCCATCCTGTCCCATGCCCACCCCTAATGCAAGTTGTAAAATCACGAGAACATTGAACTTTTTAAGACTCAAGGGTGTTTGTTTTAGTAAAAGGTCTAACCTACGTTGTTTTGTAGATCTCTTAACTAAAGGCAAATAAAGTAAATGGTTATTTTTGTTCATTTACTTGGGTTAAGAGGTGGAGTATCAAAATTTGAGGTTGAAGGGATGACCACATTATATAACAAACACAAATTCGAGAGGGAGAACATATGATGAGACATGTGCCTATGTATAACAAGAGTAAGTCTAGGCAGTCAGGGCAATTAGCCATTTTTTGGCCAGGGTTGGGCTCTTTTACATTTTTACCTATTCTCTTTAAAACACAACCACAAACATCAATTATAGAAGGGCTAGAAGTGTAAAGATCCCCAACCCTAGCAAAAAAATGGCTGACAACCATGGCTCTCTAAAAATTGGGGATATAACAAACATTCCCTAGTGGACATGAGCCATTCCTGGTTGAAAATACTTATTTATTTATTTGTGATGGGTAGAAAATTTGGTTTAAAGGAATTGAATCATAGCCTAAACCACACTTTTTCATTGCCCGCTTGCTAACACTTATAATTTTGTCAAACTCTTTCGTTGTTAAAATGTGTTTTTCACAAGAACTAGCCCAACACACTTGTATTTACATCAATCTCAAAAATTTGTTCTTCAAAGAGATTTTTACTTCTGAAGGAAGTTTTCATTTTTTTCCAAGTACATGCAAGTTTATGAAGTTACTCATATTGTTTTAAAATATTATTTGTGAATTAGTAAAAAAAACAATATTTGTTAAGCTTGTAAAATTAATATAGGTTGAATGAGAAGTTATTGTGTATTGACTGAATTATAAAGTCATATATTCTGGATTGTGAGTGATTGATGAAAGTAGATCATTCGAATGAGGTCGTGAAGACTCAACCAAAGACGACAATGCAAGAAAAAAAAATCAAGTCATGCGCCAATCAAAGTCAAAGTCAAAGTCAAAGTCAACCATTGACGAAATCACTTCAAGAGACTGAAGTCAAATATATGAAGACATGTTAAGCAATGTTAAAGCTTCAAGAAGACATATCCAAGACGACTGAAGTCCAACAAGGTGGACTATGCCAAATGACATTCGAAAAAACACAAAAATAACTTATGGATGACCATATTTCAAATGAAGTGCCAAAAGTTATTTTGAGAAAAAAGATGCATGGAACAAAATTTTGAATTGGGACATCCTCTCACATGAGAATGAATATTCTCTTGAATATTCCATCACTTTGGACATGTCTGAAACTAGTCGTTTTGATAAAGCAAATAGTCATTCTGAAACTAGTCGTTCTGAAAACCAGATCTGGAGATAGTGAAGTTGACTTCACCCTTTCAAGATCAATCTATATATAGTTGCATCCTCATTTCCCTTATTGAACTTTGGGAGCTAAAGAGAAACTTGTTAGGAGCTATTAAAAAACAGCATATCCAGCAAAAAAATGTGCAAGTTTCTCCCAATTGTTCAAGAGGAAATCTTTCCATACTATGTTTGAGTGAGCTGAAAAGGAAATGATAGAGATTTATGGCTCAAGTTAAGTGCTTAACCTAGACTAAACAACTTTTTTGTTTGAGATCTAAAAGCTCTAAATAGAAACCTTCATTTGTCACCCCAAACCTTCAATTTCTACGGGTGAACCTCATTTATACTCTATAAAGAAGTGACATAACCGAGCGTAAACTTTCTCCCATCTGTCTATTTGAGATACATCATTGAAAACCTCTTAGAGTGTTTACTTTCTTAAACTCAACAAACCCCGTTCAGGTTCTTGAATCCATGAAGTGGATTCCTACGAGTAAGTGTCATAGGAGATCCAAAACAGGTGGTAAGAATTAGTTGTGTTGCATTTCATGATGGTGTGATCTTTGACCATTAAATAATCTCGCTGAGCAAGAACATCAGACTATGTGGTATCTCCGGAATTCCAAGCTCACATTCGTCAGACTTAGTAGTATTACATTCCATGTGACCGCCAAGGTATTCGTAAGTCTGGCGAAGCATAATACTTGGTTCATGTCGGTAAGTTTCAGAGGAGTACGACGACTTGACTTTGATAGGTTATGGATCGTTATTTAAGGCTATAGTTATTTTTTAATCAAGATAATAAAAGCTTGAGGCCTGCAAGACCTTTCTACTGAGGAACTAACTGGTCAGGGTCAATCAAACTCCGGCTTAGGTGAACCTCGTTATATCTGTGTGTGGTATTGTCTGTTCCCCTATCTTTACATACTTATCCATGTCGGCTTATCTTATTGTCTTTGATATTTCATCTGGCATGTTTTAAATTCTATTGGTTTTACAAATCATAGTTTAGGCTATTTAGCTTGCTTGATTTGTGGATAAAGTCTTGGATATACTTTGCAAAAGTATTTCCCTAGAATGATGTTTTAGATTCCAAGACTTGTGAGACCACACAGACTAAGAGGTGAATCATTTTATTATCTGTCCCTATCGTTTTATTGGTGCTAAAGTTTAGGAGATTATTTTGAACACAGAGTAAATACAAAGTGTTCATATAGTACCTTTGCATTCTCCTGCAAAAAAAACTATTCACCCCCTTCTAGTCTTGCTTATATCTTAGGGCACATGTGAGTGGTACTTTAGTGTTACCACTGCACTTTCTTTGTTTGCTTTTCTATTAAGTTCATGTTGGGTTTAGGCATCCAAATGCCGTACAACACAAAATATGAGAAGTATTTATTTGCTCAAAATTGATTTTTTTAATTATTTATTTTTCTTATCAATGATTGAACTTCTTTAAAACAACTATTCCATTTTTCTTTTCACACTATACAAACAAGCTACAAAAAAAAAAAAAGGCTACAAAAATAGTTGCCCATTTACCACTAGTTAAATTTTGTAATTACTTTGGAAATTTCATAGTCGGGGTGCACTCAAACCATTCACTACCAAATCACAGGCCAAGAGACGAGATGCAACTCATAAACTGATTGTGGTAAATTTGCACCTGAAGAATAACATAAGCAGCTGCATATATGCTCCTAGTAACAAGAATATGTACATATCAGATTGGCACACACCCATTCAGACGAGCTTCGTAACAGAAGTTAGTACAACACACTTTTGCTCATTGGAGCAAATTACAAGGGTGATATAACTTTATGGTCCCTAGCTACATCACACTGTTGATATAGTAGTTGGAATGATGATGAAATCACATTCATTCAAGGACTTTAAACTGCGAGCATGAAGAAGTAAAAAGTTTTTTTTTTTTTTTTTTTTGTTGCAGCAATACATTTCTAATACCCGGATTTAGTGAAGACAACAAGCTTTAGTAGCAAGGATAACCCATAATGGCAAAATGTTGAATCAAATTAGTGCTAGGGTTAGGGCTGTAATGGATCGGTTCGAGTAGGACTGTTGGAAATTCGAAGCCAATCAATAAAAATTAAACCAATTGGAATCCAAATCCAAATCCAAACCAAAAAATTATTCAATATGGTAATCCGAATTTTGCTGTAATGACTAATTTTCTGAAATGACCAAATACCCTCATTTTCTAAATAATACATGAAATATTTATCAAATTATTATTTTCATAATAATTATACATTTCAGATTATTATAGGATAAGATTTACCCAAATCGGAATTCAATCCAATAAAAATTTCAGATTAAGTTTTGAAATCCGAATTCAATTCACATCCGAGAAAATGAAATCTAAATTCGAATTTTTTTTCCAGATCGGATGGTTTTTTGATAAAACACGGTCCATTGATATGCCTAGCTACAATGCATACACAAATTTAGATATGGTACATTCATAGACAATTACCACTTATTGTACATCAAGTTACCACTTGATATTTATAAAATTACCATCATTTGGCAAAAGTCACCACTCACTTGAGTTGCCAACAAAACTCAATAAAAGTTACCAAACTTAACATTTGGGTACATAGAAATTTTGGAATTATATAACTATGATCTAAATTGCCTAAATTATTATTTTAAAAATATAAAATCAGGAGACAAATGACCTAGCTGACGATGTCATAAATTACCCAATGAAGAAAAAGAACACACCACGCAAACAAATCCAGTAAGCATAGGAAGGCAGATGAAGACTATCCATGTAATTGATCCCCTTATACTTACAACCATGACCAATTAGGGCGCTAGTATGATGATCCTGCATGAAGCAAAAAGAAGCATAAAATGAGGGATTGAGGGGGGCTCATGCGCACAAAGCACAGGACGTCCTCCTGCGCACATTTATCAGCCGTCGGATTAGATCCGACGGTTCAGATTCATGCATTTCAAAAAAGTGGATTTCAAAATTCAATTTTTTTTATTTTAAAAAATGCATGAATCTGAGCCGTTGGATCTAATCCGACGGCTGATAAATGTGCGCAGGAGGACGTCCTATGCTTTGTGCGCAGGAGTCCCCCCCGGATCCTAAAATGAGACAATGTAGTCATGACCGTAAACTGACTAACAGAAAAAGGAATTTATAGACAACTTAGGAATATGTAAAAGAAAGATAACAAAAACCGGCACGTTGTGATAATGGCTGCGTGGTGAGAGACAATGAGTGAAGATCGATCTATATGCAGTAAATACATGAAGTGACTTCAGCGAAGTTGGGCATGAGGCATGAACATAGTTAGAATATTTCCAAATAATTCACGAACTAATCCCGAATAATTATTTCTAAAATAAACGTTTAATATTTTGGATTTATCAATTATACGGATCTATTCACGACTTTTTTGTTCGAAAGGTATTAAACAAGAACTATTCAGTTCGATTCAAGTATTCTACGAGTTTCCCAAAGAATTTGCTAGTTTTTGAAAAATTTTACAACTTGCCAACCACCAACCATTTCCCAAAAAACAGTATTTGAAAATTTTAACACTAAAGAAATATTGGGAGATCACTAATTGTAGTGAGCTATTTTGCATGCATAGAAACAATAAAAAATATAAGACATTGTCCATGGGAGGGAGGGATAGGACAGAGTCGTACGTGCTAAAGAGAGAGTGGGAGAGTGATAGACATGCATGTAGGAGTGGGCACGATCCGGATCGGTTCCAAATTTGAAGGAACATAACTCGAACCATTTAAAATTAATGGATCCGGTCCGGTCCGGATCCCCTCATTTTGAACATTGGAACCGAACCTAACTCGAACCGTTTGGAACGGTCCGGTTCCTCCGGTTCCAAATCTAAGTTGATTATGTTTTACACTGATTTCCTTATTAAATTTCCTTTCTAAATCTTTCCAAATCAAGTGTTTCCCACACACATACAAATAATCTTTTTATATTTACAGGAACATGACGTAAATAAAATTGCAGCAACAACAACTGCAAGCACACAACATAAAGAAATCCATGTTTCTTTTGAGATAAAAGGTGTGTGTTGGTTTACCTCAGCTCTGAAAATGGTGAGTGGAGCATTAGGTGACATTGATCTCTTCTCAGCCGGGATCACCGACTGTAACAAACACACCATGGATATCCACTGCCCTCTATTCAATGAATCCCCCACAAACATCAGCCTCTTGTTTTTCAATTTCTCCCACATCAAAATCACATTCCACCTTTACAACAAAAATATGAAAACGCCAATCTTCAATTAGAAAAAAAAACCCAAATCATGAAATATTCCCACACACACACACGATAAGAGTGTAAAAACAAGAATAAGTAAATGAAGGAAGACCTCTTTAAGTTGCAGTGATGAGGGTGCCATCTCCAATGATGGTAATCAAAGTTTGATCTGCCATGTTTTTGACATGCAAGCTGATCTGACATATAAGGGCAAGATGACTCCTTGTAGATTGGGTATGAAACATTGTCAAATACCCATTTCCCAGAAAACAAATCACATTTGTCGTCCAAACTTGCTTTCCTCTTTGTTATACCAAGATGAGATTTTTCAAGGTGAATTGAGGAATCAGCTTTTCGTCCACTATACTCTCTAGTAGAAGCGCATGTGGTGAATCTATCGAGGGTAGCTAAAACCATGGAAAACCCAGAGTCAAAATAAAGTAGGGAAACCCATCACTATACACCGATTAAAACAACCCCAAAGAAATTTTAGGATCAAATCAAAGACTAAAATGGAGATGGGGTTGAAGAGGAATGGATGTAGGTACATACCTGGCTGATGCTTCTGCTTGTAGATTGTGTTGGGGAGTGATGTATGAGAGATGGAATCTGGTTGTTTGTGTTGGTGAATTTCATGAATGTTGCGTTCATTGTAGAGAATCGAAGCAATTAAGAAGACAGAGAAGAGGAGAGCAATGAGAGGGATGTGGTGAGTGGTTGTCTTCCTTCTGTTGCTGCCGCTGCTGCTCCATCTTTGCATCATAGAGAGAGAGTAAAGCAGAGATTTGGGAAAGAAATCGAGAGAGAAACAGAGGCCGTTTCTTTCTCACTTTCTCTTCTCTTCTCTATTTCCATTCCATATTTAGGTTTTTAGATTTGTAAATTAGTTTTGAAATGGGTCCAACCCGGACCGTTTGTTTTTATATAATAGGAACCGGGACCGGACCGTATCTAAAAACACAGATTTAAAATCCGGACCGTTTATAACAAAACGGTCCGGTTCAGTTTGAACCCGCGGATCCTCGACCCGTTTGCCGACCCCTACATGCATGCAGCTGGTATGAGACGTATCGACCGTCCGATTGAAAATATGGTGTTTCTTAATCACAATACTTGAATTCAAACTTTTATCCATATTTTTGAGACATATAAAGCAACATGGATGAATCTACTTACCAAGATAACATTCTCCAGTCTCTACTAAACCTACACCCGCTCTTTCACTTACATGCGAACCTTATTTCGTTCTTGTATATAAACCCACTCTTCCCCGTATCCTTTCACCCTTTTCTTCTTTGACTAGGCAATATTTTCTCTGACTTGCTCACCATCTTCTGCTTATTCTTCTCATCTTCTGACGCTTTCTCCATTAATGCACATCACCTCCCGCCTTCTTCTTATCAGCCTTTCTCCATCTGTCTGTGAAGTTGATGAATCAAACAAATGGTTTTCAATCTTTTCTAGTGTTGGTTCATTTAGAATGTCTTTATTTATTTATTTATTTTTTATGTATTTAAGGAAAAAATTATGATAAGGAAAAGATGATCCATGCAAGCATATGGAAAATCTTATGATTTGCTTCATTATTTATTTATTTTTATCAGGTGGAAACTCGAATATTTTATATAATATTATCCAAATAAGGACAAGAATTTGCTTTTTTGCGCACTGAATATTTTACTTACATATAGGTTCAAAATTTTATTATGTATACTAGTGTACCAGTCGTGTTTGTGGCATGGCCATACACTTTCATATAGTGTGTACCCAGTCCTGGTCATTGGGTTTTGCCTTCGACACTCCCCAAATAAGTCACTAAATTACCAAATATGAAAACAAATCATAGTTACACTAATACATCTCTATATTTAATCAAGGTAGTGGTTGACAACATATGATAAAAAAATCGAAAAAGTTATTGGAAGTGATGGAATAATTGCATACATGTATATGGAACATGTGTTATATTAAACCATGAGTGTTATAATGACAATGCTTAAATGTTGACTCAAATTTAAATTGAGTTACCAAAAGAAAAACACCCTATTATTATTTGTAATATATATTTGAGTATTAAGTGTTTCATGTCAAATCAAGCACAAATATCAACATGTGGGTCCCACGTGAGGTTAGAGTTCTCTCTGATTTCCTGCCATTTACAGAGGCAATTTCGGGGACAAAGTTTTAAAGGGGCAATGAGAGGCAATTTGAGAAAGAAAAAAAGCGACATGACGGACAAAATCAATTGTTTCATTATAGAAATCCACATGCCCAAATGAACTTAAATTGTTTTTTTAATGAAATTCACAGGCAACATAATTGACAACCTAGCTTTGCCCAAATAAACTTAAATTATTTTTTAATGAAATCTACCAGTAAATTTAGAGTTCCTTGAAAGATGGACAATTAGATAAATATGTGAACAATATTGGGGCATTTTGGTCCATAGTGTAACGATGTACGAGCGGTGTTGAATTACGACTATTTGTTGCAACATAATTTAAATAATTTATTTATATCTAAAACTTTAGATGTAAATGAAAACTAGATTTAAAACATAACTTTTCTTTACTCATTTTTTGTTTTAAACTTCATTACATTATTGTAAGTATTAAAAAAAAGTTCCAAGTATAAAATGAAAAAAAAGTATATTCATCTCTTAATACACATCTCGAGAACAATTAAAAGGTCGCAGATGACCTTTATTCTTCTTCCCCATCTAATCACTGTACAACAACTCCAGCTCCACCCCATCTACACCAACACCATCATCGCCACCACCTCCACTTCCTCGCCCAAAACCACCACCTTAATTCGTTCTCACCTTCTGCTCTTTGAGTCTCCTCAAAGCATCTGATCCCTCCACATCCTCCTTTCAATTTCATCACCGTCCATTCCATCATCATCATTGAGTATTCTTTGACCGTCGCCTCCGGTTCAGTTTCCTAGACCAGATCTACTTCGCCCCCAACATGAACTGACATGAAATCGAGGTTCCAAGTGAACCCCATTTCTTCATAGATTGCCATCATCTCGAAACTTGACAAGGCATACGACACACATACTGCACCACATTAGCTGTTGTCCCAACCCCACCACCATTAGCTTCATCTCTTCTTGTTGCAGCTCATATGTTGTTCATGGCCTCTGCCACCATTAGATGCATCTGTTGCAATTGCAAAGCCACCCATCTTTTCTATTTCGCCTTTTTACTAATCCCCTCCAAAGGCAACTCTGGATGACACATCTTTCTTTCTCTTCTTCTTGTGAGCTTTTTTTCTTGAGAAGTAAAGTAGCAAGAAAGAGAGATTACGAAAACTTGGTTGAGAAGTGATTCTTGGGTATTCTTAAATGGGAAGGAAAGGGCCTAAAAGAAAGGTTGGCGGTGTGGAAAAGGCTATGAGATTGATTATTCCTTGAAAGGGATTTGTTATTTGGAGTTGTTCTTGGCTTTATGTGGTTGTTAGCTTTGCGTGTCGTATTGGACTGCTATCTTTTTCTCTCTTCTCATGGTGGGGTGAGAATTGTTTAAAACAACAATTCTAGCCAGCTTTGTTTGCTAGCATTTTTTTTTTTTGTCTTTTTTTGGATTTTTTTTACACTTCTACCCTTTCTATAGATAGTGTTTGTAGTTGTGTTTTAAAGTAAAAGGGTAAAAAATGTAAAAACACAAAAAATGCCAAAAAAGTTACCAAACAAGTTTGGCTAGACTTACTCTTGTTAAAATTGAGGATTGAAATTGGGGTTAAAAAGAGGCAAATAGAGTAGTGAAAGACCCGTGTATGGGTGAGGTTAAAGAATCTGACAACTCAGACTACTGTTTGGAAAGGTTTTTGGTTCTCTCTATTTGGAGTGATGCTAGGCGGCGAGGAAAAGAGCAAGGGAGGGGGGTTTGACCCCCCATCCCCCTCGAGATTCACACGGGCGCACATCTTGAGGGTGATGGAGGGTCACACCCCCTCCCTTGCTCGTTTCCTCACCATTTAGAATCACCGCTCTATTTGAGTAGCTCAACTTTTAGGTTGTGTGACATGTGTAAGAGCTTTGCTAGGGGTCGAGGGAGGGAGCGAGGGAAATGGGCGAGGGATGGGTGGTAAGGGTGAGGTTAGGTGCATGTTATGAGTGATGTAGGGGCTGTGAGAAGCGTTGAGATTTCGAATTTCCACAGGGGCTTTTTGGGAACAAAAATTATGACATGACTTACTTACCTGCTCTACTGTAGCTTTTTCAATTTTCGTTAGAGAAGAGATCTTTTAAGAAATTGAATAGTTTATGATTTTTCCTCCATTCCGCATAATTGAGACTTGCTTTTTTTTTTTTTTTTTTTTTTTAACTGAACGCAAAATTTGAAAGCCCATTTGATTCTCAATTTATATTTGAAAAATTTCCATATGCCGAATTGCTAACCATAGGCATGAGTTGAGGCACTAGAGTAGAGGATCCAGGAAGGCTTGGAAATACAGTGCGGTCAGCCGAGGTGGACAGTGTAATCATGGGCGGACCTACTAAGGGGCGAGGGGGGGCAGTTGCCCCTCCTCAACTTTTAATATATTTTTAGTATATATATTTTAGTCTTAAAAAATCGATTATATAATGTAGAATACAATATGTTAATTGTTTATGAAAACATTCAAACATGTCTTTGTTGGTGTAGTGGTTGGAGGTTTATTACTTTTAGTAAAAGACCTGAGTTCAATACCCTTTGAGTGCATTTTTTATTTTATTTTCAATGCAATTTTATTAGTAATTGCAAACATTAAAAAATGTTTAGTTTAATAAAAATTTATTAACATTAAATAAATGAATTGTTTTTCACAAGTAATATTAAACCCCTAACAAAAAAATATTTAAAATTAATATCTAAAATAATAACGATAGAATTCAATGAAAATATATACCATTAGCCAACTCGTATAAAATTAGCCTCATATAAACTATTTTTTCGTTGAAATTGTATTATGATCATATTAGATTTGCAAATTTCAAATTTTTTTTAGCTTCACCTAGAACTTATCCTAATTATTTTGTGATTCTCAATTCTAGACAACCAGGCTTTATCCTATTTTTTCTTTGAAATTGTATTATGATCATATTAGATTCGCAAATTTTAAACTTTTAGTAAAAGACATGAGTTCGATACTCTTCAAGTGCATTTTTTATTTTATTTTCAATGCAATTTTATTAGTAATTGCAAACATTAAAAAAAATTTAGTTTAATAAAAATTTATTAACATTAAATAAATGAATTTTTTTTCACAAGTAATATTAAACCCCTAACAAAAAAATATTTAAAATTAATATCTAAAATAATAACGATAGAATTCAATGAAAATATATACCATTAGCCAACTCGTATAAAATTTGAGCCCCATATAAACTAGTTTTTCTTTGAAATTGTATTATGATCATATTAGATTCGCAAATTTCTAATTTTTTTTAGCTTCACCTAGAACTTATCCTAATTATTTTGTGATTCTCAATTCTAGACAACCAGGCTTTATAGCGACTTTTTGGTCAGGTTTTAAGTTTTTTACATTTCTATCCCTTCTATAGATAATGTTTGTGATTGTATTTTAAAGAGAATGGGTAAAAGTGTAAAAATGCTCTAGCCTGGCCAAAAAATGGCTTTAAAGTCTGGCTGCCTAGACAAACTCTTTTGTGATATTAGTTATATATTCTAGTTATTATGCTTGTTTGCTCTTTGCTAAGGTTATCAATAATGACCTTATTTTGGCTTAAAATTGACTACACTTGGATCCAATTTGATATATGCATTGTATTTTTTATAGTTGAATTTTTTTTTATTAGTTACTAGCTTCGGTAAAAAAAAAAAAATTGATGTTACCAGTGATAACTACTATTATCAACTAATAAGTATTTTCCATTTCGCCCCCCTCGACTAAAATCCTGGGTCCACCCCTGGCTGCAGTGGTGGATTGTTGTCTGCGAAGATCAGACACGCTTCTTCTTGGCATAGTACAAGAGCTTATGGCCCCAGGCATGACAATAGCGGCACCCAATAGACTGGCCGAATGCATGAGAGCTAGAAGAATCACAAGAACCAAAGGTAGAAGATGGGGAGCCAGAAGGAGCAAACACAGTTGCTAGCTTAGCAGAACGAGAGTACTCCAAGACTCGCAGGCGAATCTCCAGTGGCATCAGGTGGCTTGTGTTTGGTATCGCCAGTACTTCTTTCATGCAGCAGATGTAGTGGGTTCAACAATTGGATGATTAGGAACATGGTTTCCGCAAACAGAAAAGTAAGATTAATGGAAAAAGAAAAAGGATGTAAGAAAGAACATTATAAAGAACTAACGTGTGTTTGGTTATAAGAAAAATTCGCCATGGAAAAACTACAAAAAATGAGAAGAAACGGGGAAGTGGAAAAACGTTCTCCTTGAGAATAAAGATGACCATGTATTTTTTTTCCAATATTTTATAAAGGGGTGAGCTAAGGAAATATTTCCACAATTATACATAAAACCAAGAGGACAGAGAACATCCCAGAATTCGTGTTCGCTATTTTAGCTCTCTTTCCCTCTTATCCTTTCTCACTATTGGCAATTTTTCTTGAGAAATTTTTCCCTTGAACCATAGATACCTCCTGTGGAGAAAAAAAAATGACTGCATGAACATCCTCTTGACATTGTCCTCCTTCCTATTTAAACATCCAATCGTCACTACGACAACACCACCATTCGAGATTCTTGAACATTTACTGTTTTAAACTCTTGTTTACAACTTGAATAGTTCAGTGACAAAATCTTTTAATTGATGGCTTGATACAAGGTGAATAAAAATGCAATACCATTCATGCACCAATATTGTAAAATGTGACTTGCCAGTCGGAACTAAAATTCAACTTACAGTTCAATACCAGCTTATTCTTAATGCCTAAATAAGCTTATTACTTGAAAGTTGAAAGCACAAAATTTCGTAGTTTTGAATTTTTTATTTATTGTGTATATAGGGCTGCATACAGAAAAAGATGTCCAGGAAAAGTTTGATGCCATGATATGACACGAGAAATCACAACTTTCAACTAGCCCATGGCAAAATTAAAAGGAAAGTGTGAAAAATATGGCTCATAAAACAGCAATATGGCCTTCAGTGGACTCACCTTCTGGGTTGAAACTGAAGACATCTTGCTGTCAGTGCCCAGGTCCAAGACACGTCAATTCAAGAGGCACAAATTTTAAGGCTTGCCCCAGGACAATAAGGCTCGGCCAAAGACAATAAGGCTCGAACAAGAATCTGAGAGATGTCACATGCTCGAGATCCACTTGCATGAAATCATCTCTTAGCCAAATCAAGCATTGGGTTTTGAACAGAGCCAAATTCAAAAAAGAGTCAGTCATGCACATGATCTTATGCGAGATCTCTTCCCTCCATCATGCCCTTGATCGCAGGGACAGTTGGGGAGGGAACACTCGCAATAAGAGATGATGAAAGGAAGAAAAAAGATACAAATTCCAATTTACATACAATCTTCACTCTTCCTTACATCGATATCTGACTTAAGCATCAGAGTGTTTTCATCCACCACAACAGTGGTTCTTAAATTAACCGTTGCTCATTTTTGCAGGCTTGATATCATCGAGATAAGCAAGGACAGATCTGAACACATCAGTTTGGCGCCGTTCGTGGGGAAAGATGATAAGTTTTCCCTGAGACAAACATACAAAATTCTTTCTAGCTAAGCAAAGATTCGAGAAATGGTCACAATACCAGATCTCGAACACTCAATGATGATGCCGAGCCAACTCCAGTCTGCCCGACATTTTGCCATGGAAAAATAGGAAGACATTAAGTGCCCATCGAAACTCAAAGGAGATCCTTTAAAGCGTGATAACAATAAGCTTTGTTCGTATCACAAGGAGATAAGCTATGACACCAAAGACTGCAGAAGCCTCAGAAATGAGATCTAGTACTGGATCCAGAGAGGATGACTAGAGGAGTTTATCGGCTTCGGGGACATGCATCCTCAAGGTGAAGGAATGATCCAAGAAGCGAAAGACATGACTCCTAACATGGTATGTTCCTTCATGGGACAAACGAGGATATACAACACTATAATCGTTCACTAAAAAAATCGATACGGGAATTGCGAGTTAGATCGCACTACCGAGATCATTTTGTACAACACATACGAGAGGAGAGAAAAACCCGAAGTTTAACATTCACAGAACGGGACATGAAGTGTCTCTGCTTCTCACACAACGATGCCCTAGTCATAACAAACTGGGAAGTGAGCAAATCACTAGTAGATACATGAAATTCTTTTAATGTACTATTAATCCTAAACGCATTTATGAAATTGCAACTGGCAGAAGGAGAGCTAACACCTTCAAATCAAGCCATGTTCGGCTTCAATGGAGAAAGTTGCTACCCGATCGGTAAAATCATATTGTCGGTGGTCGCCGGGCAGCCTGACCTACAGAGGATCCTGATGACAAAGTTCTTGGTCATAGAAGCTCGCTCTGAATACAACATAATATTGGGCTGACCTTGGTTACACCATTTGGAGGTAGTCGTCTTCACCTAGCACCAGTGCCTCAAATACCCCTATGATGGCGAAGTAAGGACGATTAGATGAGACCAAACTATCGTTCTAGATTGTCACAATGCCACAGCCAGAAAACTGGAGAATGAAACACAGAGGCTCGAAAAAAAAGATTTGAGGAAACCCCAAATCCAGATAGAGAGGACCCACTTCCACCTTCAGACGTTGAATATCCATCTAGCTTGAAAGAAAGGCCGAACACTAGGCAGCCGGAAGAAGAAGTTGCCACAATATACCTGGACAACCCAGCTAACATGAAAGCAGTCCAGATAGGCATTAATCTCAACAGAGCGTTGGCAGATCAGCTAGTCACGTTCTTAAAAGAGAACAAATACGTCTTCACTTGGAAGATGAAAGACATGGTGGGATCGACCCCATAATAATCACGCACTGACTAGTAGTCAATCCTAACTTGAAGCCGATCCAACAAAAAAGAAGGCTGGTGGCGCCCAAGTGCAACCAGGCCATTAATAAAGAAGTGCAAAGACTTCTGAACACCGACATGATAAAGGAGTCTCGCTACTTGGAATGGTTGGCAAACACGATCCTGGTGAGAAAGAAAATGGGAAGTGGAGGGTTTGCATGGACTACACGACCTTAACAAAGCCTGCCCGAAAGACAACCTTCCACTGCACCAGATAGACCCGTTCGTGGATGTGACATCTAGACACAATCTACTCAGGTTCATGGACGCGTATTCTGGCTACAATCTGATCAGTATGCACTCGCAAGACTAAGAGAAAACCTTTTTCATGTTAGACAGAGGCACGTAATGCTATCGGGTAATGTTGTTCGGGCTAAATAATGTGGGGGTAACACACTAGCGTTTGGTGAACCGAATGTTCAAAAAACAAATTGGAATGACCATGGAAGTTTACATCGACGATATGCTGGTAAAAAGCCTCCACAGTCCCGATCATCTGGCGGACCTCCAAGGAACGTTCTCCCTACTCAAGAAGTACCAAATGAAGCTCAACCCACATAAATGCATTTTTGAGGTGCAATCAGGGAAATTCTTGGGCTACATAGTCAACCAAAGAGGGATATAGGCTGATCCAAAGCAAATTTAGACTCTTCTCTACATGAGACCACCCACTAACCTTAAAAAAGTTTAGAGCCTGAGTAGGAGGGTAGTAACCCTAAACAGGTTCATCTCCAAATATTCAGACAATGCGTCACTTTCTTTAAAATTCTAAAGGGAAACAAATAATTCCAATGAGGAAAACAATGTGAACATGCCTTCCAAGATCTGAAGGCATACATGGGAAGCACAGAGCTGCTATCAAAATCTACTCCGGTTGAGACGCTCTACCTATACCTCTCAATCTCAAAGCATTTTGTCAGCTCAGCTTTGGTTCCGGAAAAGAAAGGGAAATAGAAACATGTCTAGGCGTAGGCTAACTACCATAATCTGAAAAAATTGGATTTAGCACTGGTGACTTCCTCCAAAAAAGTAAGAACCTTCGTCCAAGCTCATTCAATAACAGTCCTTACCGAGTACCCACTCCGGTTGGTATTGCACAAGCCAAATGGTTAGTGGAGCTGGGGCAGTTTGACATCTACTACGCTCCGAGAACGACCATCAAGGCGCATGCACTGACAGATTTCATCGTCGAGTTTACTGGGATATGAGAACTGGAACTGAAACACCAGTTAGGATACGAGAACCCTGAGCCGCCCCCACAGGGATGGATCTTGCGATGCGACAGGTCATCCAACTGACGTGAAGTGTTGCAGAGCGGGAATTGTCCTTTTACGCCATTGAAGGGATCACCCTCAAGAATGATATCAAATTTGACTTTCACACTTCAAACAACAAAGCGGAGTACAAAGCCCCCCAGCCGGGCTAAAACTAGCCAAAGGAATCGGAGTAGAACAAATCATGGTGTTCAGCGACTCCCAACTAGTGGTCAATAAGGTGAACGGTAAATTTGATGTTAAAGAACCTCGAATGATGGCTTATTGCATGAAAATAATCAATGCCAAAAAAGGGTTCAAAAGAATACTACTCCACCGCTGCTCTAGGGTATACAACCAGGAAGCCGACGACTTGGCCGAAAAGGCCTCATCCACAGATAACGATTCTGATACGCTCATAGAGTTCCAGGATAAGTAGGTCCTAGATGAAGAAGGCTCTATGAAACCCTCTCCACAAGTATGGAGACCAACTGGATGAGCCCCCTGATCAACTACATAAAAATGGAGTCCTCCCAGCAGATAAACTAGAAGCCACAAGCTGAAAAACATAGCAGTACAATACATGCTTTTCAACGACATGTTGTACAAGAGATCAATGACCGACCCTCTGCTCCAAATAGGCAAACCACATACTCCTAGAAATCCATGAAGGAACTGCGGGAACCACCCCAAATGAAGAACACTAGCTCATAAAGCCCTCACGCTAGAGTACTATTGGTCGAAAATGCAGCAAGATGCCAAAGATCTGGTCCGCAAGTGAGATAAGTGTCAGAGGTACGCCCCGTACACACATAATGCCTGCATAGAACTCGGTTCCAATGACAAGTTCGTGACCCTTCGCCCAGTGGGGGATGGATATCATATGTTTGTTTTCGATCTCCCAAAGAAAATGTTCCTCTTTGTGGCAGTTCACTACCTCACCAAATGTGTAGAATTAGAACCCCTTTACCTGATAGGAGAGGATCAAATCAAGAACTTTCTTTGGAAGTCTATTTTTTGCAGGTTCAGAATACCAAAATTCCTGGTCAGCGATAACGGGTCTTAGTTCGAATGCGGGAAATTCAAACAACTTTGCACCGAACTGAGCATCATTCATCACTTTTCCACGCCGGGTCACCCTAAGCCAATGGACAAGAAGACGTTACCAACCGAACTATAATATCACAAAGAGGACTCGGACTGGAGAGACACCATTCACACTGGCCTATGGGTATGAGGCAATGGTTCCAGTAGAACTAGGAATGCTTACGTTCAGGACAAAGGAGTTCAAAATGGAGGACAACAAGAAGCTCTAAGATTCAGACTAGACTTACTCAAAGAGTGAAGGGACGAAACTTCTGTTAGAATAGTTGCCTATCAACTAAAGATGGCCCAACACTAAAATAAAAAGATTTAGCCTCGAGAATTCAAAGTCGACTATTGGGTGCTAAGCCCAAAATGGGAAGGTCCCTACAAGGTGACAACAAAAAAAAGGCCAGAAACCTACTGGCTAGAAAAACTGAATGCAGAGCATTTGAAAAGGTCGTGGAATGTAGAGCACTTGAAGAAGTATTATCAGTAAAGACACTCTCTTTAAAGAATCACATTTTATATAACTCCAAGCACAAGAACGAGCCTAGTTCAACTAGAGGACCACAATGGCACCCACGCGGACCAACCCAGTCCAAGGATGGTTCACTGCAAGTAGGCGAGTCTAGTCCACAGACGACTCACTGGTCCTAAGATAGCTTAGTCCGACCTCAGGACCACAATGGCACACCTGCGGAGCGAACCCAGTCCACAGATAGTCCACCGCAAATGGGCGAGTCCAGTCCACAGATGGCTCACCGTTCCAAAGGGAACCTAGTCCTATTTAGGATGACAACAACTTGCCGCATAATTGATGTAGTCTGCCTCAGGAGCCAAGGGACTCCAACGTGAACCAAACCCAGTCTGGATAGCTCACTGCAAGCGGGAGAGTCCAGTCCATAGACGGCTCACTTCTTCTAAAGGAACCTGACTCGACTTCAGGGAACATAATGGCGCACAAGAGACTGAGCCTAGTCCTATTTGGATGATGACAACTTGTCGCATAAGTGACCTAGTCCTCCTTAGGAGCCAATGAACTCTAGCACGAACTGAACCCAATCCACAGACAGTTCACCGCAAGTGGGCAAGTCTAATCCATGGACTGTTCACAATTTATGAAGGAACCTGGCCTGACTACGGGGACCATAATGGCGCAAAAGTGATCACACGTAGTCCTGTTCAGGATGGCGACAACTTGCCACATAAGTGACCTAGTCCTTCTCAAGAGCAAAAAAACTCTAGCGCGGACCGAACCCTGCCCACAGACAATTCACTGCAAGGGGGGAGTCTAGTCCACTGATAGTTCACCGCAAGCAGGCGAGTCTAGTCCACATACGACTCACCACTCCTAAAGGAACTTGGCCTGACTACGAGGACCATAATGATGCATAAACGACCGAGCCTAGTCCTATTCAAGATGTCGACAACTTGCCGCATAAGTGACCTAGTCCGCCTAAGGAGCAAGAGAGTGCGGACTGAACCTAGTCAGCTGCAAGCGAGCGAGTCCAGTCCACGGACGACTCATCGCTCTTAAGATAACTTGGTCCAACTACGAGGACCACAATGAGGCACAAGTGACCGAGCCTAGTCCTATTCAGGATGTCGAAAACTTGCCGCATAAGTGACATAGTCCGCCTCAGGAGCCAAGGCAACAACAATGCGAACCGAATCCATTCCACAGACAGTTCATCGCAAGTGGGCGAGTCCAATCCATGGGCAGCTCCTCGCCCCAGAGATAGTCTAGTCCTCC